>CAKOAT010918486.1:55133-119248 GCA_932364175.1 Eruca vesicaria subsp. sativa
TCTCTCTCTCTCTCTCTCTCTCTCTCTCTCTCTCTCTCAACAGTCTCAGCGTCAATGTACCATGACAATCTTGTATGGAGGATAATAGCTTTAGGTGCGAACGAGCGCTGCCTGCCTGTCCTATTTGTGACTTTAAATAGGTTGGTCCTTTTTTGTGTAATTTTCTTTTGGTTTTCTAAGTACAAGTTGTTACTATCCGATGATTGCTTGGTCTCCTCATCTTGTTACCATATTTCAGATGGGAGCCTAGTTTCGGACTTGTATTTGACTTTGTAGCATGTCATATAGTTAAAGATATTTTGAACAGTTATTTTCCATTCTGAGCTTGCTTAGGTTATGTTTTTAAGTTCTAAGTTATCATCTTTTCTGATGTCTAATGATTTGGATCATGACAGCTACGACTCATATCAAGCCTTTGTTGACTTCGGGCCAGACGGTTTCATCTCTCATGAGGTATAAAAGCAACACATATATCTATAACTAAACTAAGGGTTGTGGGAACATGTACTAGTCATTTTCGTATAATACACTTCATTTTCAATATAAAGTCTAGTTCGAGAGATTATGTTAACAAAAATAGTCCATTTTATTTGATTTTTTCGGCACTCTACCCTTTTTACATTTCATGTGGCTTTGTTTCATTTGTAGACATTTGGATGGATTCCTCAAGAAGCCAAATTACAAATGGTTCCCAATTACTTCAGTGCTTCGGAGGTGAGAAAAGTATTTTAGGTAATGCCATGTTTGTTTAATGAACCCATAAACTGAAAATTAGTGTGGCATTCTAAAATCAAACAATACAAAACTAGAAAAACCAAATAATCTTTTCTGTTAACATTTTTTTTTGCTCTTTTAAGTGAATGTTGTATTGATACTAAGAGTTCTGATAAAGTGTTGGAATTTTAGTGGACTATCATTGCTGATGTTCTTGGAGCCAATCCACGGCATCTGTTTGAGCTTTATGCCCTTAGGAAAAGTGATCATTACCAAAGGTATATGTACCCTCTTCTTTTGCATTCTCTCTTATTCTATATATCTGGTTTGTTTCACCTTTGTGGGTTTCATCATCTTCACTAACTAAAAGGAAACATAAAAACAAGTTTTTCGATATGTAACCAAAGCCATTGTTGTTGTTTCTTCAGTTTGGTGGGGAAAAGCCGATATTGTGGATGCATACTTGGCATATTTACAAGTATGTTTGCTTAAACTGATTAATTGCAGCTGCTTTCAAAGACTTCTTGTACACATGATGAAAGTTATGTTTTATAATTATTTGTTCCTTTGTTATATAGGTTGCTGTGGTTAATCCTGCAATGGAAAAAGCTTTGTTGCGGCTTCAACGGTATGCCTCTGATGTACGAAAGGGAAGCATTCCGGATGAAAAATTACGCTTTAGTGCTGCATGGAGGCATCCTCCACGTAGCGAGGATCCTACTCTCTGCTCCGAGTGGGCTAAAATTCAGCTGATGGACTTTGTCCAAGCTCTAGTCAATACAGAACTCGCGGTACAACTCTTCTATTACCTTGATTGAAATGACGCAAATTTTTCTCATTTTACGTTACCAGAAATCAAATGGATGATTACTAGTATCATTGATAATGTATAAGCATCAGTGGTTCTATAGGTAAATTATTTGGGTCACTACAGTCTTAAGATCTTTGAAGAACCTTCTTCTGTGGCATTGATCGGGGTAAAATTTCTATTGTTTCATGATCCTTAGAGACTAATATTAAGACCAATTTTTACTAAATAGGGTTGAGTCTGGTCCAGGTTGGGATACTTTATACTCAGAGCGATCCTTCTTTCTTCCCTCTTATATCCCAATTCCCAAGGCATTAAAAGATGCCTTGTTAGATGGTGATGAAAGTTTTCCATTTTCCCATGTACCTTCTCTCTGAAATCTTCTTATACACATGCGTGATTTACATTACAGGCTTACCCAAGAGCGAATGCAGATGAGTTACTGAAGCTCAACCAAATATTGGTGGCAGAGAATCATTCGGGATCGTTATTACAAGCATCTATGCTTGGATACAGAACATAGGAAGTTTCACACAGGTACACACGCCTAACATAATCTCTTTCTAGCTCTCTTAAATTTTACAAGAGTACGAATATTATAGGACTATAAGTAAACACTGCCGAATCAATTACTGATCTCATTCAAGTTCATTGCGTTATTGTATATGTTGAGATGAAGCAATAAAGAAGATTAGTAGGAATAAAATGAAGTGCAGCAAAGTTCAGTGAAATGCGACGAAGTGCAGTGAAGTGCGGCGAAGTGCAGTGAAGTACAATGAAATGTAGTGAAATCAGGATAACAAGACAAGGTAAGAAGAAGTTGGGGAGACTCAATATAGATGTTGGGAGTCTCCAGAAATAAAGAGAATCAAATTTGGATGATGTACTCAGTTCGGTTTGATTTAGACAAGAAGAAATCACATGTGTTAATTAAGAGAAGCTGCTCGACTTGTTATTATCAAACCAAAGAGACTGTGCCTCTCTCTTTTGGCACTCTCACTACCTCTGGTCATGCATCACTTGGCTCTATCCTCTTTGTCTTCATCAGAAATCCTACATAATTACTTGTTTATGTTCTCCTATTTTAATAGGAGAAAATGACTAAAATAGCACTAAAATTTTTTTTGTCAAAAATATTGCATTTAAGAATAAAAATGATCAAAATAGCACTTAATGTTTTATCAAAAGAGATAAATATACACTTATATCCCAATGATAATTTAGATATTAGGGTTTAGAGTTAAAGGGTGGGATTTAGGGTTTAGGGTTTAGAGTTTAGGGTTTAGAATTTAGGTTTTAGGGTTTAGAGTTAAGGAGTGGGGTTTTGGGGATAAGATTTCAATTTTTAAAAAATTAAAAAATTTTAAAATTTTCAAAAGATAAAATGCTATTTTAGTCATTTTAATTTTTAAGTGTTATTTTTGTGACATAAACTTAGAAATGTGCTATTTTCGAGATTTTCCCTTTTAATAATTGTTTAGTGTTGTGTATGGCCTATTTAAAAGATGTTTCATCACTTGTACCACTCATCATTAATCAATAGAAAAGTTTCTTTTACTAAATTTTTGTGCTCTCTCTCTCTTACTTGTGTCTAGCTAAAATTCACACTGTAAGGGATTAAGCACTATGGTTTAGATTCTTCTCTTACTTGCGCCTTAACTCTTTGTCTTTTAAGGTAGCCTAATACTTGTTAAAATCACTCTAGACTCTTCTTTATCTACTGTCTTAAATTATAGCTTACTTATTCTAAGTCCCATTAATTTAAGTACACAAACTCTAAGTGTTGTGTTACTTCTCTAAGATTAGATTCATACTAGAGAGTTTCTCCTTCATATAACCAGTTTACTGTCTAGGATTCTTAGTTATATAGTAAGCTGTCTATGAGGATTCAATCACAAGTTAGTTGTCTCTTCCTTGTAATGGTGATTTCATATTGTTAGGTAGAAGGGGATTCGGTCACAAGTTAACTGAATACTCTCTTGACATGAGACAAACATTCATTAATTCCAACATGGTATCAGAGCCTTGTTGCTCTTCTTTGGGATCAAACTCACCTATCTTCTCTTTGTTCTGAATACATCATTTCTCTCCCAATCTGATATAGTGTAAGCTTAGTAAATATTTGTTAGTATCTTGAAATCAAGCTTGCGGAAGAGAAGAGATTCTAAAATGCTTGACCATTATGCTTTATCCATTGGATAATAGCTCTCTCTTAATGGAGCATTTCTTTGACCAGTGGACAAACGGTTTTGATCCCTTGATTCATTGTTGTGTAAGCCACATAAACACTTGTTCATGTGTTATTCGATGGTTCACTTGTTGTAAGCCTTAGAAAACATCAGTTCATGAATTATTCCAGTGGCACATGTCTAAGATCAGTGAATAAATTAATTGTTCAGTGGTCCATTATGTTTCAGCTACTATAGCACCAAACTCTTGATGAGTATTGGATGCTCCTGTCTGTTAATGCTTCCGCAAAACTCAAGAAAACAGAGCAAAACTTTGTCCACTAGAACTCTAGAAAAAAATCTCTATTCTCTCTTTCTCTGATTTTCAGGCAAACTTTGTCCCCAACTTTTTTCTCTGATTTTTTTTCTAGAGTTTTAGTGGACAAAGTTTGCTTGGACTAAACCCATGATGAAGGCAAAGAATCCAGAAGAAAGCGGGAGACAAGCCATGACCACAAGGAGAAGCTAAAATGTGTTATGAGTGTGAAGCAAGGAACACATTGGTGCCTGCTTGACCTTGAAGTAAGGCCATGATCCAGAGTCTAAGAACTACACCATGAGTTATCTAAAGCTCCTTAGACTCACTAGCCAATCCCTTGGCTTTGAAGAACTCTATTTTTTTCCTTAGCTGGTTTTATCCCAAAAAGGGTTTTCTGGCTAAGGTTTTTACTGAGAGAGCTTCTTCAAGATTCCAAGCTTGTCCAAGGATCTCTTATGGTCAAGCTTGAGGGGAATTGTTGGGATGAAGCAATAAACAAGATTAGTAGGAATAAAATGAAGTGCAGCAAAGTGCAGTGAAGTGAGGTGAAATGCAGCGAAGTGCAATGAAGTGTAGTGAAGTCTGGAAAACAAGATAAGGCAAGAAAGAAATTGGGGAGACTCAATATGGACGTTGAGAGCCTCCAGACGTAAAAGGAATCAAGTTTGGATGGAAGTACTCCGTTCTGGATTGATTTAGACAAAAGGAAGTCACATGTGTTGCTTAAGAGAAGCTGGTGGACCTGTCACTATCAAACCAAAGAGATTGTGCCTCTCTCTCTTGTCACTCTCACTACCTCTGGTCATGCATCACTTGGCATTATCCTCTTTGTCTTCATCAAAAATCCTACATGATTATTTATTTATGTTTCTCTATTTTAATAATTGTTTAATATTGTGTATTGCCTATTTAAAGGCTGCTTCACCATTTGTAGCACTCAACAGAATCAATAGACAAGTTTCTCTCACTAAATTTTGTGTGCTCTCTCTCTCTTACTTGTGTCTAACTAATCTTCACAATGTAAGGGGTTAAGCACTATAGTTTAGATTCTTCTCTTACTTGTGCTTTAACTCCTTATCTCTTAAGATGATTTAATACTTGTCAAACTCACTCTAGACTTTTCTTTATCTACTGTCTTAAATTATAGTTTACTGATTTTAAGTCTCATTCATCTAAATACACACACTCTAAATGTTGTGTTACTTCTTAAGGATTAAATTCATACTAGAGGTTTTCAGGTTCATATAACCAGTTTATTATCTAGGATTCTTGGTTATATAATAAGCTGTGTATGAGGATTCAATCACAAGTTGATTGTCTCTTCCTTGTAACGATGAATTCATGTTGTTAGATAGAAGGGGATTCAGTCACAAATTTACTGAATACTCTTTTGACATGGGACAAACACTCATAAATTTCAAAAGTATATGCATCTCCAATAAACGTGCAATGTAGCTATGGGGTTTACTGGTGAATCTGATTGTCACAAGTTTCACAAACCAATGCAAGTTATGTTTCTTTCATAGGAACGTTAATGAAACTTGCATAAACATATCAGATTCATATGATGATTACCTTGAGGCAGGAAGCACAAAGGGACGTTAAGGTTGTTGCCAACAAGGTCTGACTCTTAGAGCATCCGCAATGGCGGATCTTTGGGGGGAATCCTTAGGAAAATATTAATTTTATAATCAATGGATCCCATGAAAAATTAAAGATTATATCCTTAAAATCCTTATGTAAGGATAGATCCTTACATTATTCGCGGGTTCCACTGCCCACGTGGCGATCCGTGAGTGGTTAATTTTTTTTTTATAAAGAAAAAATCTAAAATATCCTTATATAATCCGAAATACCCCTTTTTCTTTTTTCCTAAGAATCCCCCCTCCCCAGATCCGACTAACAGTGTACGTGAGAATACAATCCCCTGCGAACGGCTTTTTATGCAGGCGCTGTGTATAAAGCGCATGTTTTTGTGTTGTGGTTTTTTATTATGGAAAAATCATATAAAGTCAAATAAATTGAATTATTCACTGTATTTTCTACCTTTTGAAACTGAAAAGTCCAATAAAGTTTCTATTTTTTAAATAAATTTGATTTTCTTTTTATTGTTATTGTTACAATTTGTTTCTAAAAATGTGGCTTCTCGTTAAGCTTCCGTAGATTAGAATACAAGATGTTGTGAGACAAATTCTAAAGCTATCTATAATTACATGTATGCAATTATGTACGCAAAACAAGTGAAAAAAAAAAGAATCAAATAATGATGAAGACCAAGGAGATTTGTATGACAGCTTTTAGCCGTTGCGGCACTTCCCTGAACCGTGAGGAATATTAGTGCAACCGTTCCGACCAGAGCCACTGACCGGACCTCTTTGCAGCGTCTGAAACAGTAGTTTGATCTCATCGACAGCCTCCGGGAAAGGCCTCATGGCTTCAACTTGCGTAACGTCCAAGCTAACAAGGAAAACAATTACTAAGATCATTACGAGCGCTAGTTGTTTTTTCATCATAATTATATTTTTCTTCCTCTCAAAGAAAACAAGATTGAGCTTTCTATTGGTTATGGGAGTGTAGGGTCTTATATTGGTTTTTATGTCTAATTAAGTCGATAACAACTCTTATATATAGGCTTTTTTGAGATGTCACATGGTTTCACTTGGGCAAGCTTCGTCGCACTATCTTATGTTTACGTAGACACACACATTAGAACTTTGACTTTGACTTTACTACAAAAAGAAGTGGTTTTCAACATTTTGAGCCAAAGTGTAGGATATCGTAATAGAAAATTCACTAAGACACGGTTTGTCCAAGTCCACATGGGATTGCAAGACCTGGTCCTAGCTGCTTCACTCTAAACCGAGTTCTAATTTCGGTTTAGATTGCTTGATTTTTTGGTTAGGTAGGTTGATGCAGATTTCTCTTTTCATGTACCACTTTACAACTGTGCTGTCGACACCTGTTTTTTTTAAATTGTATGGCTACTTTCAATCATATGTTCACTATATGAAAAGTGTTCAAAGAAAGCGGTTTAGGCTGCGCTTAAGTGATAAGTCTAGTGATTATATTCTAAACCGATCAGACAATTACAATATTTTAATAATAAATAATATACAATTTATTATTCTAACCATAAGAATTAATATATTACATATAGAATTTTATGAAAATAAAATAATATAAATTTTGTAATTTGTAAATAATGATATTTAATATAGAGTATTACATATATTTGGTATATTTTTATAATTTATAAACGCTTAAGCCACTTGATTAATAACCTAGGCGCAGCTTAATTATTTTAGGCGTTGGGTCATTGTTCGATTACCGTCTAGCGTTTTCTTGAACACTGATGAAAAGAGATAACTTGTATTATTATCTTTGTTTCTATGTTTTACCTTTTTGAAAAATGGAAAGCAAAAGGTTTATTAATCTTATATTTTGTTGTTAACATCATGTACAATCTCAAAAAAAAAAATTTCATTCTTAGAAATAACCAAAAAAAAAAAGATATAATATAGATAAACATCTATCTATATAATATTATTTAAGCAATCAGTTTTCTACGTGTCGCACTCACATTAATACTAAGATTGATTAATTACATACATAACATTTTTTAAATTAAAATTATCAAAAGTTGTAAATATGAACTATATATTACGTGAATTCAAGAAGCAATTTCACAAATATGTATATATATATATATATATATATATATATATATATATATATATAATCTCGTTTGGTATTATCACAAACCATATAAATATAAAACGGGAATATATCAACAGTTGTAAATATGGACTATATTACGTGAATTCAAAAAGCAATTTCACAAATATGGGCTCCTTTGTTATATTTCAAAAATTCAAGAAGCAATTTCACTAAAAGTAATTCATTTCTATATTTTTAAGAGGTGCCCTTACACATAACAATATCTCAAATAACATAAACATCTTATATTTCATTTTCATACAAATAACTTAAAAAATGACTTCTAATTTATAAAAGAAATAAAAGAAACTATTGACTAATTGTTATTATGCTTCAATCATTTTATAAATATTTATATTAATGCATGAGACTTTAAACAATTTTAATTATGTTAGCAAATGTTTCTCTGTACCAATCATCATTTTAATTTATTTCCACTTTATCTAAACATACAAAATCTCTTAACGAATAAAGCATAAACTAAATAAATCATCAGACCAATCATCAAAATCATGAATATAATTAATTAATATATAAAACAATCATAAAACTGATCACAAATCATCAAACTGGTCTAAGTTTGAATACTCAAAATCAGAAGTTCAATTGTGTTAACAACATATTATTATTTAGAATAATTTTATATTTAATTTTTAAACATGTAAATTACAAAATGAATTAAAATTTATAAATAAAAACAAAGCATTAATTTATTAGTTTAATTCTTATAAATATTTAAATCCATATATTTCAAAAAATTATTGGTTATTAGTTGTACAACCTCAAACCAAGGAACACTTCATTTTTACCTTTTTGTTTCAAAACTACATGTGTTTAATTATTCATAAATATATATATATACATACGTAAAACAAAAATTCAACTTGATCATATAAACTCAGTTTACTTAAAATAATGAAACCAATCAAATTTTGTATCATATGTTTAATTAATATAATAAAATTTAAATATTGATTTTTACTTATTTCCTTACATATGTATTATAAACCAATTTAGATTATAAAAATTAAAGTAAAATACTAAAATATTATATTTTTATAAAAATATTTATCTGTGTATAGGAGAGTCACCTAGTAATATAATAAACATCAATTTTGGTCTTGTATGCTTTTCTTGAAATTTGACTTTAGTTTGGGTCCTTGGGAAGAAACTCGGCTTGAAGACATTTGATGAAGCTTTCTTTTTTTTGAAAAAACATTTTGATGAAGTTTAAACAAGGTATATGTTGGAATGAATCAAACAGGTTGATATGTTGGAATGAATCAAACAGGTTGATACACGACTTGGTTCGCCTTACACTGCGACTTTTTATTCATCCGAGGTACAGATAATTAACTGAAAAATCGGATCTTTATCCCGGTTTAAGTATGTCGGGTAGTAGATATCTATGTTTATAAAAGAGTGTTTTTTTTATTTCCAAACCATTCATGTCATCCGCCACGTCAGAAAGTCGAGCAAAGATATAACGACACATGTCCAGATAAATTAAATATTGTAAGTCAAGAATAAAAATAGAATAATAATTAAGATTTAATCAGTTATGAATTTAACAATTATTTTCATCAAAATTAATCAAGTATGATAAATACAATTAGACAATAATTAGTCTATGTTTCAGATAAAAACATATTTTGGAAAAAAACATTAAACAAGAAAAGGCTATTATATTTACCTAAATACATTTAATTCGTTGAGCAAGAAAAATATATTAAATCCATAAGCTGAAGTTGAACACAATTAGTATATATGTATGTATCTTTGAATAAATGTTTTATTTTCTAAAATGCTAAGTTAAAATGTCTTAAAATTCTATAATTTTATTAAAATATAAAATATATGTTAGAAAGTCACATTTAAAAAATGTTATTAAAATAACTAAAAATAAATAATATTAGAAAACTTTAAAGCTGTGCTCAACAGATTAAACTAACTGGTCTAATTCAAACACACAAAAACAATCTTTGTGAGAAGAAGTGACCAATGTACATTTGCCGAAATCCAAAAACAACATTCCAATGAAATAAAAAATAATATTAAGAATATCAAACAAAATAAGATCAAAGAAGATGCCATGAAAATGTTAAAATTTCAGTTAAAATTAGTAATTATCTTAGTATCAATTTTGGTACCAGTTATTTTTAATTCCAAGGAATTCTTTAAGGTTTTTATTTTCAGAAATTAAATAATTATCTAGCAATAATAACAATAAGTAACAATAGTGTAAATTTTGTATTTCAAAATAATATAATTAAGAAATTTTTTTATCCATGATATATAATTAATCTTATATTTAATTATATATCATGGAATACAACAAATGTCGATCCATTTATAGCATTTTCAAATAAATTTCACATCAAAATTATTTTAAATATTAAGTATATAGTAAAATATTACAGTGTAGTATTTTGTGTGTTTAAATAAATATTTTAGTTGATTCTTTTTATCTGAACTAAATATGATTCATTTTTGTTTAACAATTGTTCTTTGAACTGATCAACGAGAAAACAAATGATACATATTTTATAAAAAGTAGAAGATAAATCATCTATCACACAATTTACTTAGCTGTAATGATTTTGGGGTTCAGTTTACTGAAATTCTATATAAAGCAATTTCACGTAAGTAATACCTTAAACAATATATAATTGCATTTTTGAAATTGAAAAAGTTCATGTCGAATACTTAACGAATCCATTTGCAGCGCGAAGCGCGGCTCAGCCCTAGTATTATATACCTTAGAGTATAAACTGATCCACAAACCACAACAGGACTGTTTGTTATGTGAACGCCGCATCCAGCGTCAGTGGCCGAAAACCAAGGCAAAACACAGCAAACCCCAACATTGATAAAACAAAACCAGTCTGTCTAGCTTAACGCTGCGGCTGATTGTGAGTAGTAGAAGGACACCGAATACAGGGTTGGCCTATGGTATAAACTAGTGAAGCCGTCACTTAGGGCAACACACTTTTGGAGGGTACATTTTAGTTTCTTTTTTGCTTTTTATAAATTACCAAGTTTTGTAAGGTTTTTAGCTAAAATAATATTTATGGGCATTTTTAATCAAAAAAAAAATTATTAGATCTTTTCACAGTATTTATAAACTTTATATTAACAAATCTTTAGTTAAATACATTATTTAAATATTTATTAGGATATTGATATTTAAAATTATAATAAATATCAATCTATACTATTAAAAGGTAATGAATCTTTAAAAAGCTACTTATAAAAGGTTTGTTGGACCTATTCAATATAATTTTAATATGTCTTATTTAATATCCCACTATATATTAAATGAGAAGTCAATTTAGTGATTTTTGCTTAGGTGTCACTCATAGGTGAAGTTTAGAATTAATTCTTTTAATTTGATTGATTGTTTATATTTGAATTTTTATTTATTTAAATCAAAACTTTAAAAGGAAACTAACCATAGAGTTACCTAATATAATATATGTTACCAAATAAATAATCAAACATCTTAAATTTAAATGAATTAACATACTTTTTTTGTTAAAACAATTGATTATCATAGATTATGTTATATAAATTTATAATATAAATATAAATACATATGATACTACGTAAAAAATTATAGAAACGGTTTTAAAAATATTATATTTATAGTGTATACAATAAATCATAGATTACAGAAAACTAATAAATAGAACTAATAATATTTCTACTCACTATATACATATATTATAAAAATGTGTCAAATGAATGCAAACAATCAAATATATAATTTTAAAAAATTCCAATCATTGTAATTGACAATGTGATATTATAGTTGAGTTATCATTTTTATAAATGATTAGACTATTTTTATATTTAAAATAACATATTCTCATCCCACTATATATTAAAGGAGGATTCACTTTAGTGGCTCCATAACCGGATAGCAGATAGATTGTCCAAGACGGTTCAAGATTCCAATAAGCTCTTACATAATAAAGATTCAGCTGCTTGTGAACCTTCAGGCACAGGTTGTTTGTTCAATTACTCTTTTCTCTAAAATTTTAGTTTTTATTGGTTGTTATATTCCGGTCTGAATTCTTCGACCATCTCAAGTTTGAGTAATTGAATAATATTTTGATGTCAAAAAAGAGAACGTCAAATTTTTAAGTATATAATTCTGGTTGCCAAGATTTTATAATACAAATATCTCTCTCTCTTTTGATATATCAATTAAAAATAATAAAGGCAACGGTTAGACATACATAAAATGTGTTTTTTCTCTTATGCTAAAGACTTAAAAATCATTTAAATAAACATGGCGTATCAAAGTTAAGATCATTCACTTGTGGATGAATTTTAACAAAGAAACCAGAAAAATCATTAAAATGATTTCATCGATAAGGAAGTAGATAGTTATTATTACTAATTCAAATTTTAGACGGAAAAGTAATTTTTACTAACATTTGTTTTTTTCCTTAAATATATTTTGAATTGTAATGTTTTTCATAGCTACTAATTCTACTAAATATTTGCATGGTACTTTATTTTACTTTTTAACTGATCGAGAGAAACATTTGAATGTTCAAACATGTGACAAGAATTCATGCTTCAATTGAATCAATTCTGATCAAAAATATGAAGACGATCTAGACAACGGTCATGCATGGTCGTAAAGTTATTGATATGATACTTAAAAAGTTGATTTAGTAATTTAATATATTTTTTTTTAAGTTACAAGTATTTTTTTCATTTTTATCAAATTATACAAAACAAGTTTTACCTTTTTTCGTTGAAAAATATGTGTGATAATATTTAGTTATTCAATAATATAATGATATTACTACTATTTTTCCTATTTTATTTCTGAAATTTTTTATCATTATTAACTTACTATGTTTATTAATTATTTAAAATATTTAAATAAAATAATATAAAAATAATCTATTTTAAAACTGAAATATTTTTCTGTTTTATTAACGTTGGTATTTAATCATATTAAGTAAAATTCACAAAATGTTATAAAAGATAAATATATTTATGATTTTTTGGTGTAAAACTGAAAGAACCGAAAACAGACGGTATATATACCAAACCCAAACAAAGTCTATATGGTTTTAATATGGTATTTTTTTTATAAACCAAAATACCAAAAATCAAAAAGACCAAACCGAAACCGAACCAAAATCTAGATTGAACACCCTTACTTCTACATCATCTTTTCTAGATCTTTTGTTCTTAAGGAGTAGTTAATCAATAAAGATATCATTAATATTATTGACGTATATGAACTAAATTTTTCATTTTCTTATCCAGGCAACATAATAAGAGTTTCTTTGCTAACTTTGTTAACTCTCCGATGAACATTTTTGACATATTGGCATTTAAGAATTGGTTGGGACTTCCATTACCATTATGACTATCAATGTATCAATGTTGAATATAGATTGAACTGTAAATACTATAACAAAAAGTAATGCCTACAAATAATGTTGATGTTGATATCCAGCCTTTGTTTTTGTTCACTACATGTGATCAAAGCATGCCAACACTAATTTTGCCGATTTTTATTCCCGCACAAGGTGCGTAAGAGTCACCTAGTTTACCTTAATTAATTAAAATATCATTACTATTAAATATTAATAGGTACTAACCTTTCTTTTTTGACAACCATACCCCACTTAATTTGGTTGATATTTATTACAACTAAGATTTCATCCATTGCATAATAATTTACTCCCATCAATCTTATTATATGCGGGCCATTTCTGTTTTCATGTGCTGAGAAGGTATTTGATATACCTTTATATAACATTATCGTATAACATTCAAGTAAGATAATGATTAAATATATTTTATATTTTCATGTCACCAACAAAAGTCGACACCCGAAACTTAAGTTTTAAATATTTTCCAAAGTGTCCATAGGTCTAAGATATTGTCTTTCAAAATGACGTTTTATATACCTAGATTGGTGATTATCATTAATGGTTTTAATCAAAATACTAATATACTAGATGATTACATGTTCATATTGGGTTTAGGTTCGGATAACCTATTTAAGTTTTTATAAAAAGAGTAAAATTCATATATAATTTAAATTTCTAAATATATATATATATATATATATATATATATATATATATATATATATATATATATATATATATATAACATATAAATTTGAAAAATATAAAAGTAGAAATAATAACTAACATAAATTTGAAAAATAAATGACAAAATACTTGAAGTTAACATAAAATTGGTATTTAGAGTATCGTTTGGCTATTTTAAAAATGTGCATTTAACTATTTTACATATTTCTAAGTATTTCAGAAATTTTCAAAACATCTCATGTGTTTTGTATATTCTTAGATGTTAAATTTAAAAATAATTAATATTTTTAAGAATATAAATCTGGTTCGAGTACACTTGGATACCCAAAATATTTCGATTCAGTTTTGGTTATCTATATACCAAAATTTCGTTTCGCCTGGATATCTAACCAATTTTGGTTAAAATTTTGTACTACTTTTTGGAATAGATTTGGTTCGGTTATTTGGATTCAATTTTTTTTGTCCAACCATATATAATTTTTATTATACCAAAAATTAAAACGAAAGGGATGATGATTCATATTGATTTTGGGTATGCAAAAAATTTTAAACAAAACACACTCTATTATGCGTGATCCATTTAGTTAATTATTATAAATTGTTTAAGACCCACTAGAAAAACGATTGGCTGAACTAAAAACGTTATCATTGATCACAAAATTTCAGTGTGAGATTTTTACCATTTTTAGTAATTTATGGTTGTTTTAAAAAATTTAAAATATAACGTATAAGAACAAATATAATTTTTTTATTATATAATTTATGTAATTTTTTAATTTCTTTTAATAATATAAAATTAAATAAAAAGTAAAGAGTATAAAAATTTGTTATCAAATCTTTATTATTAATAAACATTAATTGTGATATATATGTGAATCATATTAGGTAATTCTGTAGCTTTTATTTAAGGAAAGAATAAAGAATATTCTTTTGTACACTACTAATTAAATATGATAGTTGGTATAATAAAAATAAATGTATGTTTAGTTGGACCAACATATTTCTCTAAGAGTTATGAAAATCATTCTCATTGTGACACGTGGTTACCAAAAAATGTTGTAATGCTCAATGATTAACATATAGGAGATTTAAACTATTAATTAGAAAAATTATAATTGAAATTTTTAAATGTTTTATTAGTTTATAGTCATTTTTAAAAATTTTAAATATAACATATATAAAAAATCTAATTTTTTGTTATATAGTTAATGATATTGTTTAATTTCTTTTCATAATTTAAATTTAACAAAAATAGTAGTGGCTATAATTTTTTTTATCAAATCTTCATATTCAAATCATTAATTGTCAAATATATATATATATATACATTATAACCATATTAGGTAATTCCGTAAATTTTATTTAAGGAAATAATGAATAGCATTAATAATAGTTTTATGTTTAGTTTAATAAAAAATATATTATATGTTTATATGGATCAATATTTTTCTCTAGTAAATTTGAGAAGCATTCTCATGATGACACGTGATTACCAAATCATGTTGTAATGCTTCTTAAATAATATATAGAGGATTTATTATCATTAATGGTTTTATTCAGAATCTATCATCATTTCAAAATTGATTAGCACCAAAAATTGGATTGAGTCAATTGGTTTTAACTAGAGAATGTATTTACTCAAGTAAAATATCTTTCTAATTTTACAATATACTTTCTTTTTTTATCAATTTTTTTTACAATATTCTTAAACGGTCTATAGAAATAATAAATAAAATCTAGAAGAGATGAAACATATCTATTTTTATCAAGTGTTTTCAAAAATCTAATATTAAAAAGTGTAAAATCAAAATTTTAATCAGTTTTATTTAATATTGAAAATATGTGAAAAGGAATATTTTTCCAAATATTTCATTGTTTGAGTTTTTATCAGATCAACCAATTCTAGATCTCGGGTTAACAACGAGTTTTTGAGTTTTTATTGGATTTTATCAGATTTTTAGTTAACAAACTTCTCATCGAATCCAAACTAGACTATATACGGGTCGTCGATCGCCCGATTTAACACTAGATTTGTATAGGATATGAAAATAATACTTTTAAAAAATACCATCAACTTTTGTTGAGGATTTTTTTATCAGATCAACATGTATAAGATTTTAGGTTAGTAATGGGTTTTAATCAAATTTTAATTATACAATTTTTTTCATTAAATCCAAACTAGAATCGTCAGATCTACAGATTTGACAACGGTCTGTGAAAATATGAAAACACTGCTTAAAACTCAAACATTATAACAGAATAATTTATAAAATATTTTTTTTTAATGAAGAATTATAAATACAAGCAATTTTTATCAAAATTTTTAACAAAAAAATATACGCGCTTAGTTACAAGTTAAATACAAGTCAGTTTTTTTGTTATATCTTTCTCTTTTGTCGTGCTTCCAATTTTCTAGTTGGTGTTGATTTGTTTATAGAACTAAAGGAAATTTGAAAGCCTATTGAAATTTTTGATTTTTTGAAGAAAATTGAAGATTTGTATCATGTACATAAATTTTTTGTTGCATATTGTTACCATTACAATATCAGTTGCAACAGCTGAAAAATAATTTTCAAAGTTGAAACTGATAAAGAATAATTTGCAGTCTACCATGCTATAAGAGAAACAATGCTATGTTTAAAAAAAATTGTCTACATGAGTTTAATAAAAGATTTTGTAGTGAAAATGCAAAAAAAAAAAAAACAAACAAAATTTCAAAAATAAGTACGTACTTTTTTGTTTGTAAACATTTAATGAAACTACATATGGAAGTTTTTTTCTAGTATTCTTGTTATATGATTTTGAATAATATATATAAAAACATGGTTTTTTTAATTTGCTTAGAGTATGTTTATTGGGAGTTCTTAGGGTAGAGTTCTTAACTCATGATTTGATACTTTTTCGTTTTTTTTTTACATTTTTTTTGCTAAGAGCTGGTTCTTATATCTCTAATTTAAGAGTCAATTCTTAGTTTTTCTTAGTTAAAAGTTAAGAAACGTATCTTAACCGAAACTAAGAATCCTACCTAAGAATCCTGGAAGTTTGTATGGATACCACAAAAGAATAACTTGAGTACTTTCCAAGAAAACTAACTTGCTTTATTAAGAATCACTTAAACAATCTCACTAGATCTGTTTAATTCGATTTACTCTACGTCACAGCTTGACTAGAGACGGACCAATTCTTAATCTACCCAAAGCACAAAGGTCGAGACAACCTCACCAATTGCTAACCTAGAATCGCAGCTTAGAACACCAAAGCTCGATAACAATAAAAATCCCAAAAGCCGTAACCTAGCTAATGAACTCTAACACCAATATATACTCACGTATCCTATTGTGTTAAGTAAAGATTCTCCTAATATCTTCTTGTTTGTTTCCTAACAATCATCCTAGAATCTTGGATCATTATCTTTCAAACGGCTCCCTTGTATTTTGCTCCATGTGTAACACACTCTCCACTTTGTGTGACACATCACCCTTACGCTCAAACACCCTTGAGCTATCTTGTGTGTAACACAACCTCCTGTCTGTGTGACACACCCATCATCATCCTCAGATTCCTGAGCTTACATTCTCCCCCTTTTTATCTTAATGTAACACCTCAAGCACCTGTCATGAAACATGCACACAGAAATACCAAAACATCGAAGCATTCGCATAGAGACATCCAAAATGAAGCATAAACCAAAAGCATTCATTGATAAGGTCTAGATCATCCAAAGTTACACATCACTTAGTCCTAGATAGTTCAACTACTTCGAAACATGAAACATGAGAGAAAAAGAAAATGCAAAGCCACTAATATCTAGGTCATCCTACTCCTCCTCCTCATCATCGCTACCAATGATATGCACTGGCTCCTCTCCAACATATTCTCCCTGTTTGAGTGCACCATTAGATAAAACAATTGTGTGAAAGAAACAAAAGTTTAAGAGAACGAAGCACTTACTTCGACTGCGAAGCTGGATCGCACGGATATCATTGATAACCTTCTGTAGATCGTCAGCCAGATTAGGTGGTTTGCTAACTCCCCCTATCCCTCTGCCAGGTTTACCGTTTTTTATCAGAGCAGTGGGATGTCCAGTGAGTTCTTCATCTTGTTCCCGACGAGGTACAATTCCCTGAAAGTGCAAAAAACTGATGAATGAGTGACGGAAAGCCGATTCTCCTCTTAGCGTCATCAGCGGAATAAGCCATATCCATGAGCTGTTCATACGCCAGAATGCCAAAATCAGCTCTCTTGTTGTGATGAAGTGCATAGAGAAACCGGAGACGATCCGGATGCATGCGTGTGTAGTTCATCGTTGGCATCCAATTGGTACAGCAGAGTTTGTACAACACCTGATTGTCACCAGTTAGAAGTTTCGAGCACATTTCTTCCCACCTTTGATGACGTCCTCCAGTGAGAAACGCAACCACAGTGTCCAGGTTCTTCGAGTACATATCATAGACAGTGCCGGGCCTGAGGACATACAAGTGAAGCATTGGTATGGGGTCCACAATTTAAAAGAAAATCAATTTTTTTTTGTATTTTTCAATTTGTTTTACATTTTATTAAAAATATTTATACATTAGAGTAAAAAAAATATGTAAGAAAAACAAACATATGAAATTACATAACATCAAGATTTACATATATATATATAATATTTAAAGTGGTTATTTTCTTAAAAAATCTCTATAATATTATTTGAGAAGTCAGTTTCCTACGTGTCGCGCTCACGTTAACTCTCACGATGGTTGATTACATAGATACCCTTAATGAATTGGTAGATTTTAAGATTATTATTTTTTATTTAGTTTCCTTTTTAACCTTTTCCAAATAACATATATAATAAAAAGGAAATATTTCTAAAATTTTAAAACAAATTTAAAAACGAAAATATATGTATATAATAAGACTTTATTAAAAAGGAAAGTTCACAAAATAATAATATCTCCATTAATATATATTTTTAAATAATAGAATATATATTTTCAAAATAATAAAATGTATATGTTCATGAACATTCAAAAATTTATTAGTTACACTTTATTTTCTAATATTATTTAGAAGTTAACACATAATTTGATAAATATTATGAAAATACATGTATATTTAAGCGATAAATAAAACTAATTTTGATTTGACTTAACTAAAATAAAGAGTAAATAAATATTATAAAAATACATGTATATTTAAGCTATAAATAAAACTAATTTGATTTGACTTAACTAAAACTAAAAGTATTTATACTTCAATTTTAAATTTAAAAATATATTTAACTCAATATACTCACAAAATGAATGACTCGACTAATCTAATTTATATCCAAAATTAAACATCTAACTACAATAAGAACATATAATTTTATAATAATAATAATAATAATAATAATAATAATAATAATAATAATAATCTATTTAATTTTATACATATAAATTAGAGGTTGACTCAAAGCATATTAAAAGGAAAAACAAAATATTAACCAATTACAATTAAATTTTTTTGTAGAATTTATATATATGCATGAGACTTCAAAATATTATCATTATATTCATTTATTTAATTTTGAATCAAACACTTCAGCTTATTATTTATTTCAATTTAAGCATAATATATATTAAGTTATACATAATTTAACTATAGTATATTTACATATCTAAAAATAAATACATATCTAAGACAATAACCAACCGAAATGAAAATAAGAAAATCAATCAAAGTTTTATTATAGCTGAATTCGAAAATAGATATTATCCAATATACCAAATTGATAACCAAATCGAATATTAATCCAAAAAATAATTAAACCTATAATAATATATCCAAAAGTCATATGTATAATTAAAATAATATAATATTTATTAATATAAATTATGCATATGTTTATTCAAAACTAAAATTAAATATCAGTCAGTTATTATAAAATTTTACTTTTATGAATATTCATATCCGTGCATGAGCACGGGAAAATCACCTAGTCTATAAATATTATATTAAATCATTTATTATATAATTATTTGATATACATTATGATTTTTTTTTTGTAATTTTGTATGGGGCCTCCAAAATCTCATGATCAGCACTGCATGCGTGTAAAGGTCTACAGTCTACACACACACGAGACTACCAAACTAAAAAAGTTGAAACAAAACAAGCATTTTGTTTTTTATGTGCTCGCGTCATGAGTTCATGATTGTCTACAAATTTGTTTATATATATTATTGTTGTTAAAACTTTTGATGTGAGATATCAAATTACATATAATTTTAGCAAAAGACTCAAGTGTGGATATGAAAATAATACAATTTTGTTCCCCCCCTTAAAATTGAAAATAAACCAATGGTCGTGAAGACACGTTTTACCAGGAAATCAAGAGATCGCTTCGCTGTCTAATTGATTTGGGTTATCTTTTGGTACGGTTCGTTCCGGTTAGGTTCCTTTGGGTTATCCTATGGCAAATGTGCGAGACATTTGATCTCGAGAGACTCTGTTCCGCTTTTGTCTCTGACGCGCTTTCTCCCTCAAAGATCCTTTCTTGGATCAAAGAGAGAGAGAATCTCTCTCTGTGAGATACAGAGGAAAGAGACACCCTTTGATCCCTAAAAACAGAAAATTCTCTTCCTTTGATACAGAGAGAGAGATATGCAAACCATATCGAAAGCTTCCTCTGCTGTCTCCTTCTTTCGATGTTCTAGGGTTTGTCTTGTTCCTTTCTCTCCAAAGCTTCTTATTTCTTATAATTCCTATCTAAACCCTGAGAAGAAGCTAATACTTGTGTTTGTTTATTTTGTTGAAATTTGATTTATGAAGAGGAAAAAAAAGCTAAAATCTTTTCAGTGCATCTCATATCGAATTGTGATCTGTATGCCTTAGTTTTTGATGATCCTTTTGATCATTTCATTCGTGGATTCAGTAAACTTTTCTAGATTGCGTTAGTATATGTATAACTTTGTGTTTTATCAAATAAAGATCATTGCGTTAGTATATGTATAACTTTGTGTTTTATAACATGTCCCGTTCCATTATGCACATACGCCTGTTGGCTCTTGTTTTGAACCGTTTATGTTCTTGTTGTTCACCTTCTCATCTATTTGTGTGTTTCTTTGTTTCTTTCAGAAGCTGACAAGTCAGCCATGTGTTAGGCAGCTTCACATCCGAAAGGGTCTTGTCTGCAGAGTCATGAAGCTTGTCTCTTCACCTCTTAGGACTCTCCGCGGTGCTGGCAAATCTATTCGAGTGTCCAACTTCTGCAGTGTCTCCTCTAATACCTCCTCTTTGCAAATTGAACTGGTGTGTGCTTTTGAAATATCCTAGACCATTCTCTCTCAATACCGTCCATATATTTGTTTGTTTCTTGAACTTTATCCTCAAGAGTTTTTCTGTTTTCAGGTGCCTTGTCTTGAGGACAATTATGCATACATTTTGCATGACGAGGATACTGGTACAGTTGGGGTCGTGGACCCTTCTGAAGCTGAACCTGTGATAGATTCTCTGCAGAGGAGTGGCCGAAACCTAACGTATATATTGAATACACATCATCATTATGATCATACTGGTGGCAATTTGGAATTGAAAGACAGGTACGGTGCAAAGGTAGGAAGACTTTAACCGCTCTCTCTCTCTATATATCCTACTATGAGATGATGGAATGTTTTGGAATGTAGGTGATTGGCTCAGCTTTAGATAGAGACCGGATACCTGGAATTGATATAGCCTTGAAGGATGGTGACAAGTGGATGTTTGCTGGTCATGAAGTCCATGTTATGGATACTCCTGGCCACACAAAAGGTTGTTTTATAATTCACAATATTATATTTTAAAAGCTTTGAATGTTCTTGCTTCTGTTGTACACAATATAACTTTTTTTTTTTTTGTTGTACACAATATAACTCTTACGCCTTTTTATCCTCCCACCTTACTCCTTTCTTTCTTCTTCTACTTATTTTTTATTCTCCTTGCAGGCCATATCAGCTTATACTTTCCAGGATCACGAGCTATCTTCTCCGGGGACACCTTGTTTAGCTTATCATGTGGTAAACTCTTTGAAGGTACCCCTAAGCAGGTAATAACTAATTCTTTCTCTAGTTTCCTGATTAGTTTCATTTCTTTTTGGATCAAAAGTTTCAGGATCAGTTCATGTGTTTTGTATCCTCTGCAGATGCTTGCTTCTCTCCAGAAGATCACATCGTTACCAGATGACACAAGCATATACTGTGGTCATGAATATACACTGGTATGTCATATTTTCGTATCCTAGTTGTTGTTAAGAAGCTTTTAACTAAAAAAGGTGGTCTGATATGACTTTAATCTTGATTTGGTTGCAGAGTAATTCCAAGTTTGCATTGTCTATAGACTCAAATAACGAAGTACTCCAGTCTTATGCAGCTCATGTTGCAGAGCTCCGTAAAAAGAAATTACCTACGGTAAAAAAAAATGATCCTCTTATACATTGCTCAAGATTCATGGTTATCTCAGTGTTGATTCTTGTTTTCTTTGAGTCAGATTCCGACAACACTGAAGATGGAGAAAGCTTGTAACCCTTTCCTCCGCACTTCGAATACAGATATTCGTCGGGCTTTAGGTATTTCAGAGACTGCAGATGAAGCAGAAGCTTTGGCTATTATCCGAGAAGCAAAGGATAATTTCAAAGCTTAGGCTTTTTTTCCTTCAACAAGAACAAAGTGACTGAGAGATACGTTTACTTTGATGCAAACATCTAATGTTGGTACTCATCAACACTGCAATTAGGTTTTGGTTGACGATTTTTCTTCAAAAATATATTTACCTTTTATGTTTCTGGTTTTTGAGATTTTCATGCGAACTATGAAACAAACCTAAATGTTTTTTTTTTTTTGGACAAAGACAAACCTAAATTTTCTATCGTATTTTTAGAAAGGAAATTGCCTCTCTTTTTTTTAACGTCTAGAAATTGTCTGAAAGACAAAAGGAGCCATAAAGGACTCAGCCTTACAAAACACGTAAGGACTACGAACTGAAATCAACAACATTCTTATATAAAGAATCATTATGTTGCTTCCGCTGCTTCTCTCACCTTATGCCAAGTTACCCAAGTATGATTGAAAACGACCAATCTCTTGGCACGCTCTAGCCGATATCTCTAGCAATAGAATTTGTCATACATCTGTCAACTTCAAAGGAGACATAGGCAAACCGAGCTCTCAAGCCATTAATATGATCCAGCGAATCTCGATATCTTGGCCTGAAAGCAAGTCCTGTAATCGCGTCAGTTGCTTCTTGAAAGTCTGATGCAGTCACAAGTTCTGATAGACCTAAATCCCTGGAACCCTGTAGTGTCCAACCGATCCATCATAGTTCAGCAAAGATCCGATTGCGGGAGCCGGGAGCTTGTAATTGCATCTCGAGAATAATGACAAACAGGACCAGGGTGGTCTTTTGCTACCCATGCTACTCCACTATGTAGGTATCTACTCCTCCATGCTGCATTACATTGCCTTTTACAATTCTAGTGGTAGCTGGGAACCATCTCAAACTCTCTGCATCTAATGCCTAAGGACTGTGACACACCATCAGGTTTATTGAGAGAACATCAAAGTGACGCCTCTTCCACAACATCCCTTACCAAGCGCTCTACATTCGCTTGGACCTTGACGTATAGAATTGAGTTCCTATTCTTGCAAAGTGACCACAGAATCTGGGGAATAGTTCTACTACTTTCCTTATCTACTATTTGCATATCCAAAAGATCAAAAATCAAACTGAGGTTGTCCTCTAGCGATTGATTAAAAAGCAGAGGATGGTGAATAATTTTTGCCTCCAAGGCCTCCATTTTCCTTTGAGGTACATAACTTCTTCCAAGCCGCCCAAAGTATTTTTTCTCTTATTCTTTGAATCAATCCACCAGAACTCTGCCATCGCACTCATGATCTTGATGCATTGATGTTTCGTCAAGCGTAAACAAGACATTGAATACACTAGGAGATCCATAGCAACCAGTTTCATAATAGGATCAACTGAGGCTCCGAAGGTTATCTAGGACTATTGGAAGTTGATTTCCTATCCAGAAGTTTGTCCATATAAACGCAGACAGTTCAAGAAAGCACTATATTCACCCAATGTAGCTCGACAGAATAACAAATTGTCGTGTCCTCAAATAGAAGATGTTGAATTGACGGAGAGCTTCTTGAGAGTTTCATTCCGAATCGCACCATCAATCTCTGTTTTCTTCATCAAATGGACTATGGCCTCAGCACAAAGGATGAAAAGAAAAGGTTAGAGAGGATCACTTTGACGAATTCCTCTCTCTAAAGTAATATGTCCATATGTTTGACCATTAAGAAGCACTGTATACGACACCAGTTATACACATTTCATTATCTAAATGTCCACTTACTGTTAAAACCCATCTTCGAAATAAGGTTTCCAAGAAATTCCATTATACTATGTCATACGCCTTGGACATATCAGTTTTGATTGCTATGTAATCTTCTTTTCACATTGGATTAGTCTTCATGCCATGATCCGAGCAATGAGAAAATTATCAGATATCAATCTCCCAACTACAAATGCACCTAGAGTAGGTGAAACCAGCTGCAGAAGGATGTCTTTCAGTCTTAAGCAAATCAATTTGGAAATTATCTTATAGGTCATTGAACACATACTGATAGGTCAGAGATCAGTTATAAGATCATGGTTTGGTTTCTTAGGCAGCAGAAACATCTGGGTAAAGTTCCATTCTTGTGGAAAAGACACGCCTTGGAAAAAATCATAAACTTTCCAAGTGACCTGAGATCCTATGATATGACAATGTTTCTGAAAGAAGTGTCTAGACATTCCATCAGGTCCTGGAACCTATCACTTTTAATCACCTTGACTTCTCATTTAATCTCTGGTGCAGATATTGTATTAGTCAGATTAGCATTTATACGAGCTGTCATTGTAGGAGTAAAGCCTTCCAAAAATTTTGCAGCATTTGAGGAATGAGAAGTCTGAAATGACTTTGTGAAATATTCAACCACAATATCTCCTTTGGTCTCCTTCGAGGATTGTTCTTGGCCCTTAATATAGTCAACACGGGATGAAATTCTTTATTTTCTGAGTTTTTTCGCCATGATAGATCTTACTGTTCTTGTCCCTAACTTGTAGCCAAGAATTTTTACTCTTTTTTTGTTTCCAAAATAACCCTCTTCTTCAGAAGCATTGGCCAGCTTTGTCTTTAATTGTCTCATCTTCTGAAGGTTTGGAACCACCTTTACCTCTTCCTCATCCAGATCATGCATGAGTTTACCAATCTACTTTTGGAATTACTGACAACATTATTCTTCCACTTTTTCAGCTGTTCTACATTGAGCAATCCTTACATAAACTAAGACTCCAGCCCCATTATATTCAGTGTTCCAACCTTGTCGGATCAGTTCCACAACCTATGCCTTATCACTCCATCTTTTATTAAAGATAATCGTCCTTGAAGTTTTTGTTGTGGTGGCCATGCTGTCATGAATATGGATCTGTGATTGGAACCAAGCATTTTCAACTACTGAGCGTGTGCTCTCGGAAAGGTAAACCAATCTGCACAAACCAGATGTCATGTCTAAGAGGCATTGGATCCACACATCTTCTTTAACTCAATTTTTTGTCGTCTCACGAACTTTAGCCCAAGATAGCGTATTTTCTGAGCTTTGTACCTCTTTCAAACCACATATCCGAGCCAAGGAACGTAACTCATAGAAGGAAGACTCATATCTACTTGGACCTCCAATCTTTTCACTATTATTCATTATTTTGTTGAAGTCCCCAACAAGAAGACACCAACCTCATGTCCTATTGCTTTCAATCTTTTTCAACTTATCCCACACCAAACTTCTTCTCTGTCTAACTAGATTTCCATAGACAAAAGACATGAAATACACTGTTGCTCCACATTTGATTCACGTACAATGATTTTTTCACAGAATGATAACACTTCTTCTTCATGCGAATCCCTTCAAAAAAAATCCAAACTGCCACTAAGATCTACTGGATTTACCAGAAAAGTGGTTTGTAACCGAACGATCTTTCAAAACTTCCCACATGATCACTATAGTTTTTTCGTCTGTAGGAAAACAAGAAAATTAGGAGATATAATATAGTCATCTTCTGTAGGCGTCAAACTGTCAGGCTGTTCCTCAAGCCCCGACAGTTCCAAATGAGTGTCGTCACTGAGGATTGGATGGGTTTGGTGAACCATCAAACTTGCAGATTTTTTGGATATCTTAGATGTTACTTCTGTCTCCTTAGTAGCCTTTCTTTCCATTCATGCTTTGCCTTCACCATCTGTATTCTCCTCTAGGTTAATCTCAACAGACATTCATTTTTCTGTTTTATCAGGTTGAGCTCTCCTCCAAGAGGATGATCTCCTTTTCGTCACCCTTCATTTGGCTCCTATGCCAAATTAGGAAGCTTCACCATAACCCATATCAAAACCTTCGATTTTTTATAGGGGTCAAACTCATTCCTGAGCCATTATGTTTATCTGGAGCTACAATCAGTGTTTTAATATGAGCAGTCAATCATGGATCAGACTGAATAGAAATTACAGAAGAGACAATAGGGAGCGCTGCATTGGTTAATCTTCTCTTAGTCAGTGTCAAAGATTGATTGCTATTATCTCTCAGCAGGAATATCAGCCATCCTGAAATAAGAAACTCTCCCCAAGTCTGCATTAAGAACTTTGGAGATCATAGGAGGATTTTTCATTGAAGAAACGAGTTCTGAGATGTCGGGTTTCTAGATGAATCATTCAGGGATCCTTCATTCTAAACTCTTTAATTCTCCTCTTGTCTGAGTCAGACCAATTCATATAGAGCTCCATCTGCTTAAATACTTCTGCTGCTCTTCTTCATATTAGCTTCATCTTCTTCTTGGGATGAATTTTAAGCAGATCCATCTGCTTAAAAATATTTAGGCAAATAAATTTTATGCAGATCTACCATATTATTTCCATCTTTTTCTTGGGATGAAGTTCCTCTTCATCATAGTACACCTTGTTCAAATCCAATTCTTGGATGGTATATGATTTGATTATGTAGACATCTCTTGATTCACCTTTGAAGATTTTTCTTCTAGTTTCATTTTTGTTTTGTTTTTTTCCTCTTTTTTTTGTTTCATCTTTTTGTATGTTCTTATGTTTTTGTCTTTGTGATTTTGAAAAATGAAAACTACAAAGAATTACAAAAAGTTGAAATGGAATTGAACGTTACCAAAAACATTGTCTGTACCAAACGAAACATTTAAGAAATTTTTGTGAATACAAATTGACTGAATTAATTTTTAATGATATTAATTACACAATCTATCTTAGTGAAATCTATCTATCTATATATATAAAGAACAGTTTTCTCACTCTTGGTTAATCCACCTCATCAAATAGATTTATCACGGGAATACACAAAATCTATCTATCTATATATATAAAGAACAGTTTTCTCACTCTTGGTTAAGTCGCCTCATCAAATAGATTCATCACAGAATGACATGTGGCAATCCACTGATTTATTTAGGGCTTCACATAATTTTTAATTTGGGTTTTCAATTTCCTAAACAAAGCCAACGACAATTACTTTTTTCTCCAGTTTCTTCATTTTAAATATCAACAGTTTCCTCTGTTATTTTCAGTGTCTATCTGTTTTACTTTTGTATTTCTTTCATTTTTGGCACAAAAAGACTTTCTCCTTAAATCCACTAATAAACCGTATTCATGTTTCATGATGTTAATCGCTGTAGAGTCAATTGATAAACTGAACTGTGTCTTATCAGGTAAAAGAAACTAATACTGCTAACGAATGGTTATTATTCATCCTAAGCGAAAGCTTTTGTTTATTATAAAGAAACTATAACATATGACAGAAAGCAATGGTTATTAGTTCTAATGAGGGAGCTCTACCTCATAATGGGTTTTAAATGAGAGCTTTTGTTCTGTTAAGATTCTGATGGTTTTATTTCGTTGTTTGCAGAGATGGATTTACAGTCTGAAGCAACTATAGAAACTCTTAATGCCCAGCGTGAGTATATGGATGTGAGGACTTGATAGAAACACAAGTAGAAGAGCAAAGTTCAACTCATTAGTGTAAAAAGATGAAAAATGTTTAATCATGTTTTGTTATATACTCTGTACTTCTGCATTTAATTATGTTTTGTGGAATTCTTAATTCACCAACTATGTTTGCTTTTTTGTTATGCTTCACAGTTCACACTAGCTATGGGGAAATATAATGAAATATCCAATGACAATATTAATACTAAAGCTGCAGATACAATTAAAAATTATTAAATAGAAAAACTTATACTCTTTCTTAAGTTTTAAATTTTACAAAAATACATGTTCTAAGAATTATCTTTTTTTTATGATCAAAGAATTAGAACATAAAAAATTAAATAAACATAGAAAGAAAGAAAAAAAATAAACAAACATAGAAAAATAAGGTTTACAAAAACGGGTAAACCAGACAAGATTTTGATAAAGTTATCCTTCAAAATAATATTTCTATTTTTGATGATTAAACTCGAAATACTATATGTAGATTTTAAACGAACATAAGTTTAACAGTTCTAAAATAAATAGATTTTAAACAAATGTTGTTAAAAAAAGCTGGAGATAAATAGATTGGACAAGCCCGTTTAACTTACAAAATAGAAACTGAGAATGGGGTATTTGATGAGATAGGATTAATACACTTTCATTCCATACGGCCAACATTAAAAAGGTTAAGAAACTAAATTACATATTTTGCTTTAATTGCTGAAGAAAAAAAAAAACAATGTGAGCACGATCATATATGGTTTGGTTCATCAAAATTTCCAGATTATAATTGTTTGGTTACATTTAAATTACTTTTTGGTTTAACTTCCATTTTGTTGCTCTAACCTAACCCTTTTAACTAAATTAGTTGATAGGTATATATTAATGAACAAAATCATTAGATATGAAAGATTTTATTAATTTATAAAATTATTAATTTGTAAGAGTATTTAAACTAGCACAAGACAAATTTCAACAGATTGTTTAGGTATAATACGAAGTTCATAAAATGCTAATACAATTTTAAAAACACAAATAGTAGAAAAACTAAAATTAAATAAATTTTCATTAAAATTGGAAATTATAATATGAACATAAACAAACATCATTTCCTGTTTAATAAAAACATACTAATTATTGTTGCAGTATTATTGAAACTAATTATATAGTATTTTACAACTAGAATTTTTATTCTTTTATCAAATTTGCTACATTATGATGAAAAAATAATTAGTGTAAATATTTTTAAACTTGAGACCCCTCGAAACAAATAAAATATTAGTAATTTGAATTTGGTTATCTGTCATCAAACAAAAAATATGTCATCTCCATAACGCTGACATGTCCTAATAGTTAATATAATGTGGTTTTTGGATCACAAAATTCAAACTTACAGAAATTAAAAATTTAAGAAAACCCAAGACCAAAACAATATATAATTAAAGCTAATATTTTTTTAAAAATAAAAAATATATAATTATATCTAATGTTTTTTAAAATCTAAATAAAAAATAATAATTCAATTCAGTGAAATGCATAACATAACCAAAAATACATAATATGGAAAATTTAAAAAGTTAAAAATATATACACAAATTTCATAAGAATAAAATTTTAAAAGATTCCATAAAAAATATTGATTTTAACAGCAAGGTCACCAAAAAGAGTGAATTTAACAGTTTTCGATATTAATCTCAAGCTCATAAAACAAACATAATTTTGAGGAAACCACAAAAACACATAGTTAAAAAAAAACATATTTTAAAAACTAATATAAAAGAAGAAGAAGATATAACAACTTTTTTTAAAAACAAAAACTTATTTCCATAATATAAAATATATTACGTTTTATTCAAATAAATGTGATTTTTGTAAAACAAGGTTACAACATGAATTATGATAACAATATAACCATAAACTCAATACATATATTAAAATTGCACAGTTGGAGCTAGGGACGTAATACAAAACAACATAACAACTTAAGTATATATATACATATATAATTACATTTTCCAAATTATTTTTGTTATTTTTTTATACTCTGAAAAGTAGAGGATAATAAGGATTACCACCATTTTAATTTCAACCACATTTTTTATTAAATATAGTAATATTATTTAAGAATTATATTCATTATTTGTTTATATATCATTTTCAATTAATATAAATTTATAAGAAACAGTTTTTCCTACAACTCCCGCCCGTAGGGCGGGTCAAGCCTCGTAAAGAATAAACCAAAAAAATCTTACTTTCAGGAACGAAAGGAGTAGTATTTAGTACTCCTGAATGTAGGAATTTTTGTGTGTTTTCATACCGATTAAGAAATAATTAATACAGTTTTCCTAAGCATTTGTGTGTGGTTACTTTTTGACGTCATGTGTGGTTACTTTTGCAATGAGATCTGTTAGAATATCAATTTTTTAGTTTTTAATAGCTGTATTTTAATCACTTTGCACACACCTTCTCACAAGTTCATATTCCATGAAAAGAGAATGTAAGTTAATAAGAAGCCATTTTAATTTCGTTGAAAACTTTAAACATGGAGCCAAAACTACATTTTTAAAGTAAAATAATAGAATGGAGCCAAAATATATCTACAATTAAGGTAAAATTTTTAAAAAGAAGCCAAAATATCTGTAAATATTTATAATGGAGCCAAAAACAATTTAAAGTAGAACTTTAGAATGGAGCCAAACTATAATAATCATGTTCTAAATATATTTTATATTAAGATACAGGGTGTAAGTAAAACTTCATTCATGATTTTGATCTAAATATACCATTTCAAAACAATGAACGAAATTTTTATTTTGATTCGAATAAAAGCCTAACAAGAGAGTTTACTTCAGCCAATAATATTTCAACCTTTTCAATTCATGAAGATGAAGATTATTCTCAAATGAATCCATGTTTTTTGTTAATTCATGCATGTATTAGTGGAGTATATTTTGGAATGTGGTGTACGTACGATGTGTTTACTTATGTGTCTTTTTGTCATGTACTTTACTTGCAACATTGTTATTATAATGATTCTTTTTATATCTCTTTGTATTAACCTACTATTTAATTAGAATGTGCTTATTTGTAATCTTTTTGTATCATATTTGATTATTGTAATTCTCTTATTTGTTCTTATAGAAATATATGCTGGAATATTACAAAGTTTTTAAGTAGAAACAACTCACTAGAAACAAGTGACAGATGAAGAAAGATTGAAGATTTACCATGCTCTGTTAGAAAAAAAACATCAACGGTAAATTAAAAAAACATCACACAACAGAGGTATATCATTTCTCCTATGTACCTTTGCAAATAGTACTAAATTTTAGAGGATGGCCAAAACTACTTCTAGTGGTGAATATGTTGATGTAACATAGGAGAAAAAGGTATTTTCGGTCGAAAAAACCTCATTTTATCTTTCTTGTTGATGGTCTACTTCATCGTCTTAAAATGCTACAATCGTTAGCGGCTTCTTTGGATGTGAACTGCACATCACTTATTCGATGTCTAAAAGAAGGGCCCATTAAACGTCATACAAATGCTAAAATGTCGTCTTTGAAAGAAGACAATATGAGAGTTCGATTAGCTTTTTCTTATCTCTATGCTCGACATTAAGACTATGCTCAATCACCCAAAGTTTGCGGCTATGTATAATGTTCTACATATTAACGAGAAGTGGTTTTTATATGACAAAAGAACAGAGGCGTATTATCTTCATCATGTTGAAGAAGATCCACTGTATCGCAGTTACCAAAGTAAAAGTTATATTGGGAAGATATGTTTTTAACGGCCATGTCCACGTTTTGACGGGAAAATAACAAGAGTTTTTTCTTTAAAAACTAATGAAATTTTATCATTTGTTAAGATGCAGCAAGCTCGAAGAAAAATTTAAAATCGAGCAAATATAAAAGATTTTTTAATTAGGAAAGTTTTTCCATGAATTCATGAAAAATGTCCACAAGAAGATTTCAGGAAAATTATTTATATTCAACAAGATAACGCATGGACATACGATGATCCGAGAGATGAAGACTTTCAAGCAGATGCTTCTCAACATGGTTTTGATATTCGTTTAATGTGTCAGCCATCAAATTCATAGGATTTTAATATTTTAGACCCATGATTTTCTAATGCCATTCAAACACTACAGCAAAAAATATATTCAAGGACTATGGAAGAAATTATTTGTGCAGTAGAAAACTCATTTGCTGGGTACTACTCATGACATGTGAATATGATTTTTTACTTTGCAATCATGCATGTATGAAATTATGAAAGTCCAAGGTTCAAACACAGATCTCTTATATACTAAATCACAAGTCACTTGACTAATAATATTTTGCCACATAATTAAGAAACAAAAATAATCAATTCACTTTACACGAGACCAAAATATTATCAATTCACTTTGCCGAGCAGTTCCTCTTTCCAAACACCACGATCGCCACTCACCAGCACTCTCGTGATAACTACCTCTATTCCATTTTCTCTAACTACTTATATACCTAATATTTGTGTGAAGTTATCTAATGACCGATTGTTAACTAACATATTTTGTCTCCTTCTCTATTTCACAAACTGTTGTGGGCATGGATTGTTTTGCTACTTCCCCGAGGTAAATTGTTGATTGTTCTTTTGCTTTTGCTTTTGCTTCTGCTTATCTTTTCTGGATCTCACAATTTCTTTTATTTCTTCTACAGCTTAATGAAGCCTTTCACTCCTCGCATACAACGTTTTCTTCGAAAAACTAACTTATATTTTTTTTTTTAAATCTGAAAATATGAGACAGAGAGAGAAAATCAGTATCTTCAAAACTTTTACTTTCTATTTTGTCCCTCTTCAAAAATCTCTATTTTGTTTTGTAGCATTTGTATGGTTGAAGAAATCGTATCCCACTACTAATTAATAATGATTGACGGACGCAGATATTGAAAGATGTAAAAAGAGAAAAAATCTAACACTTTATTGAAAAACCTATCAACAAAACTAGAATTACAGTTTCTATGAGATAAAGTCATGGTAATAACACATATGATATCATTTTTTATGATTTCGGTTAAAAGCAACTTTTTAGTTTTGTTGAAAGACTACTTGAATATAGCTTGGTTTATAACTTTATATACTAGAAATGTTGAGAAAAAAGCGAGAGTAAATTTTAGTTCATATAATTTTTAAACTACAAAAACTTATGTTGGTTTTATCTACCTACATATTTGATATTTTATAGTCATTACATTTTTGATCAGATAATTTAGTAAACAAAAAAATTGACCCATGCATAGCATGGGGGTAATACTAGTAGTATTCTATGTTTGAAGAAAACTATCATGGAAAAGGAAGGTAATCTACCTCATTGATGAGTTGTGAATCTTGTGATCCTCTTTTACTTCGTGATGTAAATAGTTATTTAGCAACTTAAATCCTTTTCATTTATCATCTTACTCCTTGTTACATAGTCTTAATTTTAACGTCATGACAACAACAACACCAAATATTTTGAGACTTAAATCAAAATAAGAAAAATTCCTTAGATCCTGAGAGAAACAAAAAAAAATTAAAAGAAAATCAGAAAAACATGAGGTTAAAAATACTTAGGCAAATATATTTTAAGCAGATCCATCACATTAGGTTTCATCTTATTCTTGGGATGAAGCTCATGTTTATCATAATACACCTTGTTTAAATCTAATTCTTGGCTGGTACATGATTTGATCCTGTATACATCTCTTGATTCACCTTTGAAGATTCTTTCTTCTAATTTCATTTTTGCTTTTATGTTCCCTTCTTTTTGTTTCATTTTTATGTATTTTCTTATGTTTTTTCTTCTTCGTGTTCTTGAAAGAAAGGAAACTACAAAAATAAAAAGAAGTTGGCATATAATAGAACATTTTCAAATGATTTTCTTTACCCAAAAAACATTTAAGAAGTTATCTTGAATAGAAATTGACTGAGTTAACTTTTATTGAAAAAACATTAATGGTATTACACAAAATCTATCTTTGTGAAACATAAAAATAACCTCAAAATCCTAATTTCAGAAATGGAGGGAGAAGTATTTAGTACTCTTTCCATTCCAAAATATAGGGTATTTTGTTTTTTTTCAACTTTTCATACAGATTAAGAAACAATTAACTCATTCTTTTCCTAAGCATTTAAGTTTAATATGTGGGTACAGTTACAACGAGATCTGTTAGAATAAAGTTTCTTAGTTTTTCTTTTTTTTTTAATCACTTTTTTCCTTCTCATATGTTCATATTATTTTAAAAGTGAATGTAAGTTAATAAGAAACCAGTATAATTTCGTTAAAACTCTAAACATGGAGCCAAAACTACTTTTTTAAGTAAAAGAAAAAGTATAATAGAGCCAAACTCCTGTACAATTAAAGTAAAATTTTAGAATGGAGCAAAACTAGTTGTAAAATTTTAGAATCGAGCCAAAAAATATTGAAAGTAAAATTTTAGAACCGAATTATCATAATCTGTAAATATTATATTTAAGAGATCATTTTCCAGCATTTAAGTGAAACTTTATTCATGGTTTTCATGATTTTGAACTAAATAGAATATACCATTTCAAAACAATGAAAGATAATTTTTGTTTGATCTGAATCAAATTCCAACAAAAGAGTTTACTTCATTCAATAATATTTCAACATTTCCAGTCCATGAAGATGAAGATGAAGATTATTCTCAGATGAATTTATTTTTCTTTTAATTCATAGGTGTAGTGGTGGAGTATATTTTGGAAGTGGTGTAGATATGATGTGTTTACTTATGTGTCTTTTTTCATGCATTTAGTTGCATCGTGTTTATTTTAATGATTTTTTGTCGTACTCTTTGTATTAACCTACAAAAATTAGAACATGTTTACATGTAACCTTTTTTGAATATCAATTTATCAAATTTGATTATTGGAATTTACTTACTGTTTTTTTTAGGAATAGACACTAGAATATTACAAAGTTCTAAAAAAAGAAGAAATTCATTGAATACAAATGACATATGGAGAAAGATTGGAGATTGCCATGCTCTGTTGGAAAAAAACATCAATGGATAATTTAAAAAAGCATCACAAAACAGAAGTATCTCATTTATTCTATGTACCTTTACAAAACAATACAAAATATTTGGAAGAGGGCCAAAAAAATTTCTAGTGGTAAAAATGTCAATGAATCACATAAGACAAAAGGTAATTGAATACTCATTTTGAGCTCTCTCAAATTGTTGATATTCCACTTCACAGTCGTAAAATTTTACGGTAGTTAGCGACTTCTTTGGATGTGAGCTGCACATCAATTTTTGATGTATAAAAGAAGGGTTCATCAAATGTCATATCAAATCTATAAAACCGTCTTTCAAAGACGACAATATGAGAGTTTGATTAGAGTTTTGTATCTTAAAGCTCGACAGTATTACTATGTCCAATCACCCAAAGTTGCTACTATGTACAATCACCCAAAGTTGCTACTATGTACGATGTTGTACATGTCGATGAGAAGTGGTTTTATATAATAAACAAAAGACTTATTATATTCATCATGTTGAAGAAGATCCACCATATCACAGTTTTCAAAGTAAATTATATTGGGAAGGTGATGTTTTAGCAGCCATGGCACGTCCATTTTTTGACGGGAGAGTAATAATTTTCTTTATAGAAAATAAGAATATTTCCATTTGTTTAGATGCAGCCAGCTTAAAGAAGAAGTTAAAATCAGGCAGGCATAATTATGGAATTGATACCGATGACATCCATCAAAAAAGAAGATATAAAAGAGCTTCTATTTTGAAATTTTTGCCACGAATTTGTGAAATATGGCCACAAGAAGATTTCGGGAAAACTATTTATATCCAACAAAAATAACACACAAACATACGTTGATCCAATAAATGAAGATTTTTGAGAAGCTGTTTCTCAACATGGTTTTGATATTCGTTTATTGTGTCAGCTGCCGAATTCACCGAATTAGAATATTTTAGACCTCAGATTTTCATCTTCTTCAAACATTACTACAAAAAGTGTTTCCAATGACTATGGAAGAACTTATTTCTACAATAAAAAAAAACTAATTTGGTGAATACTCCTCAAAACATGTGAATAGGATATTTTTAAAGTTGGAATCATGTATGTAGGAAATTATGAAAATCCAAGTTTCAAACATATACAAGCTTCCACATTTGAAGAAAGCAATCATAGAAAAAGAAGGTAATTTCCCATCACAAATGAGTCGTGATCGTCTTTTGGTTCGGGATGTAATTAATTCTTTAGCAACTAAATTGTTTTTATTTATCATCTTCTTCCATGTTACATAGTCTTATTTTAACGGCATGACAATAAAAAACATCAAAGGTTCTATAGACTTAAATCAGAATATGGACAAATTATTTGGATTGAGAGAAAAAAAAAACTAAAAGAAAAGCTGGAAAAAAAATTTGAAAATACTTTGAGAAATCATTTTAAAAATATCAATCACATTAAAATCAGTGCCGGCCCTGAGAGGAAACAATAGAAACTTAGGCTTCTGACCTCAATTTAAATAACAGGCCACAAAAAAAATATAAAACTTACAAATAGTGTTGTGGTTAATAATTCTCTACAAGGTCTCCTAGATAAAATGTTCACTCTTTCCTTTTCTTTTTTTCATTCAATTAAGATTTTCAGTTTCTTATGACTAATGAGCCCTAGAAATAGGCTTTAATTTTTAATATTTTTCCAACCTTGTACCTTAGTATTACAAGCAATTTTGCTAAAAATGGATTTTTTTGGATACATGGGTCTCCTGATTAATGACATGTATTTCTTCAGTACAATAAAGAATACTCATTAACGGTCAAGCAAAGGGACAGATTGCACCAAAAAGAGGGCTAAGACAAGAAGATCCTCTGTCACCAGATCCTCTGTCACCATATTTATTTATATTATGTACCGAAGCACTCATTGCGAACATTCGTAAGAAGAACAAGAAAGCAGTTAACGGGGCTCAAAATAGCACGTGCAAGCCCAGAAATTTCCCATTTATTATTTGCGGATGATAGTTTGTTTTTCTGTAAAACAAAAAAGGAGGAGTGTGGGGTCATCTTGCAAATTTTACAGGATTACGAAAGAGCCTCGGGTCAGCAAATAAACTTCCAGAAATATTCACTCCAATTTGGACATATATTTCCAGAGGACATGAGAAGAGAGGTACATCAAGTGTTAGGAATTATCACAATCGGTGGACTGGGCTCCTATTTAGAGATACCAGAAAGCCTTGGTAGTTCGAAAACACAGATTTTTGGTTTCCTCAATGAAAGGATTAACAATAAGGTAAATAACTGGACGGTACGATTCATTACAAAAGGAGGGAAAGAGGTTCTCATAAAATCGGTTGCTTCACCAATGCCAAATCATGTTATGTCATATTACCGGTTGCCCAAAAAGGTTACAAAAAAACTTACAAGTACTATTTCACACTTCTGGTGGAGTAGTAGTGGAAATAATAAAGGCATGCATTTGTTTTCATGGGAAAAATGTGCCTAGGAAAAGAGAAAGGGGCATTGGTTTTAAAGATATTCAAAACTTTAACACGGCTCTATTAGCCAAGCAGTTATGGAGATTAGTGAAAAAACCAGAATCTCTATTTGCAACGGTTTTCAAAGGAAGATATTATAGGAAATCTGATCCATTAGGATCCAATAAAGTACTCTCCTTCATACGTATGGAGAAGTATTACTTCAGCTAGCTCTTTGGTTAATAAAGGGCTAATCAAAAGAGTAGAAACTGGATCGAACATTTCTGTCTAGAATGATCCATGGATTCCTGCTCCTCGTTCGAGGTTAGCCACCACAAAATTTCAAAACCAATTTTTAAACCCTTTGCTTAAGGTGGAGGATCTAATTAATCCAGTGAATCTTTCCTGGAATTTAGATTTGATCAAGGCTTATATTTACCCGGATGATGTTCGTATTATTCAAGGCATGACAATTAGCCGACACTTAAGACCAGATTCTTATGGATGGCATTTTACATATCATAGACGGTATACAGTTAAATCTGGTTACCGAGTGGATAAATTGTATCTTGACTTGGGACCCCAACAACAAAACATTGGACCTGATACAAAGGCTTTTCTTGCTTTCTCTTGGAAACTTCAGTGTTCTCCAAAGTTGAAACATTTCGTTTGGCATGTGATTTCTGGTACTTTACCAGTCACAAAGAACCTATGAAACCGCGGTATTAATTGTGATACGCAGTGTTCACTATGTGGTATTGAAGATGAATCAGGAAATTATATTCTATTCGAGTGTCCAGTGGCACGTCAAAATTTGGCTCTTTCGAACATCCCATCTCATCCTTTGATTTTCCCGATGACATTAATTTTTACCAATATGGATTACGTATTTTGGAGACTTCCAAAGGAACTAGATTTAAAATCTTTCCCATGAATAATGTGGTACTTATAGAAAAATCATAACCGTAAGGTTTTCAAAAATAAAACACTAAGTACTTAATTCTCCAAATGGCAGAGATTGAATGAGCATTATGGGCGGAAGCACAACTAAAAGTGTATACAACAGAGAGAGAAGTTTCCTTGTCCAATGGGAATTTTGATATTACAAATAGAAAATGGTGCTTCGTCGATGGTTCCTGGAAAGAAGAGACGGAATATACAGGCCAAGGATGGTTTTGCAGGAAAGATGAAGCTACTGATTTGATGATGGGAGCCATGAATATCCGCAGGTGCCTATCACTTTTACATGTTGAATGTGAGGTGTTGATCTGGACAATGGAATGCATGAAGACCCTACCGATCTCCGAAGTGGTGTTTGCAACTGACTTTTCTCAACTGGTGAAGATGGTGTCTACACCAACAGAATGACCAGCTTTCACTATGCATATGGAGAATTTTTTATGATGTAAATAGTTCTTCCCCACTTTCACTATACGGCATATCAGAAAGGCAAAGAATACAATGGCTGACAAGGTAGCACACACGGTGTTAAAAGTCTGTCATCCGCTATAGTTTATGTCGATTCAGTTCTATCTCTTTGGCTAACGAAATGGAAAGTATTCTGATATACCCCAGTTGGAAAATAACTATTCTAACTACCCCACCATTTTTCTCACTGCCCCACTTTTTTTTTTTTGTTCATAGTAGTTTCTAGTAATTCAAGGTAGTTTGTTTTTTGTTCATAGTAGTTTTTAGTAATTTAAGGTAGTTTCTAGTAATTCAAAGTAGTTTCTAGTAATTCATATTACACATAATACTGATTCATTAAGGGTAATTGATTTTTTAACCATACTTAGACTTTGAGCAAAAAAAAAAAATCAAATTTATGATGGGTTAAAATAGAATGAAGATGGTAGTGAGTGGGGCAATGTAGAATTTAGTCCTAACGAAATTGAGTTCATCTTAGTTTAGATTGACTTTTTGTTGAAAACGAAAATACTAATAAAAAAACATCTTATTTTTGGGAAAAAGCTTCTCTACATCATAATACACCTTGTTTAATTAGTATATGATTTTACTATATAGCATCTTGTAATTCACCTTTAGAAATCCTTTCTTTTAGTTTCATTTTTTTGATTTCACGTTTTTTTCTTTTCTTTTTGTTTTATTTTTTGTATCTTCTTATTTTCTTTTTGTGCTTTTTTAAAAAATTACATAGAATAAAGAAAGGTTTAAAATTGAATGTTACCAAAACAATTGGCTTTATCTAAAAAGCAAATAAAAGTTACCGTATATATAAATTGATTGAGTTAATTTTTAATTAAAAACATTAATTGTATTATACAAAATCTATCTTTGTGAATCGAAGGAAAAAAAAACTACTTTCATGAACAGAGGGAGTATGGAACTTTAACCTAACCATCTTTTCAAATTGAATTTCTTGATTCAGTTAAAAGAATCAATTATAGTGTTTCTTTCTGCTCTAGGACCACCCATATCTTCTGTCTTTTTTTCTGTGTGCAAATGACCACCCATTTCAAATATAAATATAAATTATACTTTTCCGCTAAGAATAATATCTAGAGTTAGATCATAACTTCTTTTATTTCAAGAAATCCAAGCAGCCTAAAACTATATGTGAACCATCTCTTTCTAATACATCAGTTTATAATACAGACTTTTATATTATGATGTCACAAAGGTTTTTACAAAAATGCCCGACTTCAATGTTGATATAGGCCATATAGGTAAATATAACTTTGGAGTATATTAATAAAATAAAAAAATGCCAAAATAAAAAAATGCCGACTTCAATGTTGATATAGGCTACATAGGTAAATAGAACTCTGGACTATATAAAACAAACACTGTACAATCCAAGAAACTCCTAAACCCAATATATTCCCTTTGAAAAAGTCTGTTTGTGCTTTTCTTCTTTATACATTTGTTTGCTAATATCATGTATGTACTGAGATAGTCTAGATGCCACATGTATCAAATTTATCAACTCTTCGAGAAAACAAATATATTTAAATTCAAAAAGGTCAATTTTCTTTTGCTTTTTATCTTTTACAATTTTAGATATAAATATAATAAAATAGTCTGAAAGAAGAAAGAGACCGTCATTAACGAATTAATTGCCACCCACTCAAGATTTTTAAGCACCCATTACCACAAATATCTTAAACCAACTTGGTCCAACACCAATACATCGGAAACGTTCACATTGTGTTTACCCAAAACTTCACAAGTAAACAGTACTCTTTTCTAGGATTAGATATTCTAATTAACATAGAATAAATCCTCCTTTTGTTTAACGAACAATAGCCATACGCCGTCGTTGAGATTCTGTTGGCAGCTTCACATCATATGCTAAACCAATTATCTCAAGAGATCGAACAATGTACCAAGAAATGTCTATTTGCCACCATTCAAGCCCTTGTCTCGCAGACGACTCGAACGCATGGTGATTGTTGTGCCAACTTTCTCCGAATGAAAACACCGATAACCACCTTCAAACAAAAATATACCAATAATGCGTTTTTGGAAAGATTAGCTGTATACAATGCACGTGACAGAGATGATATTCGATTTATTCTTGTAATCTTGTACACACCAAAATAATGTAGAAATGAATATTTACATACCAAACATTACGAGAAGTGTCGTTTGTTTTCCAAGTGCGTGTGCCCCAAATGTGGCAGAGTGAGTTGATGAGGCATGTCACGTGCACCTCTAGTGCTGCTCCTACACCCTGCATCACCAACCAAAAAAATTATAATTAATATTCTACAAGATAACGATGGTATTCATATATGTAACATTTTAAAGCAAAAAAAAATTGTAAATTCATTACCATTCCCCATGTTACGAAGGACATGCCACCAAGATAGAAGAGAATGAGACCAAGTCCTAGAATGTGAAACATCACCGTTTTTTGAAGAAACCTATAGAACCATTGCTTCTTCAAATCCTCCACGTTTGTTCTTCTTCCACACTGCATTAGTTAATCATAATTTTTTTCTTGGTTATAAATAAACGATTTATAAAGGAAGAATATAAACTTTGTAACCCAAAAAAATCAACTGAAAATCACCTTTGAAACAAGATATGCAGAATCATAAATCCATAGAAGATGACTAAACCAAAAGCCTTCCTTAGGGCTGTGTGGATCTCTTTCTGAATCTGTAAACTGGTGATGATATCGATGAGTACTCACCCAATCAATTGGATCTCCCTATAAATTGAAAAAACAGATTATAATCAGTACTAATTTATATCAGTTAAGATCTTAAGATCTATTATACCAAATTGAGTAAATAATGAAAAATATATAAATTTATTTAATTGATATGAACAGTGAACCTGAATGGCGAGAAGGGCACAATAGGCTAAGAGATACTCAAGCCATTTAGGGACTTTGAAACTCCGGTGAGCCAAGTTCCGGTGATACGACACCGTAATACCGAGACCACCAATCGTATAAAACAAAAACGTAACCCAAAGTGCTGACCAGCTGAAATAAAACGGAGCCAAGAGAGCCATCGAATGCACAAACAATGAAGCTGTGAGTTTGAAATAATCTAATCTCCTCCACTTTCTTCCCCAGAACACCCATCTCTGCCTTCTCTTTTCCGCCTCTTTCTCCGACGAAGAAGGCTTTTTACGGTGGTTCTCCTCCACCGCAGATGTCACCGACATTTCTCTCTACGTTTCTTTCTCCTTGGAAAGCTTTTCTTGATTTAGAGAATAATGGAGAGGAGAATAAAAGTGATGTTTGCCTTTGTAATTTATACTATTTACTGCAACCAATATTCAGTCAAATATAATAAATATCATGATATTTGTTCAACGATGACACGTAAGGTGGTAAGGTGCATTTTACATGCACTAGTGGTATATTTTCTTTCTTCTAAATTCTAACCACTAAATATTATTGTTTCTTTATAAAGTTTAAAAGTTATTTTAGATGTAAATGTAAAGAGGAACTAGTGACAGAAGGCTCGATATTACTTGACTTATTCTTGTATGGGATCCCTTCTTGTATTGATATACATTGCTTTATGGATGTACGTGATTACAGGCAAATATCACGTTCGGGTAGCTGGAGACTGTTATCGAATTTCTAAAGTTATATTTTTCTCTTTACATAAATATGGAATAACTCACTGGCTACTACTGAGCATATACTGTTTTGAATCGGTTCTTAATAACTAAATTTAATTTGTAACAAAAAAAAGTAAAATACTCTTTAGAATTTATATACATAAATTTGGTCTGCTGGTGAATACTATACATCGACTCATTTGTATCGGTATAGTTTTTTTTATGAAAATATTACACCTAGGGGCAGTTTTCAAGTTATTATTATCAGAATGAGACACTTCACACTACTACAACACTTATTTCTAACTGCAGTGTTTTGTTCCCAATTAGTTTAGGAAAGTTTAGTTATAGTCCAACTATTTCATTGATTAAGAAAAGGCAGAGAAATCACCTTATTAGCGGGAACAATTCTCAGCCACACATCTCATCCTTTCATCGATGGCCCAGAATAAACCAGTACACTATGACAAGACTAATATCTGCCACCCTTCCACACCGTTGGATCTTCCTTCTTTTTTTTTTCTGGACGGTCCAGATTATATTTGAAACAAAACCAATCTTCATCTTCTCTGTTTTTCACTTCGACAGAGACAAAAAAAAAGAGATTAACTTTGAACCTAATAATCTTACTAATCTCCTGAGATCAACGATACATTCATCATCCGACCCTAAATCCAGGTTAGTCCCATCTCAAGTCTACATTTCAGCTAATTTCTATGTTTCATTTTTGTTTACAACGAACCTAACGTCTGCATTTTTGTTTCACGAGCTCAGCCATGGAAGATCATTGTATGGTCATTCCGGGCGAATGGAACTCCAGTGATTCTCTGTGGAAATTTGCTATAGATCAGAAGAGAATGTCTAGGATTGTTCCTGTCCACCGGGAAATGTCGTTGCTTGACTTACAAAACAATGTCGTCAAGGAGTTCTTCACCTTCACTGACCCACCACCACCTGCAGTTTTGAGCTATTGGCCACCTAATACGAAAGAACTCGCCACTGGTCTCACAACACCCCCGGTGATTCTCTCAAACGACGGAGCTGTCTCATTATTTTTTCAACATTTTGCAGCCCACCGATCCATGAATTTATTCGTCACCTTCGAGACGATAGGAGACAGACAGCAAACGAGTCAAGTCGAAGAGAATCCTTTACCATTCACAACACCAAACCAAACTATGAAGCACAACCTCAATCATTTTCGCCCCTCTTCGACAGCCTCATCTAAAATCCCCTCCTTTTCTCTGTTTGATGAAGATGAGCTGCGTGAAGAACTTCCCACAAACCCGCCAAAGTCGACCACAACCCCCATATACTCTGCTGGGACGAGTACACCTGCTTCTGTTCCTTCAAAGGTACAACGTGTTTCCATAAACGAAGAAACTCTTTTCTGTGGAGATGAAATGCTAGAACAAATGTTCAACGAAGACCCTGACACCATCCCAGACGACTGGATAATCGATGATGAGGACGAGCTGGTTTCCGAAAGTTCCCAACCTGCAGACATTGAATATGTTCCTCTTCGTGGATACGACAAAGATTTTTGGGGGCCTCTCCTGGACGACACACTTGGCGGGTCCGATGCAGCTGATATCATGGCTGGTGTTCATGTACCTAAAACTGCCCCTCACGTCGTCCACTGCACCACCGGTGATGCTTTCGATCACACAGTCCAGACGTCTGGTGAGGATTCAACTGAGTGGAAGAAAGACCTGGAATATCTCGGTGTACACCAACGACCTGCTTCTCGTGTACACGACCCGTTAGTATCTACGCGTACACACAGTCGCGACTCATCCACCTATACACATGGATCAGCGTACACGAGCGACACTCAGCAACCTCCACCTACACCACCCCCACCAGCGCGCGAGATAAGGCCACTTTCTGAGATAAGCGATGAGGAATTCGACTTGCCTCCTCTGTTTGACGATACCGCATACCAAGCTGAAGTTGTTCCAGACCTCAATTGGGAGGAATCAGAAATTGAACATGTGGTTGGGAAGCTATACGCCAACAAACAGGACTGCCAAATCAGCTTAGCTATATATGCTATCAAGGAACGCTTCCACTTCAGACAGACGAGGACGACAAGGCATTCTTTTGTTCTTAGTTGCCATGACACCCGTTGTGATTGGCGCATCCTAGCAAAAGAACTGACCAGTTGTGGGTACTACACCATCAGGAAGGCACAACTCACACACACCTGCCCATTTGAGTCGCGTAATGACTACAAAAAAAGGGTGACATCAAAAGTAATCGCCCATGCCTATCGTTCTCGGTACGGGGATCCGAATCAGAGTCCTAAAGCAGCTCAGCTGCAGCAGCTTGTACTTGAGGATCTGCGCGTCTGCGCTTCTTACATGAAATGCCACAGGGCCAAATCTCAAGCCCTTGACCTCACCGTTGGCAAACCAGAGGACTCATACCTCAGCCTAGCCTATTACTTTGAGAGGCTCAAAGCCACAAACCCCGGTACACAAACTGCCATAGAGACTGAATTAGATGATTTTGGTGAATCTCGTTTTCTCTACGCCTTTCTTCTTTTGGTGCTTCAATACAGGGTTTCCGGCGTGTGCGTCCTGTCTTTATTATTGATGGCACACATCTTTCTGGAAAGTACAAAGGGGTACTCCTAACCGCCAGCGGGCAAGATGGTAACTTCCAAGTCTTTCCTCTTGCTTTTGCAGTTGTAGACGGGGAGACCGACAACGCATGGCTTTGGTTTCTGACTAAGGTTGAGAGGATTATTGCGGACTCCAATACCCTCTCCATTATTTCTGACCGCGCAGCCTCTATTGTTAAAGCCATAAAAATCATCTTCCCCAAGGCTAACCATGGCGCATGTATCGTGCATATAATGCGCAATGTTGTCTCCCGGTTCAAGAGTAAAGGGCTGGCGAAAATGGTGTGTGCTGCTGCGTTCTCCTACAAACGTAGAGACTTTGATGACAACTTTGGTAAAATAAGGCAAGCTAATGCTGCCTGTGCAAAATACCTTGAAGACATTGGGACCTCCAGATGGTCTAGGACTTACTTCCTAGGAAACCGCTACAACCTCTTGACCAGCAACGTCGCGGAGCAACTCAACAACGCCTTATCCAAATCCCGTGATTCACCAATCGTCGAGTTGTTCATGTTTATCCAGCGCATGTTAACTCGGTGGTTTTCTGCTAGAAGAACCAAGTCCGCTAAACACAGGGGTTCTGTCACCCCCGAGGTTGATGTTGTTATGCAGATACACATTAGACTCACCAAAGGTACTAAAATCAACAACATCACTGAGTGGCAGTTCCAGGTGAAAGGTATTTTCGGCCATGGCAACACTGTTTACCTTGACAACAAAGTGTGCACTTGCCAAGTTTTTCAGAAACTTAAAATCCCCTGCGGACATGCGATGTTGGCAGCTGACTCAATTGGGTACCCTTATGTCCAGTTGGTTGGAGACTACTACAAAACTCAGGCATGGATTGAAACCTACTCTGCTGTCATATACCCTGAAACACCATGGGGAGAACTCACCATACCTCCAGCAATAGCTACTCTAACTTTATATCCTCCCTACACTCGTCGTCCATCTGGGCGTCCAAAGGACAAGCGCATCCCGTCCACTGGAGAAATTCAGGTAACAACAAACAACCCCTATCCTTCAATAATTATCGAATCACCCACGCTCCAAAGTATTCATTTTTTTGTCAATTATCCAAGGTACCTAAGAAGACAAAAGTCAACAAATGCGGTCGTTGTGGTGTCTTGGGACACAACAGGACCAATTGCGTTGCCCCCATCTGAGGTGTTCGGTGAATCCTATATCCACGGGAATCTACCTTTGGATAGCGCCTTCACCCTATAACAGCCACTTTTGATTTTGAATCCTTTTTTGTTGTATCTTCATGTTAAAACTCATATAAACATGTAATGGCTGTGAAGCAGGGGATTATTTTGTTTGCTATCCTATCTAAAAAAATTGGTATTCAGAAACCAGGTCTAAAAACATGTAATGACAACCCCCGTTTTTTAAGTACTCCATCGTTCGGTATCCACATGGATACCAACTTGTTGTGTACACTCCTGTCTTGCACACTCCATTTTACACAACCCTCAAGAGTGTTCACTACAATTTCCAAGGGCTTGTACACAATCCCTAATAGTCAGTGCACCACCTTGCAGACACTTGGAGTTGAATATCGCGTACACAGCAAAGTGTACACCCGGTGTGCATTGGATATGGTGTACACAATCACGTGTACATTTGGTGTACACATGGATATGGTGTACACAGAGGAGTGTACACTAAGTGTACACAAGGATTGGAGGATGTGCACACGATTGACAAGGGGGGGGGAGTGTGCAACGGTGTGTACCCAACCGACCAATATCCTCAACACAAACCCTTTTGTAGTGGTGTGGTTGTGGGATATTGCCCCGTCTTGTGTACAACCACACGGATACCAACTGTGTTTCGACTCGTTCGGGAATGTTTGTCTCCATGCTTACAAAGGGTAGGTCGACGATAGGTAACCGTAGATAACCTGATTGCAACAATGTTTACCTGAACCGGGATTATAGTTATTAGTCGGTCTTTGCAGACAGTAAAGTGTGATGGTGTGTACGTCGATGCGTACTAGTGTACAGACTATTAAGTATTGTGTACAACCACAAGGATACCAACCGACCAATATCCTCAACACAAACCCTTTTGTAGTGGTGTGGTCGTGGGATATTTCCCCGTCTTGTGTACAACCACACGGATACCAACTGTGTTTCGACTCGTTTGGGAATGTTTGTCTCCATGCTTACAAAGGGTAGGTCGATGATAGGTAACCGTAGATAACCTGATTGCAACAATTTTACCTGAACCGGGATTATAGTTATTAGTCGTTCTTTGCAGACAGTAAAGTGTGATGGTGTGTACGTCGATGCGTACTAGTGTACATACTATTAAGTATTGTGTACAACCACAAGGACACCAACTGGGTGTGCATTGGATATGGTGTACACAACGACGGTACAATGGGTGTACACATGGACATGGTGTACACAGATGAGTGTACACTCAGTGTACACATTGATAGGAGGATTTGCACACGATTGCCAAGGGGGGAGTGTGCAACTTTGTTTACCCTTTTGTACTTGGTGTGTATCTGGGATATTGCCCGATCCTTACAAGGTGTGTGGACTCGTTTGGGGATATTGCCCTGTCTTGGACACTCCCTTTTACACTCCCTTTTACACTACCGTCAACAGTGTCCAATACAATTTACAAGGGCTTGTACACAATCACTAATACTCAGTACACCACTTTGCATCCACGTTAAGTACACTACACTGTGCACGCTGACAGTAAAGTTATTATTCATTGTTGCAGACAGTAAAGTTTCTAAACATGTACATTGATGCGTACCACTGTACAGACTATTAACTATTCTGTACAACCACACGTATACCAACTGGTTGTGTACACTCATGTCTTGCACACTCCCTTTTACACTACCGTCGAGAGTGTTCACTACAATTGTCAAGGGCTTGTACACAATCCCTAATACTCAGTGCACCACCTTGCATCCACGTGAAGTTGGATATGGCGTACACATCGAAGTGTACACTGGGTGTGCATTGGTTAGGCTGTACACAACGACGTGTACACTGAGTGTACACATAGGACATGGTGTACACATATGATTATATACTCAGCGTACACATGGATAGAAGGCTGTACACACGATTGCAAAGGGGGGTAGTGTGCAAGGCTGTACGTGGATGCCTACTAGTGTACAGTCTATTAAGTATTCTGTACAACCACACGGATACCGACTGCTTGTGTACACTCCTGTGCAAGTACACTCCTGTCTTGCACACTCCCTTTTACACAATCGTCAAGAGTGTTCACTGCAATTTCCAAGGGCTTGTACACAATCCCTAATAGTCTGTGCACCACCTTGCAGACACTTCAAGTTGAATATGGCGTACACAGCAAAGTGTACACTGGGTGTACATTGGATATGGTGTACACAACCACGTGTACATTTAGTGTACACATAGATATGGCGTACACAGAGTAGTGTACACTGGTTGTGTACACTCCTGTCTTGCACACTCCCTTTCACACTACCTTCGAGAGTGTTCACTACAATTGTCAAGGGCTTGTACACAATCCCTAATACTCAGTGCACCACCTTGCATCCACGTAAAGTTGGATATGGAGTACACAGCGAAGTGTACACTGGGTGTGCATTGGTTAGGGTGTACACAACGATGTGTACACTCAGTGTACACATAGGACATGGTGTCCACATAGGATTATATAGTCAGTGTACACATGGATAGAAGGCTGTACACACGATTGCCAAGGGGGGTAGTTTGCAAGGCTGTACGTGGATGCGTACTAGTGTACAGTCTATTAAGTATTCTGTACAACCACACGGATACCAACTGCTTGTGTACACTCGTGTGCAAGTACACTCCTGTCTGGGAACACTCCCTTTTACACAACCGTCAAGAGTGTTCACTACAATTTCCAAGGCCTTGTACAAAATCCCTAATAGTCAGTGCACCACCTTGCAGACACTTGAAGTTGAATATGGCGTACACGTGTGTGGACTCGTTTGGGGATATTGCCCTGTCTTGGACACTCCCTTTTACACTACCGTCAAGAGTGTTCAATACAATTTACAAGGGCTTGTACACAATCCCTAATACTCAGTGCACCACTTTGCATCCACGTTAAGTACACTACGCTGTGCTCGCTGACAGTAAAGATATTATTCATTGTTGCAGACAGTAAAGTTTGTAAACATGTACATGGATGCGCACCACTGTACAGACAATTAAGTATTCTGTACAACCACACATATACCAACTGGTTGTGTACACTCCTGTCTTGCACACTCCCTTTTACACTACCGTCGAGAGTGTTCACTACAATTTTCAAGGGCTTGTACACAATCCCTAACACTAAGTGCACCACCTTGCATCCACGTGAAGTTGGATATGGCGTACACAGCTAAGTCTTCACTGGTGTGCATTGCATATGGTGTACACAACCACGTGTACACTGAGTGTCCACATGGATATGGTGTACACAACGACGCGCTGCACTAGGTATACACATGGATATGTTATACACATAGATATGGTGTCCACATGGATATGGTGTGCACATGCATCTGTACAGCGTTCTTTCATGGATCCGAGGTGGTGTACAGATAACCTTATAGTTACCTGGCGTATGCATGGATTCGAGGTGGATACGTGGTGGATATTGTTCGGTCGTAGGTGTACACAGAACAATTGCATTCGGTGTATGCGTGGATACCGTTTTGTCTGTCCACAAACTTCAAAATACCCACCTTGTCCAACATGAACCCATCATCCGATCCATTTCTACAGCCATCTAAGCTTCCCTGTGTGCATCATCTACAATGTCCATGATTACAATGTGTACGTACACGAGATGAAACCGTATGCACAATTGCAACAATGTTTACTAGACACTAAAGGAAGATGGTGTATACATCAAAGCGAGCCGGTGTACAGACTTCTGAGGATCTGTCTACACAATTGAGTTTTGGTGTGTACAATACTCTACTTCGTGTACGCTGATAAGTAGTGTCCACATAGTCCAGTTATGTCAAGGAGAGTGTCCAAGAGGGATTGTGTACACGGACAATATGTACACTCCACTAAGTAGTGTACACTACAATTTACACTTTCGGTGTTAATAAGCGCGTTATTAACATGTACGAAACTGTCCCTATGTTCTTAGTTCTCAACGTTTTTAATGTTCACACGAACATGACATACACTAACATTCCAGGAGGTACTGTACACCAAAAGGACGAAAACATATTCAGCCAATAATATTTTGTAGTCAATCATTCATACACATTATCCCATAAGTTAACAAAATACATCCAAACCTTAGCATTTCCACATTTCCAAAAAAAATTACAAAAGCATTTGAAAAAATATGAGTACGTTAGCAGCACCATCAAACGTACAAAGGCACCACCCACCCTTTGTACAGATCCATTGCAAACTGCTTCCTGAAGATGTCTACAACCTCATCATTCAGGACTAGGACTGAGTTTCTAACATCCATACCATTAGCATGCATCTCCATGAGTTTTGCAACCAAGGGCACACAATCTCTACCTCGGGTGCTGGAGTAAATACCTTCAACCCTCTCAATCAAGAACGGAGCAAGCTCATGATCACCGGCATCCACGGTGGGGCTTACTTTCCTCGCAATGTATGGAAGCATTCTCGACATATCAGCCAACCACTCCGCAACCTGTACCTCAGAATTCAAACCAGGGTTTGGGTCAAACACCAACACTCTCCACTCTGATAGGCTAATGCACAACCCAGCCCAATGACTATCACCCCACTTCATTGGCGTGTAAAGCATGTCCACTTCCACACCCCATGTCATATCCTTCTTTGTCAGGTATTTTGTTACCCGGGCATCAGCCACAACAACAGTTTTATCATTTGCCGCCTTGAATGACCTCGCTCTCCCTTGCAAATGACCAGCAAACCAGGGTGGAACAAACATACCCTGGTTCATCAAAACAGATGGTCCATGCCTCTCCTCAATAAATTTCAACAACACCTCCATATGCTGTTAACAGAAACATTCAACACACAACAAAACATTAAACTTCAACAATCGTTTGGGAAAAAAATCAATGGATGATAACAAACTAGGAAAATTGCAAATTACCGTCGCAGACAACATCTCCTGCGAGGTTGCTAGTTCAATGAAGAACTTATTGTTAAGATCATGTTTGCCCCCTGCCTTCGCATGCGTCCTGTCCGCAACAAAAAAAAAAATTTAAAAACATGTACTATTACATGCAAACACATCTAAAATGTTAACAGAAACACTCACGCTTCCTGACTCGACTCCAAAACATCTATGAAAGTCCGGTAATCACCGTCCTCAACCGAAGGAACAATATCGGGCACTACGTAAGGATCTTTTGTCAGAAACAACACCGCCAAGTTGGCTTTTCTCTCCGCCGGTCTGCGTGGCGAGATCCCCACACTCGACCCAACATTGATAGTCGCCTCATCACTAACTCCCTCGTTCGACAAAACAGCCTGACAACCAAAAAATATAAAGTTAAATATAACGGCAATCTACACGCTCTGTTGGAAGCAAGTGTACAAGATGCAACAGCTATCTGATGTACATCTGGTGGACACAACCTAGTGTCCACTTTAACTACCTGAGACACCTCATCCACTGACGCCACTGTAACCGATTCAATTCTACCCACACCAGCCTCGATCTGCGAAATATAACTCCCATTTTTAAAAAAATGTCTTATTGACAATATATTTATAAACGAAATAACAAGACACAAGTACGTCCATATACCTCAACCGGATCCTTTTCGATCTCATCGCATGTTCCCAAACAACTCACAGCTTCCCTAACGGTAACCTACAACACAATCGTCAGTTAACTCCATGCAACCACATTTCTGCGTACATATGTACACCAAATCATGTCACTGTACACGTGAACAATGAAACTAGTGTCCACGAAACTCATACATTATCCCCCGTAGGTTCAGCATCACTCTCTTCCTCTCCACCAACATCCGACACTCCTAAAACGCTTGACTCCTTCGGTATCACACCATCCTCTGTCTGCGAAAAATTCACTCTCATTCTAAAAAAATAATACTTTATTGACAAGCAATTGTAAAACAAGCCATCTTAAACATGGGTCTATATACCTGAACCGGATGTTTTTCCCTTTCGTCGGAGGCGCACAAGCTACTTTCCGGTTCCCTCGAAGCAACCTACAACACACTCTACTGTTAATTCAATGAAACCAAAATAACTGCGAAGAGTGTACACCACATATATCTATGTACATGTGTACAAAGATTGACAGTGTCCACCAATCACATACATGTTCGCCAGTACTTTCAGTCACCATCTCATCCTCCACCCCAAAGCTTGAATCCTTCAGTCTCATAGTATCACCATCGGTCCTCTGCAAAACAACAACAAAATCCTAAAAAATCATACAAAAAATCAACAAAGGCATATCAAGTCCACCGATTAAGGTGTACACAATAGCATAATAGTGTACATGTTTCAACAATTCAAGTGTACAGCAGACTCGTACATGGTCTCCCGGAGGTGCATAATCCCTCTCATCCTCCCCCGAAGCTCTCGACAATCCTACGATGCTCCTCTCATGACCAGTGGTAGTATCACTAGCCATCCTCTGCCAAAAAATAAATAATAATATACTTAGTTCAAAGGTGGGAAAGCAACTTTCCTAAAACAGTACATTAATTAAAAACATTTACAAGTATCTCGGCAAGTGAGCCAGTATCCATAGCACCGTCTACCACAGCAGACGATAGTTGACGCTCCAACACACCAAAATCTACGTATGTTTGGCTACCAACCCCGCTCAAGTCATGTCCACTCTTGTTTGCCTGAAAACATACATCAATCTCCCAAAAAGGCAAAAAACAAAAACCAACGTAGGGGGAAAAAATTACTTACCATTGCCTCAGACAATCCGGTAACCCGGTCTACCAAATCTCCCAACCTCCCAACATCCTGCACGTTGGAACAACTATTTTTATCAAACAGAGACTGGACTAACGGGATAAAATCTAACATCTACCACAAAACAGAAACTCACCTCATGATTTAGACCGTTCCCGGGACTACCACCACCGGTATCATCGCCTTCAAAGCTATCACCCTGCCCATCAACGTAACTCAGTGGGTTAACGTTTGCTAACACGCCACAATGACCACCACGACCCATACCTACCTCACTATCTGTTACAAAGTAGGTGTTGCTAGTCGTTCCGTCATATAACACATTCCCGTCCAAACCGGGTCTGCCACCGTCAGCCCACTGCAAAGGGAGCCCATCTCCTTCCCTCATCCTAACTAACAAACGTGGTGCCTCGTCCGACGAAAAACTATCAACAGCCACGCTTTGGGGAACCCCAGTTTCCTCTGCTTCAGGGATGTCGTCCACCCCATGTCCATCGCCCGAGTGTTCTCCGCTACCCCCAACTTGATCACCGCCACGGTCAACAAAATCAACGTCATCATTTCCAGCTTCTTGTTGAGACGCTGCTGTCTTTTTTTTCACTGAATCACGCTTCTTGCCACGTCTGCGTCCAACTCGGCGAACAAGCAACTTCACAGTCTTCTTCAAAGAGACAATCTCCTTCTTAAGCACTGCAACCTCCGTAGTCAGGCGGGCTACATCCAGAGCTACGGCACTTCCAGCACGGTCGCAATGTTGACTATCTTGTCTCTGACTCACAGAAGGACCTTCTCCGTCACAATCCGGACCATCAGCACTCTCACTCACCCTTCTCTTCTTCTTCTTCGCACCACCATGAACATAAAGGTCGACACGCATGTCCCCTCCACCCCAGTCAGCCTTACGGAATACCCTTCCCTTTCGCGCTCCCCAGCCATGTAAGCAACTGCCTGATCCATCCTCTCGTCGTCAAAAGGTATCCAGTCCTCACCACCGAGATTTGCCAGCTCAAGCATAGGTTGAACTTTCAGCTGCAAGAACCAAAAAACGACCAATTAGCAAAACCACAAAGGGCAGACAGACAAATAAAACAAAATAACATACGAACTATGTTAAAGCCCACGCACATCCTTTGACCCATCGGACACTCACTAATTACAATGCCCATATGTACACAGAGATATCGTTTCAGTGTCCACGTGTACACAATAATTACTCAACTTCCCAGTGTCCACGTGTACACATCAACGGTGTACTTAAGTAAACCACATGGTTTGGTGTTATCATTGTACACTAACTCAACACTACAAACGACCTAATACGATGGTTGTACACTAATGCCTGATATTTCGGAATACACACCTACCGTGGTCAGTATAAACCAAAGACCTACTATGAAGGTTTTACACAGGAAAATAAAAAACAAACAAACAGAATAACATACGAACTATGCTAAAGCCCACGCACATCCTTTGACCCATCAGACACTCAATAAATACAATGTCCATACGTACACAAAGAGATCGTCTCAGTGTCCAAGTGTACACACTAAATACTCAACTACCCAGTGTCCACGTGTACACATCAACATTGTACTTAAATCAACAACATGGTTTGGTGTTCTCATTGTACACTAACTCAACATTACAAACTACCTAATAAGATTGTTGTACACTAATGCCTGATATTTCGGAATACACACTCAACGTTTCACTATAAACCAAAGACCTACCATGAAGGTTTTACACAGGAAAATTATAAACAAAAAAACATTGTGTACACATAGAAGGCCTCAATGTCCACAAAGATAAAGAGCTTTTGGGAAAAACGACATTACCTCAGGATCATGCTCAGCATTAAGCACGTCAATAATGTTCAACCCAGCGTGCTTCGGTAAAATGGACTTCTTGTAGTCCTTCAACTTCACACTGTCATCACCAAAAAGACGACCAAGCAAACCGGGGATGCACTCATACGCCACCAGCTGTAGCGATAGAGGGAAACCAACCATTTTTGTTGTCTCCTGCATCATACGATTCCGAAACTCCCCCACCGGATCGTCAACCTTATCAAGAATCTTAGGCCCAGGCTTCATCGTACTTATAGTCCACAGAAACGACTCCCTCCCCCAAGGAAATGAAAATAACTTACTAAGGTCCTCCACAAGCATCACATACTTCAAACTCGGTCTAGGATTCTGCGAAGTCGTCACCAAAACACCATCTACAATTATTATCAGGCAGAGCCTCAACCTACGCCAACCAGCCATCTCTACATCGCCAGCAACTACATTGACCAAGTCACCTATTGTCAGAGACCGGTCGTCTCCAATGAGTTTACCCCAAAACTCATAGTTCTTCTCCGTTGGCTTCGGCTGGTACAAGTGTGTGTATCCATCCTCAAACTCACCACAAGGTAGCCCTGTAACAGCGCCAAACTCCGCCAGAGAAAATCTAAAAGGGTTTCCACCGAACACCGGCCATAACTCGAATTCTTTCTTCGTAATAACTTGCCTCACCAGCATTGCATGTCCCAGCTTACCCGACATCGAACACCGTCTCGCAGGTAGCTCCAGAAGTCTCCCAAACGGTGAGTGAAGCAACATCTCCCACTCTTCCGACCCTTCCAAGACATCTCTAACAAACAATAGCAAATCAATCGTAGAGTAGCAGTTCAACCTCCGATCCGGAAATCGATCCGTAGCGAAAAGCCGTGGAAGCTTCAAGTCCACCCCATCGCCGGATCCTTCCTCTGAAACAGAGATCCGGAATCAAATTCCACCACGGATTCGCGAAATCTAAAGAAAAAATACAGTAAAAGAACAACTTACCTCCGGCAATTTCTTTACCACGCCGTTTCCGTCGAGACGCCATTGTTCGAAATTAAAAACCCGACTCCGATTAGCTCTCCACCTCGACAACACACACACTTCTGTTTTAAAACGAAAAAGCTTTGTTCTTGACGGTTTCTGGGAAGAAGGAAACCCGACAGCCCCCCCCCCCCAATAGTTACAAAGGAAGAAGAAAGAAGAAAAACAAAGTACAGTTTATATTTTTGTCTCGGGTACGCAACCAGGAGAAAAGAAACTGCTTTTTGAATTTTGAATAACAAAACAAAATAAAAGAAAACCTAACTAAAAGGATACCAACATTAGATGCCTAGTTAAACGGTTTTGAGGGATTGGTTAAGTCTTTTGACACAATAACTACCCGTGTAGAAGAAACTGCCTCAGGATGAAAGAGAAACTTGAAAAGTGACTCCACGTGAAATTAACTCTTTTTTTATTTCGTTGACAAAACGAATTATTATTATTCTTTAATATACACGATCTAAATCTAGTAATATATTAATTTAATTTTCTTCTGTTTTAGTACAACTTTAGTCAAATAGTACACATAGCTTTGATACCCAGATCATAAAATATGAATTTTCATTTAATATACAAATTCATATATGCAAACAAATATATACATGATCTCAAAATTATTTGACTATTAGATTGATCATAAATATATGTGGAGAAGGTAAAATAGACTGATTATGATTTTCTTAGCAAATTAGAAAACGTGAGTCCTTGTTTTCTAGTTATTAGAGCATCTCCAATGTGTTACTTATGGGAGTCACTAGTTTTTGATTTTTATTTTTATTTTTTAAGATAATAATAAAAAAAATATCAACCACTTGCGAGCCGTCACGTATCGTGGAATCCCACAAATAGTGTAAGGATTCACCAAAATTTTTTTTAGAAATTTTAAAGATTGAATACTTAACTTTTGGTAGAATCCACTGATTATTTAATTATTTTTTTCCTAAAGATTTCCCCTTAAGGATCTCTATAGCGGATACTCTTAGTTTAAGGTGTTTTTGGTGGATTATGGGTTGTAAAAAGGCCTTAGAAGTATATTTTCTAAATTGTAAACTAAAAAGATAAATGTTTCTTTCAAAAATTCTAAGATTTTATTCTTTTTATAAGTATGATATTAAACATTGGGATAATGTATATTTACTATTTAGATATCTATTATATTAAAAGAGAAGTCATAACTCATTTTCTGTATGATTTAGACCATTACTAAGAAATTTTATTAAATATATTTTATTTCTTTTTAACTAATTTAATCATAATATTTTTTGATATCTTTTTAATTTAAATATAAATATATATTAAAGCTTTTTAACAAATCTGTTGAAAATTTTTTTTAGCAAGATCTTAACTTTGAAAAAATTATATAAATATTTCACTAATTTCGAATTAATTATGAAATATAATTATGAACTAATATATATATATATATATATATATATATATATATTCAATTATCTCTTATAATATGAAAATATTATTTTTACTTATTTTATCATAATATATCATATTAAAAAAAATATTATATCAAAGTAAATGTTATAAAATTATATTAAATTGATAGATTAATCAATTTTGTTTTCATAAAAAGTAAATATTTATGTTAAAATATATAATATGTCGAAAAACGGATTAACATTAGTAAATATATAATACATGTATAAAATTAACATATCTTAAACTTTTATAATAACTTATTATCTAAATAAACATAAAAAATTTCCTAAACGGTAATCTAACTTTGAAACACATATCAGAAATTAATATAGATTAAATATAAAATAACTTTCAAATATGGGATTTCATACATATTTTAGTATTAATAACTAAATTAAATTCCAATAAAAAAGTATATATATATATATATATATATAATAACAAACTATTGAAACAATTGATATTAACATACAAGCTATACAACTATTGTGTTTGTAATAGTTATATAAATATTTAAATATATAACTAACGTCCCAACGGAATGACGGCTCTTTTTTTTCCAGCATTCCTAGCATATTATAAAAGAAGATTTGGTGAAACTGGTAAATGATTTTTTGGAAACAAGGGTACTGGATGAGAGATTAAATATTACTCATATATATTTATATGATACCAAAGACGGAGAGACTCACACAGATCACAGATCTTCGTCCAATAAGTCTTTGTAATGTAGGATATAAGATTATATCAAAGGTGTTATGTCAGAGACTGGAAAGTTGCCTACCAAGACTTATTTCGGAAACACAGTCGGCTTTTGTGGTAGGGAGGCTAATATTGGATAATATTCTGATAGCGCAGGAAATGTTCCGTGGTTTGAGGACTAACAATATAGTCAAGGGAAGTTCGTGGCAATTAAAACGGACATGAGTAAAGCATCTGATAGAGTGGAATGAGAGTTCATTCGGGCACTATTACATAAGATGGGTTTTGATTCTCACTGGATTACCCTTATGATGGAGTGCATCTCGTCAGTTCAGTATTGGATTTTATTAAATGGGCAGCCACGAGGAAATATTAACCCTCACAGAGGTCTAAGACAAGGGGACCCCTTGTCTCCATATTTATTCATTATGTGCATTAATATCAAATATTAAAAAGGCGGAGAGACATAAACATTTAACTGGGAGGAAGGTGGCTAGAGTTTTTCCTGCGATCTCGCACTTGCTTTTCGCAGATGACAGCCTCTTCTTTTGTAGGACACAAAGAGATGAGTGTAGGACCATTCTCTATATCCTGAAGAAATACGAGGCAATATCATGCCAATTAATTAATTTTCAAAAGTCATCGATCCAATTTGGACATAAGATTACATAATCTAATCGCTAGGAATTGAGAGATATTTTAGGAATACATAATTTGGGAGGAATGGGATCCTGTTTTGGATTACCCGAAATTCTAGAAGGATCCAAGGTACAAGTGTTGGATTTGTTTAGGACCGGTTAAATAATAGGGTTAATGGATGGACTTTCAAGTTCTTCACCAAGGGCCGAAATGAGGTAATAATAAAATCAGTAATCACGACTTTGCCAAATCATGTGATGTCTTGCTACCGCATACCCAAGACAACCACAAAGAAACTGACGGCGGTAGTAGCTCAATTTTGGTGGAGTCCAGGGGGGAGCACGAGAGGATGATAAGGGTTTTTAAGCCTTAGAGCAAATCAATGTAGTAAGGTAAGTAGAGTGTCAATCCAATCTTGAGAGCTATTGAACAAAGAGAATGCAAGACATTGCTTAATCGAAATGCAATCAATGAGGGTTTGTTTTATAAGTAAATACTAACAAGCAATATGTAAACAAGAATAACTAAGCTTTGGTTTCAATGACATAAAAGAGCATATGGATAAGGGTATTGACTTTGGGTGATGAAATTACTATCTAGGGTAAGGTTTCAAGCAATCATTTATGTCTTATAGGTCTTGACACAATTCTAAGCTAGTCCTTGGTCAAGGTAAAAGCTCATTTGGTATCAATCTTTAAACACAAATGGTCATTGGTCTAAATTAATCAAGCAATCATTGAGAACAAGTCTACTAACCATCTAAGCCTTCCTAACATGAAGTATCCTTGGTTAAGCAAGAAAAAAGCATTATTACTTTGGTTCAGGCATTTCATCATACACCTTGTGGGCAAGAAATGCCTAATGATCTAGTTTATAAGGATTAGGTCTAATCTAGCATTGGGAATTTTTTTTTTTTTTTTTTTGGTAAAAAAAAAAAAAAAAAAAAAAATCTAGCATTGGGAATAAGTAATAAGCATAGGACAAGAAGGATCTAACACTAATCACCCTAATCACCCTAACTCATAAGCTCAAAGAGAGTCTACTCACTAATCTTCATGTTTAATCTTAAACCCATGATGGATAGAAGACTAATCATGATTAGAAGATGAAATAGACTCAAATTACTCAAGAAACAAATATTATATTAATCAAGGATTCAACTTTTCAATGTGTTTTTGAGAGAACAGAAGATAAGTTCTAAACTTAGGTCTCCAATGGATTTATAGAAGCCTAAAAACGAGCATAAAAATTGGGTCTTTTCGTCTGTAGCGACATGCTCGTAGCGACATGCTCTGGTCGCTACAGCACATAGAATTTTCTGGGGATTTTCTCGTAACGACATGCTCTGGTCGCTACAGTGGTCGCTACAGACTCTCCGCTCTCTTCCTAGCGACATGCTTTGGTCGCTACAGTTCTGGTCGTTACAGGGTTGATATGCCTCCAGTAGATAGATCATAACTTCTTCAATACAGCTCCAAATGACTTGAAACCACTTCCATCAGAAAGATAAATCAATTTCCATGTCTTCCCAAAATATGAGCTTCAAAAGATATCTTTAAGGTCTCCGTCCATGTTCATCTTTAACCCTCTTTTGGATCACAATGCTCCCAAACACCTCCATTGACTCCATGGCACACTCCAATACCTAATAAAGACATATGAATGCAATATGGACCTAAAGATGTCTAAACCTTAAACTATATGATGATTTATGTACAAAATGAAATGCTAAAACTATGCAAATATGCCTCATATCAACTCCCCCAAACAACTCATTTACTTGTTCTCAAGTAATTAATTAAGATCAAAGGAAGAGAGAAGGAAAATGGGAACTCAAAACCAAAGGATGCACTTCTTATATTCAACACCACATCCTAGATAAACATAACCTATAGCATAATAAATCTCAGTTATTACACTCTATCTTCACAAGGCCTATCAAGACTCTTTCTTTTAGACAAGTTGTGGATCACCAATCAACAAATCTATTCAACCAACCCTAACATTCAATTAAGCATAAGCTAATAAGGTGAGTTCTTGCAAATGGAAACTTGATCTCAATCATTTGGCTTGGTAAGTGCAATGGTTAAATGAGAATAGAAGAAGGGTTTCAATACATTTCTTTTTAGTGGCTTACACTCAAGAATAGAAGCTTGATCATTATGCAAAATCTATCTAAGAAAAGGAGCAACTTCTGCATACATTGCTTGTTCTTATCAATCTACCCTTTTCCTAGCATCTTTAAACTCTACCCTTTTCCTTGGTGTAAATCTCAAACCCATTCATCCCTAAAAACATTAAGATCACTCTCTTATTTCACTCACCCAATGAACTCATTCTCTTTTCTTTTCTTTTGAACCAACTAGGGACTTTTTCTTTCATTTTTTACTTAAGCTCTACTCTTATTTTTTCTTATGTCTTCCCCAAAGTCTTTTCTAGACTCTTTCTTTCTTTTTTTTCTTAGCCTAAGGGGTTTCTTATTTGAATTTTCTAGAGTTTTTGTTTCTTTTTCTTTTGATCCCTAGTGATTTTCTTTTCTTTTTCTTTCTTTTAGTCATTCTTTTCACTCATCTAACACCCCAAACTCTTTTGCATCACAATACCAAACTTCCCATCCTAATTGCTAGCTCTCAAGAGGTCCTATAGCTAGCATGAGATAAGAACAACCAATGTCACCCCTAATACTCTCAAGTTTTTGCACATGACAAGCTATCAAAAGAGGCCTCACACAAGCAAAATTATTTAGGCTTCGAAGAATGGTAAGGGTTTAAAGGTAAGGAGTGCCATTTGGGTTTTGTAAAGAGTGGTATGAAGGATAAGTAAAACCCAAATGTGTATAATCCATGATCAAGTATGCAAATTCCCATAAGCAAGAAAGATTAAGTTCATTCAACTTTAAGTTTATTTGGAGTTGGTTAAAGAGAATGTCAATCTCACACAAGCAACAAGTTTCAAGAACAGTTTTCAAGGTTCAAAGCATGCAAGCTTTACAAGAGATGCTTAAGCTACTTGCTATGATCAGCTAGGGTGAAGTTTTGAGTTCTAAGCATGTGTTTCCTTATTAGGTCAGCTCCCAATGAATGAATGCAATATAAATGCTTCTAGACTCAATCCTAAAGATGCAAATTATGCAACCTAAATGCTTGTTTTTGTTTCTTTTTGGAAAATTTTCAATTTTATTGGATTTTTCTATGCATATATGTATGTACAATGCAATGCATGAGACTCAAAATCAACAAAGAAAACATGATCAAATACTTGGTACCTCCTCCAAACTTAAATCACACAGTCTCTGTGTGAGTAAGAGAGAAGGAGATACCAAAAATATGATAAAACAATGGTATATACAAAGAATGGTTGGAGTGATACCTCAAGTGGAAATGAGCAGTGTTGTGGCTATTGGGGTTTGGGAATGACCTTTGGGCATATTGAGGAGACCCCCAAACTTGTTCCTGACCTTATTCAACTCACTAAAAGCATAAATATATACAAGGATAATCATGGGACTTCCTACCAAGTGAGCTTGTTTAAAGTCTCTTAGCTTGACTACCTTTGTTTACCTATTGAGAGGGAGGATCCTTCCCACCTTCAAAGGTGATGGTTAGGACATGTGTAAGGAACTCTTGGAGCTTGAGTGGATCAGCTTGGAGTTGAGGAGAGATAATGGCCCTCGCGCTGGAGAATGGCTTAGACCTTCCCTTACATGTGATCTTATACTCAATGGCTCCATCCTTTAGCTGTAGTTGGTGAAGAGTGAGAGTGTGTGGCTTAGGTGGGGAGTGAGGAGCTTTCATCTTCTTCTTGCTTTGAGTGGCCTTAGTGGGTTCACTCAACTCCTCCTTGGTAGTGTCTCCCAAGTGCTCTACATTACTCTTCTGTAAGGACTCTTCACCAAGAACTTCTTCCTCCTTAACAACCAATGCATCTCTCAATATTGTTCCAGAATAACTTCCATTCAGAATTGGTGACTTGATCGGATAGGAGACTTCCTTGTTGACATTATGGAGACCACCTTCTTGTTTGGGAAGTCTATGCAAGCTCCCACAGTAGCAAGGAAGGGCGTGCCTAAGAGTAATGACATTCTCCTCTTGCTTGCCATATCAAGAACAGTGAGGTCTATGGGGATGGTGCAATCTCCAATCTTCAAAGGGAAGTCCTTGATGAGACCAATAGGTGTTGTTGAAAAAGAATCCCTAAACATGAGGGAGGAATTTTTTGGCTCCATGCCTTTGATCTTCAAGCTCTGCACCATCTCCAATGAGATCACATTCACACAAGCTCCACTATCTACAAGAGCATCATCAACTTTGAAATCACCAAGGGAGCAAGGCAATATGAACTTCCCTTGATCTTCTAGCTTGGGTAGAGATTTTGGTGGAGGTTTAGGATCCAGCAAACAGGAAGAGATGTCAAGAAGCTCTGTCACCTTTTCTTTATTGGCTATAATGTCTTTTATGAGTACTAGCTGGTCACAAGCCTCTTGCATAGTGGAGATCTTAGGGAGATTGATTCCAACATCACTCAATTCCTTCCTAAACTTGGAGATCACCTTCTTTTGAGCTTTGGTGATGATCTTCTTTGGGAAAGGGAGATTATGATAAGGAGATAGCTCAAACTCCTTGTCTTCTTCAAGCACAAACTCTTTGGATCCTTCAATCCCAACATTTTTCAACTTCTGGACAGCTTCATTACCAACCAGAACCTCAGCCTTGTGTGAAGCTTATTTCACAACCTCTTCCTTATCTTTCTGATCCACCTTGGTTGCAACTTTCTCCACAGCTTGGAATTTACCACTGTCCACGACCTTAGCCTTAGCCTTTTCCACAATGTGAACATCAGCCGTATCTACACTCTGGTTCTCATCCTGCACAAATTCAGAGCCATACAATAGTCTTTCAATCTCATATACCTATCTCTTATGAGCAGTCAAGTCAAACTTAGGGGTAGCATTGCAGAGGATAACATTGCAATGTTCTTTCCCTGGGCGTTGAGAGGTGGAGGTCATAGAAGATAACTGATTCTCCAAGGCTTTAAACTTGTTGTTAAGCTCACCATAGGCTCCATCAATCTTTGTATTGAGGTTTCTCAACTCAAATCCAATATGCTTCTCTTTCCTCTGTTGAGCTTCTAAGATGGTTCTCAACATGGCTTCAGTGTCAGCCTCTTTAGTAGGAGATGGAGAAAGGTTATCTTGGCGTGGAGGAGCTTGGTTGTTTTGGTTGGTTTGGTAATGGGGATTGTAGGGAGGTTTTTGGTATTGGGGATTTTGGTAATGGAAGTTTGGTTCTTTCCTATACCAAGATCCATTGGCATTGATGAAGCATACCTCTTGGTTTCCCTCAATACCCTTAACAACATTCAACTCAGGTGTATCCTCTTGAGCACCCACAAGGTTTACCTTCTCTTGCTTGGTTGGGAGGGAAAGAAGCAACTTAAGCTTGTCAATCTTTTCTTCAAGAGATTTCAGATCCCTTCTAGTGTCTTCACCACCATCTCTATTGATTCTATCAAACTCATCATTGTAAACTGAGTCACTCTTGGCCATGTTCTCCACAAC
>CAKOAT010918486.1:119348-142011 GCA_932364175.1 Eruca vesicaria subsp. sativa
CTAGCATGCTCCTATACTTTGGCAAGACTCCTCTGTAGAAGGTACTAAGCAAGCTCTCCTTACTGAAACCATGATGAGGACACTGAGTGATGAAGCCATTAAACCTCTCCCATGCTTCACCAAAGCCTTCAAGGTTCTTTTGAATGAAACCAGATATCTCATTTCTAAGCTTAGCTGTCCTTGAAGTAGAGAAGAATTTCGTGAGGAAGACTTTCTTACATTCATCCCAAGTGGTGATAGAGTCTCTTAAAAGGCTCTTCTCCCAAGTGTGGGCTTTGTCTCCCAAATAAAATGGGAACAACCTCAGCTTGAAAGCATCTTCAGAAACACCATTGATCTTTGTTGTCCCACATAACTTATCAAAGCTATCAATGTGGTCTAAGGGATCTTCCATGGCAAGAACATGATACTTGTTGCTCTAGATCATGTTGATAAGACTTGACTTGATCTCATAGTTGGTGTTCTGAACAGCTGGGGCTCTAATACCCATCCTACTCCCATGGATGTGAGGCTCATCATAAGCACCAATACTCCTTCGCGGGCTCTGGTTTTGGTTTGGTCTAAGGTTAGCAGCTCCTTGACCAATGCCTTCTTGGTGAGGAAGGACAGCCTCATCTTGTGGCAAGTTGTTGTTTCTCTCCATCTCTGGCCCCAAATCTTCTAGTTGGGCTAGCCTCTCTTCTTCTCTTCTACTTCTTCGCAACTCTCTCTCAAGAGCTTGGATGTCTTGAGCTTCGGGTAAAAGGTTTTCAGCTCCTCTACTTCTCAGGTTCATACACTTGCAATCAATCCAAGGGATACAAAGAAGAAGAAATCAGTAACTAAAGCAAGTAAATAAGATTTAGTCTCAAGCAATGACTAAATCCCAATGTCAATAAACAACTCAGAAATGGCAACGGCGCAAAATTTGATAAGGCTTTTTAAGCCTTAAAGCAAATCAATGTAGTAAGGTAAGTAGAGTGTCAATCTAATCCTGAGAGCTATTGAACAAAGAGAACGCAAGACATTGCTTAATCTAAATGCAATCAATGAGGGTTTGTTTTATAAGTAACTAGTAACAAGCAATATGTAAACAAGAATAACTAAGCTTTGGTTTCAATGACATAAAAGAGCATATGGATAAGGGTATTGACTTTGGGTGATGAAGTTACTATTTAGGGTGAGGTTTCAAGCAATCATTCATATCCTATAGGTCTAGACACAATTCTAAGCTAGTCCTTGGTCAAGGTAAAAGCTCATTTGGTATCAATCTTTAAACACAAATGGTCATTGGTCTAAATTAATCAAGTAATCATCGAGAACAAGTCTACTAACCATCTAAGCCTTCCTAACATGAAGTATCCTTGGTTTTGCAAGCAAAAAGAATTATTACTTTGGTTCAGGCATTTCATCATACACCTTGTGGGCAGGAAATGCCTAATGATCTAGTTTAGAAGGATTAGGTTTAATCTAGCATTGGGAATAAGTAATAAGCATAGGACAAGAAGGATCTAACACTAATCACCCTAGATCATCACTTAGTTACCCTAATCACCCTAACCCATAAGCTCAAAGAGAGTCTACTCACTAATCTTCATGTTTAATCTTAAACCCATGATGGATAGAAGACTAATCATGATTAGAAGAAGAAATAGACTCAAATTACTCAAGAAACAAAGATTATATTAATCAAGGATTCAACTTTTCAATGTGTGTTTGAGAGAAAAGAAGATAAGTTCTAAACTTAGGTCTCCAATGTATTTATAGAAGCCTAAAAACGAGCATAAAAGTTGGGTCTTTTCGTCTGTAGCGACATGCTCGTAGCGACATGCTCTGGTCACTACAGCACATAGAATTTTCTGGGGATTTTCTCGTAGCGACATGCTCTGGTTGCTACAGACTCTCCGCTCTCTTTCTAGCGACATGCTCTGGTCGCTACCGTTCTGGTCGCTACAGGGTTGATATGCCTCTAGTAGATAGATCATAATTTTTTCAATACAGCTCCAAATGACTTGAAATCACTTCCATTAGAAAGATAACTCAATTTCGCATGTCTTCCCAAAATATGAGCTTCAAAAGATATCTTTAAGGTCTCCGTCCATGTTCATCTTTAACCCTCTTTTGGATCACAATGCTCCCAAACACCTCCATTGACTCCATGGCACACTCCAATACCTAATAAAGACATATGAATGCAATATGGACCTAAAGATGTCTAAACCTTAAACTATATGATGATTTATGTACAAAATGAAATGCTAAAACTATGCAAATATGCCTCATATCAGAGGAATGCACTGAAAATCATGGAATAAATTATGTTTGGATAAGGATAAAGGAGGTTTGGGATTTAAGGACCTAAATGAGTTTAACACAGCTATGCTTGGCAAGCAACTGTGGCGCCTTATTGAGAAACCACACACTTTGTTTTCACGAGTTTTCAAATGTCGGTATTTTAGGAATGCTTCATCCCTGGATCCGATGAGATCATACTGTTCGTCATATGGCTGGAGGAGTATGAGTTCTGCTAGATCTCTGGTTAGCAAAGGACTAATCAAAAGGGTGGGATCAGGATCATCCATCTCTGTATGGAATGATCCCTGGCTCCCAACCACTCGCCCGAGACCAACAAAAAAAAATCAACATGACCTTTATCCGGCACTTACAGTGGATTCACTCATTAACGCGACCTCAAGGAGTTGGAATACGCAGGAAATTCGGGCATTAGTGGATCCTCAAGATGCAAAAATAATAGAGAGTATACCATTGAGTAGGACTCAAATGGAGGATCGGGATGGATGACACTTTACACATGACGGGAAATATACGGTGAGGTCGGGCTACCAAGTGGAACGTATTTATCCAGATAATGAAAGATAACAAGTAATGTTGGGACCTACCGTCGACCCATTGAAGGCACAATGTTGGAAGATAAAGCATTTTTTTATGGCAGCTGATATCGAGATGCATAGCAATGAAGAAAAACTTAAAAGCACGAGGAATGCAAGGAGACATTTATTGTATTAGGTGTGTAGCAGAGGAGGAGTCGATTAATCATGTTTTCTTTGAATGTCCCCCAGCACTCCAGGTTTGGGAATTATCAAAGATACCATCTAATCCCTATGTTTTTCCTACCAGTTCTCTGTTCACAAATATGGATCACTTATTTTGGCGGGTACGTCCGAAAATGGACGATCATCATCGCATGGATACTATGGTACCTTTGGAAAGTCAGAAATAACAAGACGTTTAGTAATTTATATATAGATCCAAGAGATATGTTGAAACTTGTGGAAACAGAATCAACTCAATGGAGTGAAGCTCAGTTGACTCAGTGGGCACAGACACAGAGAGTTCCGCACCAGAGCTAGGGCGGGGACATTCCGTCCATTCCAGGCCGGTGGTGTTTTACGGATGGTTCATGGAAAGTTAAGAAAGAGTTTTCTGGACAAGGTTGGTATAGCACACTAGAAAGTTTTCAGGGATTAATGGGAGCAAGAAATGTTAGGGCAAGCCTGTCGCCCCGACATTCGGAGGTGGAGGCGCTAATTTGAGCAATGGAATGCATGAAGAATTTACGTTAATATCATGTCGCTTTTGCAACAGATTGTTCTCAGCTGGTGAAGATGGTGTTGGACCCAGAAGAATGGCCAGCGTTTGCAACTTATTTGGAGGATATCAAGACGCTCAAAGATAGTTTTCACAGCTTAGAGATCATCTCTTTACCACAAATCAGAACTCACGGACGGATAGTCTAACACGCAGTGTCATGAAACAATCGTCATTTATTGTCCACATGGATGCAGAGCTACCAGTTTGGTTCGCAGAGGCTATATGAGTTTGTTTGTTTGATGACAAAAATAAAATAAAAAAAAGAATAACGTCACTAATTTAGAATACAAATTAATACAAATTAATATATATAAATGAAAACAAAACCCGCGCGGTTGCCCGGATCAAAATCTAGTTTATAATTATGTACTATATAAACCACACGAGATGGTCTACTTGACGAGTTTTAGGAAGATTTGGGTTCAAAGCAACCACATAGCAGTAAGTTTAAGTATACACATATATAACTATGTTTTGGATCTTATTTGAATACTCAAAGAAGAATTCATTCATGGGTTGGAAATATTGGAATTAAACTGAACCTTTCTATAACCATAGAATACTCTAAATTAATTTTTAAAAAGTCATGTTACTACATAGAACAAAATGAAATATGTAGTACTTTACCAGTTTGGCATATCTAGGTTTCAAGTAGTTAAGTTCATGTCTTGTTGATGAGACTCTTTGTTCTTTTGATTTAACAACTTAGGGTTGCAACTTTTACAACAGAAAAACGTTAATAAGGTCGCAAAATTGATGCATACACATCCCAACAAACAAAGCATATAAAAGTGTTGATGTGATGATATTGTAAGGAGATATAGTCTCTTCTGTAATCACTAATGACGAGAGAACTGGTCCTGAGATTTATGAGACTATAGACGATTTATAACATATTTGAATTAAATTTATTCTTTTTACAAATTTGGGTCCTAAAAGAAATATTTTGGAAGTTTTTATCTATATAATTTTTTTTCAAAAATTTCAAGGTCTAAAACTAATGTTTTGTTAGGTTTTAGTCAGGACCGATCCTACAGATATATCCCTCTCAATACACGTTTTCAAGTATAATTGTGTTCCTAAATTATGATGAGGAATATCATTATCAACCTTGGGCCGTATGTCCTAATCATGTCCATACTCTTATAACCATAAAAGGAAATTAAAACCAAACCTCAGGTAATAATTTAAAGTGTACGAGATCATAAATCTCACACATCCGTTATGTAGACACTAGTTGACTTTCCCGTGCTCATGCACGGGTATAAATATTTTAAAAATATATATGATAATAATTGATTATTATTTAGTTTTAATTTTAAATTAATTTATAATTTGTATGCATCATTTATATTAATAATTTTATATTACTTCAGTTATACTAATTTTATATATGTTATATCTAGTCGATTTTGTTGTTTTTACGGTTGATTTAATTATCATTTGGATAAATTGGATTGTATCTCTGAACTCAAATGTAATATTTTAAAAATATATTAATTTTTAATTAACTATTTATTTGTATGTAGTGGGTGTTGTCTTAGATATGTAAATATATTTAGGAAAATTATGTATAACTTAAGATATACTATGCTTAGAATGAATTAAAAATTAAAAAAAGTGTATGATTCCAAAATACGTAAATTAATATAGCGATAATATTCTAAAGTCTCATAAGTTTTGAGTTATCCTATGATCAATAGAAGGTTACATGCATAAGTAGTTGATACACTTTTGGAAGCTGATGAACACATATCAATATTTACAATAATTAAAATATTTATAAATTCTAAATAACTTGATGCTTCAGATCTATTGAATGTAAACTCAAATTTATTTTAAATAATCTTAAAATTGGAAATTCAGATTTTATTTTGTATTTTGATTATGGTTATATTTAGTTTCACTTACATAAAACACACAAAATTTAAAACAAAATTTAATATTAAGAAAACAAAATTGTAATAATGATAAAATATCATATATCTAGCTCATTAAACTAATTGTTAATTATTTGATCAAGCGATGTTTATTGTTAAATTTAATTTTAGTTTTTAATATCTCTTAACAATAAGAACTACACAAAATTGGGATTGTATTTAAAAATAATATTATATAAGTAAAATATAATTTATAGATAATTTTCTGTAATTGAAATATATTATTATCAACTAAATATATGAAAAATAAAAAATCAATATTATTAATTATAAACTATTTTTATTATTCTAAAAGTAAATTTTATGTTATTGAAAATATTTTTAAATGTATTATTACTATTTTGTGAACTTTCTTTTTTTATGAAATCATATTATATATACATATATTTTCGTTTTCAATTTGTTTTTTATGACTTTATAAAAATTTCCTTTTTATTACATATACTTTTGGAAATTTTTGAAAAGAAAACTAAATAAAAGAATGAATAATACTATTTTAACTATTTTAATTCATTAAGGGTATTAGTGTAATCAACCATCGTGAGAGTAAACGTGAGAGCGACACATAGGAAACTGACTTCTCAAATAATATTATAGAGATTAGCATGTGGTCGAACCTGTGACTTCTTCGTATACAATTCAAACTAGTTTGTTGCCAGTGTAAGTGTTCAACACACTATTTATATTTATATGGTTTACATCACGTTTGAACGTCACTAAATATCTTAGATCCTCGGTTCTGGATCTTAAAAAATGAACTTCGACCACACAAAAAAAATGGAGATTAGAGCCTCGCGAGCACCGGAAGCATAAGACGACAACAATGTAAAAGTTAAAATGCAATGAGTACAACATTGTTTGTTAGTACCCTACAAGAACAGAGTGCACTTACTTTAATCATATAGCATTACATATATCTTTGAATTTAAGATTTGTACATATACACTAGTAGTTTCTACATCAAAATCATACTAGCAAGCTTATTAATTAAGTAAGGTGGAGCCCCGTGAATGTGAAGAAGTGATGAAAATGGTCAAAAAATATGGACAAACTTCAGGACAAATGCATTAATTTCGATAAGTTATCTCTACTCTTTGGTAAGAGAATATGACATGAGGTTCGGCAAGAGATAAAAGACACTCTTGGGATTCAGAATGAAGGAGGAATGAGAACATATTTAGGAATTCCAAAGGACCTAAGCGGATCCAAATGCAAGCTTTTTGCTTACTTAAAAGACAAGTTGAGTAATCGGGTAAATGGATGGACGGGCTAATGGTTATCAAAGGGTGACAAGGAAGTAATGATCAAATCGATCCTGCTAGCACTCCCAACTTATGTAATGTCCTACTTTCTTCTCCCGTTGGAGATATGTGATGCTATAGCTAGTGCCATTGCATAGTTCTGGTGGAGTTCGAGTCCCCCTAAACGAGGCATACATTTGTCAACATGGGAAAAATTATGTTTATCTAAAGAGGAAGGAGGGATTGGGTTCAGAATGATTCACGAGTTTAACCTAGCATTGTTAGCAAATCAGTTATGAAGATTGGTACAATATCAGACTCTTTGGTAGCTCGTGTCCCGAGAGGCCGGTATTTTAGAATGAGCTCCCCTTTGCGCCAGCTATCTATTAGTTCCCCATCGTATGTGTGGACAAGTTTATCGGCGGCACGAGAATTACTTTTGTTAGGCGTTAGGCAGAAGATACACTCGGGATATGAGGTAAAGGTCTGGGAGGATCCATGGATTCCTACCATCCCAGCAAGACCAGCATCACCATCTGCACCGGTTTTGCATCCTAACATGAGAGTGAGCGACCTTATTAATCAGGAAACGAAGTCTTGGGATGTGAATCGGCTTGAGAACTATGTAGATGCTGCTGACATACCTCTCATAAGGAGTATGGCAATTAGCTCAACACACCGTAGAGACACGTTTTGCTGGAGCTATACAAGGAATGGACAGTACACAGTCAAATCTGGATATTGGGTTGCATAGAACATTTTGATGAAGGAGGAGGAATTAGTAGTCTGCGAACCTAGTCTTACAAAACTACAAGCACATGCTTGGAAGGTTAAGGCGCCTCAGAAGATGTGCCACCTTATGTGGCAAATAATAACATGACATATGGCTGTCACAAGCACTTTGAACCATAGGCATATGAGATGTGACAATCACTGTTCCGATGTGGAGAACCAGATGAATCAGTTGCACATGAGATATTTCAGTGTCCACCTGCGCTGCAAGTCTGGGCCCTCTCTTCTACTCCTACCAACTCTGCCCTATTTCCACTTCAGAGTATGTATGCGAATATGAATTATATTTTCTAGAGGAAAAATGCAATCATAGAACCGGAATTGGACAGAGATCCTTATCCCTGGCTAATATGGTATATTTGGAAAGCCAGGAATGATAAACTGTTCAGAGGGATAGATAGGGGTCCTTTGGAGTTAGCCCGTTATGCTGAGAGTGAATGTCAAGCCTGGTTCAAAGCTAATGAACAGGTTACTGTGTCTTCTCAAGAAGCCATAAATGCTGAAAACCAGGCCATAAGTCTGGGGAATATTTGTCTGGTAGACGGTTCTTGGGCTTATATTGTCTGAAACACCCGAGTCTCCAACTTCTTCATATGGGTGTGTAAACCACTTAGCTCTTTTTGGAGGGTGTTGTAGATGGAATCGATCTTCTCATTGAAGTCTGTCTGGAGTTTCTGCTGACTCTCAAGGACCTTGTCAAGCATCTCCTCCAGTTTAGTATCTTGGGTGGGTGGGTGTGGGTTGGAGTATAATGAGTTTCCATAGCTCCTGTTGTTGTTGGGGTTGCTGCTGCTGAAGGTGTTGGGCTTCTGTGAATTCTGGTTGAAGTTGCTTCTCTGGCATATGTAGTTTCTGTATCCCCCTTGGTTACCAAACCTCTGAAAACCAGCTCCACTGACCCAGTTTACATCTTCTTCTAAATAATCTTCACTTGCTGTTTCTGCATCCTCCACTGAACAGATCTGCTTGTTTATCAACTTCTGAATGGTATCTAGTTGTGCTTGTACTTCATTTATGTATTCCTTCCCAATGAATGATGTAGCTTTTATCTTCATTAGTGCTATTGCTGGAAGCTAAATTATCAATGAGCTTCACAGCCTCTTGTGGATTTCTGGTGTTGAAGTTGCCTTCACTAGCTGTATCAAGAGCTCTCTGATAGTCCAATGTGATGCCTCTGTAGAAAGTGCAAAGGAGTTGCACTTTGTTGAAACCGTGGTGTGGGCAATCTCTTTGGTAGGACTTGAATCTGTTCCATGCATCTTTGAATGACTCTTCAGGATTTTGAGTGAATGTAGCAATCTTTTTCCTCCCTTCTTCAGCACGTGACTCATCAAAGAAGTTTCGCAGGAATGCATTCTTGATGTCACTCCAGGTTGTGAAAGAACCTGGTGGTAGTTGTCTAAGCCACTGCAAAGCTTCTCCAGATAGAGAGTACTTGAAAAGCTTGCAGAGAAGATAGTCTTGAGGGATTGGACAACCCACATAAGGGTATCTGTCCTACAAGGGTGTAGTACTGCGGTTTAAGCTCGAAATCTCCTCTCTGAATAGCAGGGGGGCGGATGGCTGATCGGTTGGAATAGAACTGATCTGGACGGTTGTAGTCAGCCAAAGATCTAGTTTGGTTAACCTCATCTACAGGTTGAATGATGCCTGTAGGTGCAGTCTCTTGCTCAGGTATGATCTCCTTCTGAGCGTTCAGCTTCTGACCTGCTGGATTACGCATGTGACCAACTTGATCACGCAGGTCTCCATTCTCATTGGTAGTGAGAATAATAGGCGTTACCGTGTCTCGCCGGTTAGTATCGATCAATGTAAGATGAGGTATATCGATCGATGTCGGATGAAAGGTATCAGTCGACGAACAGTTGTTGATGTCGAGCGATGTGATGGTGAGAGTATCGGTCGACGTTGAAGGTGTCTCGGTCGACTGTGGTAGGCAAGTATCGGTCGACAGGGATGTGTTGATGTCGATCGATGAGGAGCGTAGGTCTTTGCGGATGCTACGTTCCAAGCCGTGAGGATCTTTTCAGTACAAAAGTTTTTTGCCCTTTTTGCTTCTAGTACTGCTAGGCATGTACCTGAAAGAGACAAGAAAAAAATTTTGGTGTCAGAAGATAATTAAACAATAAAAGAAAAATAACCTAGACCTAATCAGATTAAATCTAATGTTATCAAAGTTCCCCGGCAACGGCGCCTAATTTGATATCACTCAAATGTTTAACCCTAAGTGAATTACTCTCTCAAATAAGATGTTCAGTTGTAGTACTTAGGGATCGAATCCACAGGGAACTAAGGAATACAATATATATAATCTAAATGATTATGCTAGGTTGAAAAGGTTTAAAATAGTAAAATTGCAGTTTATAAGCAATGGTAAGTTGCTTAAGAGAATGGATTTAGGTTTGAAACAATAAAAGAAAGTAGTTAGATTCAAGGTTGCTCTTCAGATAATCAGGATTATAATGCTATAGATGTTTTAATGAATTGCTTGCAAGATATATGAGAACTTCGATTCTTAGATAGATCTAATAGCAGTCGCTAAATAGACACATCCATTGATCTTATTGCCATCAATATCAACTGATGTTTTGACAGTGATATCGGACGATATGTGTTGCTGTCGATCGATGACTCTATACGAGTATCGATCGATATAGCATAAGATCGAATCAAAACTGTGTTCACCAAGATCATAGAATGGCTCTCGCATAACCCTAGAGGATCTAAGCTTATGCCAAATGATTTCAGGACAATGATAAACATGTAAAATCACATCCATGATCATACTCTAGGTAGCTACTCTAGAGTAAGCATTAGGTTTCATTTGGATAATGAATATCAACAATTCAACATTCCATAGTTGGGGCTAATCCCTCATAACTATTTGAACCCTAAATCTAACAAAGAGATCTACTCAGACATAACTGAGAGATTCATGACAACTAGGTAATAATAGAAACTCATAGATTAGAGGATTGAACTTTTGGTTCTTGGAACAACAAATCTCTTTGTGTGTTTCCTCTAGATCTAGAATTCTATAACCTTTTAGAAATTAAGATGAAAAAAAAATACTTTATAGAATAAAACAAAGTAACAAGAAAAGTGTGCAAAGCTTTTCAAGTACAAAAGGTATCAAAAGGTATTAGAAACATAAAAAGCATGTAAAAGCACACTTTGCCAAACACAAAGGCAAAAACTATAAATAAGAGTTCCATTAGGTTAAAAACTCGTCAGGGGCACTTTTGTAATATTGGGAAGACTTGGGCTTCAAGTCGGCCAAGTTGAACTTGTTCTCCACACATCATATCGATCAATGGTACATGGTGTACATCGATCGATGGAGTATCTTGACTTCATCTTCGATAGAAGCGTCATCGATCGATTACATAGAGCGTGTATCCATCGATATGTGTACTCATTATCTGATCTCCATAGTCATCTCGGAAACTGTCCTTTAAGCTCCAAAAGGGCACCTAAATCATCATTTTACTCCAAAGTGCTCCTGAACCTGAAAACATACCTAATAGACTCCAAAACATATATAAAACTCATAAAAACATATCAAAACCATGGCTAAAAGCGGGTCAAAATCATGGTCTATCACTCGTCCCTCTTCAAAGAAATTGCGCAGAAACACATTCTTGATGTCAGCCCAGGTAAGAGATCCTGGTGGTAACTGCTTGAGCCAATGTGCAACCGCTCCAGCAAGTTAGAACTTGAAGAGCTTACACAATAAGTAGCCCTCAGGGACTCCTTTAACTCTGATAGCAGAAATGATCCTCGAACCTCTCAAGATGGTCCATAGGATGCTCATGTGGCGTCCTACAGTAGGGAACTTGTGCCACAAGCGTGTAGTACTGAGGTTTCAACTCGAAATTCTCCCTCTGGACGTCTGGGAGACGAATAGCTGACCTATTGGCGTAGTACTGATCTGGACGTTGTAGTCTGCCAAGGTCTTAGGTCGAGTATCTTCCTCAGGTTCAGGGATAATGTTACCCTGAGTATCCAGTTTCTGACATGTTTCATTACGCAGATGACCCTCCTGGTCATACAGGTTTCCATTCGCGTGCGTGGTTAGAATCAAAGGCGAAACCATGTCTCGCGGCTGAGAGTCGATCAATATACGGAGATCGGTGTTTGTCGATGTCAAGTGATCAGAATCGGTCGACAAAGAGTGGTCTGTGTCGATCGATGATGAAACGAGATCGGTTGAGGTTTGATGAGAATCGGTCGACGAAGGTAAGGTAGCGTCAATCGATGCGGAACGTTGGTCTTTGCGGATTTAACGTTCCAAACTAGCCGAATCTTCTGAAAACAAGAGCTATTTTCCTTGTTTCTTCTGATTATGCTATGCATGCACCTGAAAAAAATCAAGAAAATAAAATTTTATTAGAAGATGATAGAGAAAACAAAAACAAAAAGATAAACCTAGAAATGAAAAACTAAATCTAAAGACTATTCAAAGCTACCCGGAAACGGCGCCAAATTTGATATCACTCAAATTACCCAAAGGAGTGAATTACTCTCTCAGATAAGAGGTTAGTTGTAGTACTTAGGGATCGAATCCACAAGGAGCTAAGGAACCTAATAAATCTAGTTAAATGCAACTCTAGGTGAATGTATAAATAGTAAAAACAATAAATAAGCAATAAGGAAATATTCCAATTAAGCACGACAATTACTTTATCGAAAATGAAAATTTAGACTTCGAAAACTAATATGGAAAAGATGCTAGACTTAAGGTTTTTATTCAGGTTTTTAGGATTATAATTCTATAGGATGCTATCTAGTTGCTTGCGAGATACTATAGAGCATTAACTACTCTTGTTGAACGATTTACTTAAACTAGTGTTGAAATAAATAAGTATAATGACCAGATGGTCGCAATTGACAGTGTCGAGCGATTATCTATAGGACAATCGACCGATACACTAACTCATCATCGACCGATTTTTGCTAGGAATATCGATCGATGACTCCGGTCAAGCAATGCACAGGAGTTAACCTAAACTCACTAAAGATATCTAAATCAAATTATGTCAATTATATTTCTAATAAATCCTAGCTTGATAAATATGTGTTCAGGATATTTAGAATCATTAAAATGTCTCTAATCTAACCTAAATAATTCAGGATTCAATGTTTATAGTTAGCTACTCTAGAACCATGAGCAATTAAAACATCTTATCAATGAGTATCACACCTAGCAATCTTATAGTTGGGACTACTGCCTCTAACCTATTTAAACCCTAAATCTAACAAGTAAACCACTCAGACATAGCCAAACAATTCATAACATAACTAAATAAATAAAACTGCATATTATAAATAAATAGATAGGTAGAAAGCACATGAGTTCCAATTTCAAATTTCTCTGAAGATCTTCTCTCCAAACTAAAAATCCTAAAACTTTTGCTGTGAAAAGAATACAAAAAGCTCTCTCGAAAAATCATGTCTCTTGCCTCTAACACTTTGGCAAAATATATAATCTTAGGTTAAAACTCGTCAGAGGTAAAATCGTCATTTGGTGATGATTGGACTTCAAGTAAACTTGTCTCTTGAATTGGCTTCTGGGTCTTGATAATCGATCGATCATGCATGATGCATGTCGATCGATCCGGGTCTCTCTATGACGACCTCGTGATCGAGTTTGAATTGAGCGCTTCTTCCAATTCTCTTCAAAATACTCCAAAAACATCACTTTCTTCCAAAATACTCATGATCTCACAAATATGCTTAAAAGCTTGTATAGTATAGTAAATAGTAGTAAAAACACTAATATACCATGACTAAAAACAGGTCAAAATCATGGTACAAGAGATCGCATACTGAACCATCACCAATCATTTGGAACAAACCGAGAAAGAACTCACTGAGTACGGAATGAACCCCAGGGAAAGAGTCCGACAACACTCGGATCCATCCCTGCAAACACCACTTCTTCAGAACCGTGGAGCCTTCGCCTCCCCCGAGCTTAGTAGCATCCGATCAGGATGCTACGCATGTGGAAATTCACGACAAACCCCCCTCCCCCGGAAAGAACGACCTATCAAAGTCTAAATTACAACGGTCAAGATAAGATCAAAAATGAGATGCATGACTTCAGAACAACACCGATTCACACGCAAAGCAGGCCCACCGAAGGACGTGAAGAGCCCAGATTACAAATATCTCTCCACCACAGCATCGAACTCGGGAAGATCGATTTTCTTTGGGGTCAGACGCGCCTCAGCGGACTGGATTCACAACACCTTTAGATCCCTTCCGAGGGTATGAACCTTTTGGATCGTTGCACGAAAATCCACAGGGAGAAGATCAAAGATCCTCGAATCAAGTAGGAGCATTCAAAAGTTACGTCGCAAGAAAGGACGGAAAATTTAAAAGGATACACGCCATCGTACATATGGCAATGAGTTCGGCCCCCGATATTGACAAAGTTATTGAGGAAACTCGTAGAACCCCGTTCACAAATCGAATAACCAATGTAAGACTACACAACGTCGGAAAGATAAAATTCCCTGAATATTTAGGTAACTCTGACCCAAAAGCTCACGTGCGAGCTTTCCGATTAGCTGTAGCAAGGGCGCACCTCAATGACGAAGAAAGGGAAGCAGGATACTGCCGCTTCTTCGCCGAAAATCTCACAGGACCCGCCTTGGAATGGTTTGCTGGACTAGACGGAAATTCAATCAACGATTTTACCCAGCTCATATCGACGTTCTTAAAGCAATATTCGGTATTCATGGAAACACGAACCACCGAAGCCGATCTGTGGAACCTCAAGGAAGCACCTTTCGAGCCATTGAGAACCTACATAAACAGGTTTAAGGAACTTAAATCCAAAATATCAAGCCTGAACGAAGTAGTCGCGTTAGCAGCTTTGAAAAATGGTGTCTGGTTCTCTTCCAAATTTAGAGAAAAAATGATGGTCCGAGATCCCACCTCGCTAGATGACGCGTTGTATCGCGCATCCTACTTCGTGGCCCTTGAAGAGGAAATCGCCGCTCTGAAAGAACAATACAATCCGAGGAAAAACGGAAAAATTAAAAAGCGAAGCACCCTAAAGGAACAAACTACCAAAGGACAGCACTTCTACGCAATAGATTCATTGTCACAAAATAAACAAACGACATATGACCCAAACAAGTATTGCGCCTTTTACAAACGAAAGGGACACTCGACCGAAGAATGCCACACAGTACTCCACAACAAGGAGGAAAACAAAGAGAACGGCGAGAACGTGGAAGAGGAAGAAGTTCCAACTACCCCGAAAATCAAAGGAAAGGCCAAACTAAGCAGGGAAGTCCAGCCTGAGTCACCAGAAGCTCCGCCTCCAGCCCCAAAGAAAAGAGTTGACATGATCCTATGGGGATCCGAATGTGAAAACACACTAAGACAAGCCGCAGAACGAATAAGCATCAATGTCACGGTGACAATACGAGGTTCAGAAGAACTCGATAGGACTCGTTCTCCTCCCTTCAATCGAACAACCAGATACCTCTACGGGCCAGAAAAGAACACTAAATTCAACACGATTCGACGGATGCTGGAGAAACCAATAGATAAGAAAAAGCACAGCCCGCGTCTTCTCAAAACCCAACCTGTCCGGGGGCAAGGACACCACCAGCCGACTCTAACAAAAAAATGGTACTCCCCCGCACGTCACCAGAAAAAAATAAAAAGAATTGACTTCATTTACGGAGGATTAATTCTGCAACTCAGTCAACTCTATCAAAGCGCACCAACGAAAATCAGAAAGTAGAATCGGTATACGAGAACCTCTATCGGGCCCCGACCATGAAATCACCTTCGATGAAAACAAAACCTCTGACCTCGACAAACCACACGACGACGTACTCATTATACAACTCAATTTCGAACGATGGGAACTATCTAGAATCATGATTGATACTGGAAGTTCTGCGGATGTACTCTTCTACGACGCATCCAAAAGGATGGGATTCACCGAAACATTCCTCAAACAAGAGAGAACCCAACTAATCAGATTCGCAGGAGAGACCACCTATTCCCTCGGATCTATCAAACTCGATGTAACCGCTGGAGACGTAAGAAATATCGTTGAATTTATCGTCATAAATCGATCTGCTCCGTGTAACTCTATTCTCGGGAGACCATGGTTGTACAAAATGAAAGCAGTACCATCAACTTACCATGTATGCCTGAAATTCCCTACGCCAAAAGGAATTGAAACTATAAAGGAAAGCCAGAAGAACTCAAGAACCTGCTACCTCACGAGCTTCAAAGTCATCGAGCCAAATCCATAAGACCGACCAACAAGCCTCAAGAAAAACAAGAATCGTACTCACGTACACGAGCAAATAGAAAAACACGACCCTGATTACCAGGGAAACAATTGAACTACATTTAGACTTGATCCCTCGACAAGGGTACATAGGAAGCTCACGATCCGAGTTCAGTCACTCATCACAAACCAGTTTCTCACAAGGAGATCAAATCTGGATTAGGAAAAAACCTATCCACAACGGTACACCTTTCTTCTTTTATGTAAAATACGAAGTTGTATACCAAGAACCGTTTGATAATAAAAAAGATAAATTCTCATTCCATAATTTGATTTAACTGCATGAAGAGACCCTGATCAAGTCTTCAGAAACAGTTAGGATCCCGCCAAAAAACACGGTGCTTCACGATAGTAAAATCATTACTCAAACACAACTCATCGTTACGATATTTACTAAAGTCGATCTAGGACCCCAAAATAAAAAAGGTCGCAAACTTGTGGTAAACGAAAATCGCATAAACAAACCATTATTATTCGTAACCCTGTATCAGGTCGCTAGAGAGAAACAACAAAAGAAAACAAAAATAAAATAAACTAATCCTCAGCATCGAACTCGCCATCTTAGCGATCCTGTTACGCCCTTGCTCGTCACCAGATTCGTCTCCTCCAGGATAAACCTTAGAAAATAAATCCTCAAGCAAATACTCAGAAATCAGAGGGAGTTCCAACTTCCCAACCGAAGAATCCGACACCGCTGCTGCATCAAGTTCGGCCCCCAGTTTGACCTATTTAGCTCAAAGACGCAAAATCTCTTCGGAAGCAAGCAGATTGTTGTTCATTATCTCCTTAATGAGCTCGATGTTAGCCATAACTTCCTTCAGACGAATCTCGCAATACGCTGCAGCTTTCTTCTTTTCCCGTTTCTCTTTCAAAGATATTAACACATCCAGATAGCCATCAGCTAGAGTATTTTTAGCATTGTAAGTCGCACGAGGAAGATTGTAAGCATGATGCATAGTCAAAGATTCGGTCTGCATCTCCAACGCGGAAACTTTCTGTAAAGCCGACTTCCTTTCATTCCTAACGACCCGAAGACGAGCCTCGAGAGAAGCAGCCTGGTTTCCCGATTTCTATGCCGCCGTCAGTTGAACAACGTTGGCACGCTTCCTGTCTTGGATCATCTTTAAACTGAGCTTCAGCTCCCGAACGTCCTTCTTGACTTCGTATAGCTCATCAGCCCGAGGAATATCCTGCAAACGGTTCTCCAAAATTGCCCCAAACTCATTATTAGCCTCTGTATCCTTAAGACACATCAAAGCATACACGATAAGAAGGTAAGTATCTAAGATCAAAAGGTTGAACCGACCGACCATAGCGTGAGCGACCGCCATCTTCACGTAGGCATTACGCTCTGTCATATTACGCAACGAAGGAAGAGGACACCCCGCCGGCTTAAAATGCCAGACCAAGTGAGAAAAACACTGTTGGGATGGCCTGCGATCGGACAATCTTTGGCCTGAGAAAATTGCCAGTGAATCGGCTTCGCGATCAAACCTTCATTCCCATGACGGGCTCGAGCATCGTTCTCCAGAGTTTTTTTATTTCTTCGGAGGACGATCATGCCCCTCCTAGCTATTTGGGCTACTAGAACTGAAAAGCGTTGTCGCCTTCGGTTCCTCCAGATCTTTGGCTTCAGACCGAGCCATTACACGAGGAAGCCAGGGATCCTCACGAAGGATTTCGGTGAGCGCTTTTCTCACATCACCAGAAAGAATTCGTCCCGCCCCGTTGTTCCAGTTACGAATTCTTTTAGATTCACGGGAACTCGTTTTCCTCGACGTCGTGATTGACGATAGGAACTGAATAACTTTCAAAGATGCAAAGATCGATGAAAAAAATTGATATTTATAAAGGCAGAATAAACCGAAGAATATCAACTGAAAAGGATAAAATCTCAAAAATTTAGAGAAGAAAAAGATACCATAAGATCCGTAGTTATAAAAGAACATTCGAACATATTTTTTTTTTTAAATGCAAAAAAGAAAACAACAAGAGACATCCGATACAAAAAAAAGAGGAGATAAAATCTAGAATCATCTCCGTCCTCGGAAGAAGATTACCCAACGACCGAATCACCAAAAACCTCAGGAAGATCCAAACCTGAAACAGTCCAATCTGTAACGGCAGCCAGTTCGATGAGAGCTTCACAATCTTTCTCCATCTTCTTGAGGCGAGCCAACTCATCAACGACGACCAATCCTCCATCTTTGAGCTCGTTGAGCAAGTCAAAGTTTGCGATTATCTCCCTCAGCTGGATCTCCGCGTCAGTCTCTTTCTTCTTTTCCGACCACCATTTTCTACAAGGGATAAGACCTCCTTGTAACGATCAGCGAACTCGCGACGTATGGCACGAGACTCATGACGAATATCCCGCTCCATCTCCCCAAGGAATTCCTCAACCTTAGTCTTTTGAGTAGCGCCTCGGTCTCGAACACCATCCTCTCTTCAAGAGCTTTCTTCCATTAATCCTTTTGGAACATGCCTTCCATGCTTCTGAATGTCTTCTCTTACCTTCCAAAGAGATTCCTTAAGACTCTTTACCTCAACTCGCGACCTCGCTAGCTCCCCCTCACCGCGACTCTCAAAAATTGCAGCAAACTCATCAACAACGACCATAACTTGCAAAGTTTCGGGGTTATCAGAGCGAGATTTATGTACTAGAAGATGATAGAGAATAACATAATATACCTTAGAATTGACGTCCACAATCTTGGCATACGCCTCCCTCTCCTTGAGAGAAGCCGAAGAAAAGACAAAGGGGCTCGGAGCCGCCACGTCGTGATCTCGAACCGAAGAATCACCTTGCGACATCAGAGACACGACCCGCGATAACCGTTGACGCTTGCGGCCAGTACCAACAGAGTCCTCCTCCGAACCAGGGCTCATAGAAATGGGCGATCCCCTTGTTCCAAAAGTTCCCTCGACGTCGGAATCCTAGGTCGGGATCAAAGACGATACCCCGAGATCTTTACTCCCCACAACAGATATACGGTTCCGAAACTACGACCTCCTAGCCAGTTGCCTATCCGATCTGGCAGAAGGAGGAGGATCAATAGAGGGTTCGCAATATCCTTGAGCTTCGACGAGGTATCAGTAATAGCCTGTGCTCGATCAGCTCCGTCCGGTAGCAAGAAAGTGGCACGGATTTGTTCGCGATCAAAGGACGACCAGTCTAGAAGTCCTCGTCGTAACACCTTCAACAGACCTCGGAGCTCGTTGGACATCATAGAGCTCCCGGAGTGTAATAAGAACACATAAATCGACCTTAGAGGTCGGTTATAAAAATAAAAGAGAGAAAATATAAAAGAAAATCGCCAAGATTCATAACCAACCTATAGCGTCAGATCAAAGATGAGGAATTCTTGCAAAATCAAAGTCGCCCACCGACAAACGATCAACCTTGAAAACAAAGAACCCCTCTCGCCAATCTTGGTTGCAGTATGGAATCTCTTGGATGACATGAGCCCGGCACGCGGTGACATGAGAAATGTCCCAGGACTTTGGTTTTTCCTCTTCAATAAACAAAGGTGACGCAGCTCCTCTAGACCAAATCGCAAACCTCCTTCTCGAGCTCTAACCATGAGAGCTAGGAGGCTTCTTAAGAAGTTTGGACACATCTGAGTAAGAGATATACCAAATTCAGCCACTATCTCGAGGATAAGTTCCAGAATCGGAAAGAAAGAAGGATTTAGAAGAAGATGAAAATCCTTGAATATTTATAGGCATCAACCGATTCCCAAAACGGCTCTATCATTAAAATCGAGAAGGAATAAACGATTAGGTCTATCTCACACGCGTCAAAACCAGCCGTTAGAAACGAGAAGCGCACGCGCCAAGACAAGACGACACGTGTCGGGTCTCTTCCGCTATCGAGAAAGAAAATGAACCATCCCTCTTCAATTGAGACCGAATAGGCCATCTTTATCCTTCAACAAAGGAAAAAGATTGGGGGATAAATGTTGGATCCAATTTCAGTAGGATATTAGAGATGCCTAGGCCCATACACCATTATCATCAATTCGACCCAAATAAAACATGACAAGGTCGAACTACCATTCCAAAAATCGCGAAAACAGTTGGAGGAGAAGAAGACTATAAAAGGTGAGCTAGAGCAGAGCATCAGGGACACGGAAAAACTCTAGAGAAAATCACTACTCCCATCGACCTCACTTCTTAACAATTAGTTCGCTTACAGATTCGATCTTTCCTTGTTATTCTCGATCTCGATTATTACTTTGTATCAAATCTCATATATAATAAAGTTCATTTTTGTCAACCGAATTCCGATTGTATCGCTGTGTTCTAAGAGTATCGTTGTCTACATCATTTGTCTTTCTAAAATTAAATTTTTTATCATTATAAAATACATGATGTGGATTTTAGAATCTACAATTTCTGAATTAGTTTTGTTGTTGTTTTAATGAGAAAATAGGTTTCCTTTTGATCTAATTGCTTTGGAAATGATCGCGAGGAGTCCAACCAAAGTTGAATAGAAGTCATGATTTTGTGACGAACGTATTGTTTTTGAAAATTGACTTAGATACATAGTTTTGAGTGAAGTTTCTTTGAAAAATATTCGTGATTATACATAAGAGTTTCTGACATATTATGATCCTTCATATAGTACTCATATTCTAAATAAAAATGATTGCTACATGTGTGCAGAGATATAAAACTGTAAATGATGCGGATTGTCTACGATCACGATTTAAGTAGTAGCTCGTCAGAAATTACTGATCACTAGTTGATAATGTAGGAATTAATACCGGTTTATAACGATTTATAAAATAACTTATGAATTCTATTTGCCTAGAATCTCATGTCAATATTGAAATAAACTTACATCTTAGGGTTTTCAAATATACCTGGTTATTCGCAGCGGAAAGAAGAATAAACCAAGTCAAGATCTTTAGCACTCCAAACGTCGTGCCTCTACCAGTATCCACACGCACATAAACTGGATCTAGACGGGATGCTAGTGCCGTTGAGATTAAATCTCAAAACTTGACAAACTCCTTTGCCTTAGGGTTTATATTTCACGCCGTAAAGTTTTTTTGTGTTATACAAAACATTAGTCACAGCCTCTTTTATAATCAGCATTATAAACGTGATTTGAGTATTGTGGGCCGCCCAAATCATAAGGAGGTGCACACGTTCATTAACGTGTTATGTATGTTTATCATATGTTTATATTATACTAGGGTCGGCCCGCCCTACGGGCGGGATATAATTTATTTGTGATCTAGGTTATTATTTCTTGTATGGTTTTGTTATTTTTGTTTTAAGTTTGCATTTGCAAGAAATTTGTATGATATTACATCACAAATAGTATCAGAAAGACAAATGATATCAATTTGAAACATTTATTAATAAATGATACATAATATGATCACTTACTTAACAAAGATTCATATAGACAAAGATAAGTTAATAACAACATCAATTACAACAATGGATGCATTTGCAAGAAATTTGTATCATACACTATAAAAAATCATATTACATCACAAATAGTATCAGAAAGATAAATGATATCAATTTGAAACATTTATCAATAAATGATACATAATATTTGTTTCCACATCCATTGTTGTAATTGATGTTGTTATTAACTTATCTTTATCTATATGAATCTTTGTTAAGCAAGTGAAGATCAATTAAAAGATATATTGTATTTTCATATACATGTAAAAATATGCAGTTTACTCTAAACTAAAATAATTTTAATTTTTACTATTGTGTCTGTTGTTCTTATTAGAAATCAAAGGTTTGATATTTCTGCAAATCACTCTTCCTAAAAAAGCTTTTATTCTTTTCATTAATGTAAATCTTTTACATTTTTAGTGTTTGCTATATTTTTATTATGAAAGTAAGTAAATAAAAATACTTGTCACTACAGTTGAAATTCAATACATAAATCATGAATTATTTTTATATTTGTTTTTGAATGCTTTGGTACTTTTTATACATTTTAAACCTATTGATTTAGATAATGTAAAACATTAATCAATTTACAATTTTTTTCCAAGTTCGTGATATAAAATAACAATCTAAAACTGGTTATTTAAGTATATACACAGTTTATTAAAACTTTTATCAAACAAACCATATCATCCCAACTTTTATCAAATAAACCATATGAAGTTCAGGCCGTACTACGTACATTTTCGGATTAAGTAAGACTCATTCATTTAAGCATGATTTTTAAAATTACATTACTATGAATTTAATAATCCCTTATACTCTATTACTATAATATAAAGCTACAAAATATATTCAAACAAAAAATTACTTTAAAATCATAATATGTAGATTAAGCCTGGGCATTTTAACTTGGACCCGAAAACTCGAACCGGAACCAACAAAAAATACTCGACCTAAACCCGACCCAAAAAATTACAAATATCATTTGCGTCTAAATTTATTTTACCCGAATAGATCCGGACCCGAAAAGAACCGATCCGAATAGACCAGGACATGAAAAAAACTGGGCCAAATAGACCCGACCCGATAGAAACCGATTTGTACCCGACTTAAAAACATGTATATGCAAAACTATATTTTTTGTGTTCTGTTATATATATATATTATTTTATGATTTAGATGAAATATCTTTGTTAACAATATTTATTATTAATTGTAACATTTTAAATAATATAAAGTTTTAAAATGTAAAATTTAGAGTTTAAAAATGTTTTATGTTAATTATTAATAGTTTAATTTAAGTTATTTTGTAAAAATTTAGATATATATGACAAATTTTGACTATATTTGAG
>CAKOAT010919597.1:6937-20134 GCA_932364175.1 Eruca vesicaria subsp. sativa
TGTGTGTGTGTGTGTGTGTGTGTGTGTGTGTGTGTGTGTGTGTGTGTGTGTGTGTGTGTGTGTGTGTGTGTGTGTGTGTGTGTGTGTGTGTGTGTGTGTGTGTTTCAGTATATTTTTTGGTATTATGAATATTTTAAGTTTCGGCTTCGGATTTTAAGGATGGTTTTGGGTTTGGGTAAAATTTAAGATTTTTAAATATAACTCTAATAATCCGATAAAAATTTTGAATATTTTTATACTTTTGGGTCAGATTTTGGGTAAATTTTGGGTAAATTTTGGGTAAATTTTGGATATTTTGGTACCTTAATATTTTCAGGTATTTTTGTGTATTTGGGTATTTTATTTGGGCAGAACTGGTAGGACCCAAACCCAACCTGAAACTGAACCAAACCCAAATTGACAAATTCTAATTATCATATTGGGTCCAATTATCTAACGCGCCGAACCGACCCAGACCCGATAGGACCCAAACCGAACCCAAACTGACAAGTTCTAATTACCCTATTGGGTTTAAATATCTAAGCACCGAAGGACCCATATCCGACAGGACTCGATCCAAACCCGATCCGAGGTCCCGAATTCCCAAGTCCTCATTTTTTGTCTCATGCCTTTCTCACTAATTAATCTTGTTTTTGCAGATTTTTCTCTACATGGTTCTCATCTTGCACTTTTTAAAAGGTAGATCTATAAATTTTGGATATGTATCTTTTGTGTTTTATATGTTAAATTCTAAAAAGTTATAGATTCAACCAGTATGACTGTTTATTGATTATTTAAGCTTAAAACTAATTTTGGAGATTTTCTTTGTTTTGAAACAATTGGAACGTTTTTAGATATGCATATTTTCAGATCTAGGTCAGACTTCAAAAGACTTTCAAATCTAACTTATAAATCCATGTCCAATAGTTTCAACATCCTCTCCATTTTTAACACCCTAATTTATTTCAACACCCACTTTATTTTAAACCTCCACAATGGTTTGTTCTAAAAAATTCAATCCTACCCCACAACTCTTAATTAATATTTTTATTTTTTACAACATAGTAATTACATATTAATAACTAACTTAAAAACTAAAATTACATAACTTTTAATAATATTTATTTTATTTATTCTTCTTAGTTTACTTTTTAAATAATACCAAAATTAATATTAATATAATAATTAAAGTTAAGAATTGGTGTACGATATACCTCTCTTCAAGCTCAAACTGTTTTTTTGTACATTTCGATATCGAAAGGAAATGATCCATTGATACTTTCTAAGATGAAATTGGTGTTATTAGTACATCTATGGGAAAATGAGTTTTATTTATAGAAAAAAAAAACTAAGTGATGAAAATTCTGGTTGGTTGAAAGTTTGGTTTTGGAACTGATAATTGTTGGGATTTTGGAGTTAAACGAAACATTAGAAGAGTTTTGAGTGTTAAAAGGATTATTATTGGGATCCATTAAACAAAGAAAACACTATAATAGTTGATTATACTGAAAATGTTTTTTTCTGCATCCAAATGAAATGAGAATAGACTCTATAGATAAAGAGAAATCTTGAATTTTGATATTTGTAAAAAAAAATTTTATTATATAAAAAATACGTTTGGATTATTGGGTGAGAATAAAAATAAAAAAAAAATCTGCACAACCAATCAGAATAAAACATTTAAATATATTTTTTAAATGGTGACAAGTTCAGCGCGTGTACACGACGCCTACATTTTCTACCCAATCAAAAACTGACACGTCGCAGCCGTGGGCCACACAAACAATTACAACAAGTGTATATGCCACATAGATAGACCAAATATATTAACACCCTTACTATAACAAGGATTTCAACAATTGAAAAGGGTTTCAACACCCATATTATACATGGTCTTATACACTAGAAGACTTCATACATGTGAAGTCTTCCAAATACTTCTGGTAATTTAGGGTTTAAGAGCATCTCCAATGTAAAACTCCATTTTTCTCTCTAAAATAGAGTAAAAATGATTATAGAGTCAAAATGCTCCAACCCCACTCTATTTCTAACTTCATAATGGAGTAGTGAACAAAGAAAAAATAGATTACTCCATTTATGGAGTAAATCTCATTATGGAATAAGAAATGAAGTGGGTTGGAGCATTTTGTACTCCATACTCACCTTTATTCCATTTTGAAATAAAAAATTGAGTTGGGTTGGAGATGTCCTAATAGATTTCTTGAAAGACTTCTTGGGATGTCTTCTCGCTTGAATTTTAGTATAACTTAGGTTTTCCGCCTAATCATTAATTTGAGAATATGACATTAAGATAATTTGACAAAAGAAAATTAATAAAAAAAATATGTAATTTTAATATTATATTTTTCAATTTTTTAATATATATAAAATATAAAATTTATTATGTTAAAATTGAAAAGCCTAAAATTGTTATCTTCTTATTCTTTCATTCTTTCTCATCTTCTCCCATGTCTCCTCTTTCATTCTCTCTCATCTTCTCCCATGTCTTTGTCTGAGTTAGAGGAGAAGATCTCAGAGGTTGCTACCGGAACAGTCGAGGTGGAGGAAGAGATCTCGTAAGCTGAAGCTGATGGTGTAGTCAAAACAAATCTCAGTGTTTTGATAAGTCTCGATACCTGACTTTTCTTCATTTGGTAATTCTCTTGTTGTTTAAAGCTCTTACCTTTTTCCAAACTATGTTCTGAATCTTTGATTTTGTTTTAGATCTTGAGCTGTCAAAGTGGAGGACCTGTCCGAACTCCGAACGGGAGGAGGAGGTCTCCGAGGTTGATGTCAGGGCTGTCAAAGTGGAGAAACAGATTTCGTATGTTGATGCTAATGGTGGAGTCAAAACAGATCTGAGTGTTTATGTAAGATTTCATTTCTGACTTTTCTTCATCTGGTAACCATCTTATTATTTAAAATTTCTACCTTGTTTTTTTTTTCTCTCTTTTTGTCCCACGACTTGAATTTATTTGCAAACTGTAAATTAAGATTCATTTATTGCATTGTGGTATTCTCTCTTTCTGTGTGTCAAGTCAAGTGCAGGATGGGTGGGTGAATCTCTATCCAAGTATCATGCGATCAAGTGTTCAACCGTGTTCGTAGCTGCTTTTGCGGAGAAGGCAATCATATTCTTAACCTTGAGAAGAACTTGGAGGCTCTGGAGAAAGCCATGGATGTACTCAAGGCAAAGCGAGATGATGTGTTAACAGAGGTGCAAAGGGAAGAAGCCAATGGTCAACAAAGGCTAAACGGATTCCAGGTATGGCTTACAAGTGTTCAGACCATTGAAAACCAGTTTGATGATCTAAATATTACTAGAACCATGGAACTGCAAAGGTTGTGTCTTTCTGGTGTTTGTTCGAAAAACTTAAAATCTAGCTTTCATTATGGGAGAAAGGTTTCTCTGATGTTGAAAGAGGTTGAAAATCTTAAATCAAATGGACTTTTTGAAGTTGTTGCACGTGAAAAGTCATATATGAGATGTGTGGTGGAGGAAAGGCCTCTACAACCGGTAATTGTTGGTCAAGAAACAATGCTGGAAAGGGCGTGGAACCGCCTGATAGATGATGAAACTAAGATCATGGGTCTCTACGGAATGGGCGGAGTATGAAAACAACTCTTCTCACATAGATCAACAATAAGTTTCGTGAGGAAGTTGATGGTGTCCACATTATCATTTGAGTTGTGGTGTCTAGTGATCTAAGGGTTGAGAAGATTCAAGATGATATCGCTGAGAAGTTAGGCCTTTGCAGAGAAGGATGGAATCAGAAAGAGGGAGATATAAGGTCACTGATATATACGCTCATATGAAGAATAAGAAATTTGTCTTATTATTGGATGACATTTGGACGAAAGTGGGTTTAGCAGAAATTGGAGTCCCATTTCCGACAAGAAAAGACGGATGCAAAATAGTATTCACCAGTGGCAAATCTAGAATATATTATTTGTGGGGGTATAAAAAAAATGGTGTAGGAGATGTTTGAACCATGGTCTAGAGGGGGCAAATAATTGAATGGAACCAACTATGCTATAAAAGGTTTATTTTTTCTTATGCAAATAAATTTGGTTTGACATTATTGTAGGGGCAGCTGCCTCCTTCTTAATCAACCTAGGTTCGCCACTGGTATTCACCACTCGTTCCAGGGAAGTATGCGGTCGCATGGGTGTTGATGATCCAATGGAAGTCCAGTGTTTAACAGACAGTAATGCGTGGGACTTGTTCGAGCAAAAATTTGGACTCACGTTAAAAAGCCACCCACGTATTCCTGAACAAGCAAAAAGTTGGACCAATCACGTTAAAAAGTCCAGTCTTTACCCTGTACAATGCGTAATGGTAATCGGCGTAAAATATAATAGGGGAAGATGTATCAAACTTTATCATTGAGAAAATATACGATAAAATATAATACATGTTAAAAGTACATTATTACCACTGATCACTGAAAAATCATGTTCGTAATAATAAAAATGAAATGTCAACACATTTATTAAAATCATAAAACGGCAAGCAACAAGGTGCTATTAAATATATAAACAACAAAAATATGCTCAACGCAAACACACATAAAAATAAGACATCATATTTGGATATATTTAAATAAATGATTCTAAATATATTATATTCTTGATAATTTTAAAATTACTTAAAACTAAATTATTAACAAATTAATATGCAAATACAAACTAAAGCAATATTTTATAATGTCAAAATAATAAATTAATACAAAATATACTATGTTAATAAAATAGATTTTAAAGACTTCTAATTCATGTAATATTACAAAATTCATAATTTGTTTGTTACAATTATATTTTACCATTAGATATATTAAATAATTTTCTAGATTGATATTCAATTGTCAGTTTTCAACTATTACATGTAAAAAATATTGTTAAATACATTTTTTTAAAAGGGAGTTTTATATTTTAAATAGGTTATTGGAATACTTTTCCGTTTCCTGAATTTATTCGAGATGAGATTCTGATATTTTAAACTAAGAGAATTTATGTTCTATACATAATTATATTTTTTACATAACTCTAAAATCTCGAACTTGATTCTTCATATTTTATTTTAATTGTGGTACATATAACAGAAACATATTTGATAATAATATAAATTCCATGGTATATTGAAGATAATTATATAACTAAATTACCCATTAATACCAATGAATTATATTCAAATACTTAATTCAAACTAAAAATATAAAAAATCAAATTTAAAAATGAGTTAAATATAATTAAATATACAAAAATTCACATACAAATAAAAATGATAAATGTAACAAATTTAGCGGAGGACGCATCTGACGATCGTTGCCTATGGTGTCATGGGGATGAGGATTACAAAACTACTTTTTCAAGCAGCGCAACTTGAGAATAACTCAGGGCCCAGTACCCTAAACTCACTTGGTGCAGAATTTTTTGGTTTCAACAGAGCATACCTCGGTTTGCTTTCATTACATGGTTGGCTTTTTATGATAGGATGTCTATGGGAGCGCGAAGTCGAGCTTGGGGGTGCATTCAACCGTGTCTCCTCTGTGGTGAACCGGATGAAACTCGCGACCATATTTTCTTTGCCTGCCCTTACTCTTTTACGGTATAATTGATCTAGTTGGCGTCATGCTGGGGTCCCAGGTGAAACCTGATTGGAGTATCACCGTCACTTCCCTTCTCTCTCAGTCGCAGGAAGGAGGTGTAAACTTAACCTTTATGATTTCTGTAATGAAATCTACACCAAGACCAAACTATATTTGTCTTAATTCAATCCTAACACATTTCTAGAGAAAGTAAAAAATACTAACCTTGATCCATGATTAGATGTAATCCCACCAATTGATTTTTCCCCCTTTAACCTTCTCTTTTTGTGATTTCTTTGATGGACAACAAATCCCAAACCTTCCTTAATCTCTTCTTTAATAACTCGTTGTTGTAGTGTGTTTTTAAGAAAATACCTTTTCTCATTACGGATAGAATGATGCACGAGTCCTTTTAATAATTAAGCAAAAGGACGTGTGTAACACAACTCTCCAACATAACTTTTCGTTATTAACCGCACCGGCATATAACATATAATCATATATGTATATTAAACTTTATGATAATATAATCATATATTATTACCTTTCATATATATGTATATAATCACGAGACTAAGGAGATTTATAAAACATAAAGTAAAGTAGGAGGGCTATCAATACACCCATATTATAAATTATTAATCAAAACCGATCCATCACGGTATTATCTTTTACATTAGAATATATAAACATTAATATGAACTTGAACTTTATATTAAATCAATAGACATATAGGTCACATAGAATATAAAATATTCTTACATTCTCCCACTTAACCTTTATGTCGACTTTAAGAATTTAATAACTTTAATGTGCACTTTACATCAAGTTCGCTTGATCTTTACTAAAATTAGAACTGATCGAATCATGGCGGTTGTATGTCATTTAACCGGCATAGTCCCTTCCATGTATCACAAACCAATTCCAACTTTATAATAACCTTATACGAGAAGAACCTTTATTCTCAAAACTTTAGCATATGTTATCTATGAACCATAAATGTGTACACATACTTTAATGATAACATCTTTAATAAATCAGAAACATAACTTAAATTGATTTCTTAAGTGTCGGAAACTTAATGAGCATTCTATAAATATAATAGCAAGGCTATATCTATAATACCCATACGTTCTTAAATGGCCATTGAACGCCTTGGGTGTTAAAACTTTATTTTGCGGATCCGCTATCATTATATCTTTTCTCATGTGTTCGAATGACACTATCCGTTTCTGAACTTCTTCTTTAACAGACAAGTATTCCAACTTAATGTGCTTAGCACCTTCTCGTACTTGTCATTCTTTTCAAAAGAAGACAGTTGCGAAATAATCACCATAAACTCTCAGTGTCTTGACTATAATTAATGTCGACAATCCAAGCCCTGAGATAAATTTTTTGCAACTACTATTCATGAACTGTGACCTCAAAGCATGCCATAGTTCAGCTTATATTGTTCCCTCAACTAATAGGAACAATAACCAAACGTTGATTTTTACCATCAACATGTTCGACATATTATGAATTTGAAGATCCAATAACCTTTAACTAATTGGATCTCTTTTATGTAAGCATGTTCTCGTTGGTGCCTTGCAAGTACCAGAGGACCTTTCTTTGCAGCGTTTCAGTGGTTCGTTTGTGGGATTACTTTCATATTGGCTCAACTTTCCAATATAAAAACTGATATCAAGCTGAATATATATCCGATATATTTCAAACTCCCAGCCACTAATGTCTAAGAAAATCTTTCTATTTCCTTACACTCCAATTCATTCTTAAGCATACTAAACTTATCCCCCTTCTGAATTGGAGTTATTCCTACGGAATATTTTATTTATTTATTTTATATCTCTCTAGAATCTTACTGACATATCATTTCTGAGACAAATTCAATAGTCTTTATGATCTATCTCGAAATATTACTGTTCCGATCACATAAAATATCTCACCTATATCTTTCATTTCAAAGTTCTTAAAGAGATACTAATTTACATCATGTAACATGCCTATGTTATTTGTAGCAAGCATAATTACATCAACATATAAGACTAACATAAAAATATGGTCCCACTGACCTTAATGTAGATACATTGATTGATAAACCATCATCTCTACAAAACCATATGACGTGATGGTATTATTAAACTACAAATACTATTCTCTACAAGCTTATTTTAGTCTATATATTGACTTTCTCAGCTTTACACCGTATTTTCTTTTCATGCGACCATGAAACCTTCATGTTGGTCCATATATACTTCCTCCTCAAGCTTTCCATTTAGAAAGACGGTTAAACATCCATCTGATGAAACTCAAGATCATAATGAGCCACCAAAGCAACAAACAGTTCTAAGAGAATCTTTCTTTGAAACTAGAGAACACATCTTTTATAGTTAATGCCCTCTTTTCTGGGTGAAAGATTTAGCTATCTTTCATTGTTACCTTTCGAGTCGTGTTCGGTCTTAAAGACCAATTATAACCAATGGTTTTAAAAACATCAAGCAACTTTACTAAGTACCAAACTTCATTATCACCCATAGATTTTTTATTGTTCTTTTCCGGCATTAAACCTTTTCCAGAATTGTTACTTTCCATGGCTCTTTGGAATGAGATCGAATCTTCATACATGCTTAAGTCACATTCACTTTCAATAGCAACCACATAGTCATGTGATATGGCAGATCTTCTTTCCCAGATCGCTTTAAAGTTACTTGTGGTTCACTATTCTTTATTTGAAACTATGACAAGTTCATTGTCTAAATATTTTTATCTAGTGAGAATGGTGCATCCTCATATTGTTGTTCTACTGTGTCACTGAATATGATGAAACAATAGAAACAACTACTTCAAGTGCAACTTTAGGTGAATGAACTTCAACCCGGGTCTCATTAATGTACACTCTTCACAGTTCACCACTCCCACTATTTTCACTATTCTCAATGAACCTAGCATTAACCAATTCAACTATTCTCGTACTATGGTTAGAACAACAAAATTTCTACCCCTTTGATTTTTCAGGATAATCAATAAAAGTTTACTGACAATCCAAGAATCAAGTATCTTTTCAGGTGGATTATATAAACTTATTTCCGTAGGAAAACCCCATACACGTAGATGCTTCAAACTAGGTTTCTTTCCCGTCCACAGTTCGTAAAGGATCTTATGAACTGCCTTACTAGGAACCTTGTTCAACATATACATTGTAATTCCTTAATGCATATATCCACAAAGAAAGGGGTAAAGAGAAATTACTTAATATTCTCCTAACCATATCTATTAAGGTACGGTTCCGCCTCTCAGCTACACCATTCTTCTGAGGAGTACTGAACATAATGTATTTTACAAAAATACCCTTATTATTAAGTAACTTTTCTAATGGACTAAGAATTCACCACCTCTATCAAAACTCACTACTTTAACCTTCTTATCTAACATGATTTTTACCAAGTCAATGAACACTTCTAGGAAATCCATAGACTTAGACTTTTCATAACTAGATAGGTATATCTATACCGTGAGTAATAATCAATAAAGGTGATGAAATACTTTTCACTGCTCCATTGAAATGGTCACATATATCGGTGTGTATTAACTCATGAAGCTAATGTTCTTCTTGTGGCTGTTTTATTTAAAGTATGTTTAGTCTACTTTACCTTATGTAGTTTATACATACATCTAAGTCACTAAAATCCAATTGAGGAAGAATTGAATTCCTTACCAACCTCATAATCCTTTCTTCGGAAATGTGACCTAGTCTTTCACGCCACAAGTACGCAGAACTTTCATTAGATGCGCTACGCTTAATGCCTCTACTTTCAAACATGTAGTACTAAACATTTCAGCAAAATTCCTTTCATAGCAAACAAAAACTTTAATGTTTACTTTCTTATCAAGACAACCCTTTCTTTTAGGACAATCCTACTTGAAGAGTCTCATTTTATTGCAAAAGAAACACTTCATTTCCTTTCGGATTTTACTTTAAAGTCCTTTCAGAAAAATCTTGTCCCTTTTAGTTGGGATTCTTTGGCTGCTACTGGCACTTCCAAGACCTACGGGGTTAGCAACTTAGTCTTTTCTCTCCTCTTGAATTAACATAACCTTTAATTCTGTAGTGTTTCATTATATTTACTAGTGTTGTAATTCATCTGAAACTGACTAAACTTAAGAGGTATATAGTTCTAATTAATTGGACCAGAAACTTTTCATGCACCTTTATTCCCAAGGTCTTTAACTTAAATTAGACATGTGTGCCACATGATCATGGATTGGTTGGGACCAGTCAAACATATTCATAGTTAGCTCGTTTATGAGACTACCTACATCCGTGTAAACACTGCTTAAATCTACTCTATAAATTATTTCTCATTCTCTGTCTTAGGCATCGATGACTGAACCCTTTCTACTGTCATCAACCTCAGTAAGTTCAAACTCAGCCTATTAGATTGCTCTCGTCTCTTACACACCGAGACTTTTCACATTCAGAGCTATCTTTCCTAATGGCTGAGGACTTTTCATCATTTACTATGGCAAAGTCCAAAGTCATTACACCTAGTGTAAACCAGATCTTTTCGAACCACTTGCCATAATTGAGTGCATTCTACTTTACGACAGAGTTACCAAATGTAAACACATTTGATGAAACTGCAAACTTTTATACATGCTTACCTTTTATTGCTTTGAAACTTTACTACAAATTCTAGAACTAATATAAACTTTTACGTTTGTATTTAAGCAACCTTTGGGTAATACTTAAATACAAACACTTTCAATGATGCTAAAATACACTTTAATGATTAATCATTTCAAACTCAAGTCAATTAGCATCGTATCTTTGGCTATAAATACTATCAACTTTAGTAAAAGAAATGACTAATTATTTTCATATTATTAACTACATTCAATGATCCACCTTTGGGTGATCTCCTAGAATATAGAAAATAAAATAATTGATCACTAAAATTTTTATGTCATTAAGCATCTCTCTCTAAACCATAATCAATTATACTATTATTAATTTTAATATTTATAAGTAAATAACAAGGTCACTTTGGTGACTAACATGTTATAAACTATATAAACATTAAAACACTAATAGGTAAATTTATCTTATAATATATTAATATTTCATAACATAATTATCTCTATAATGTGTTAAAATTTTATAACACAGTTTACCTATTATTAAAATGCAGCGGAAGCATTTTAAATTAACATCTAATTTCTATGTTATAAATTAAGTGTCCTTTAAATATACTAGAGATTTTCCCAGGCTACGCCCGGGTTTTTTGCCATATATTTTAATTTAATTTAGATTATGTTATATTTTGTATCTGAGTATATATATTTTACATTTAGACTAATTATCCTATACTATATACTATTAGATAAATTTGTAATTTTTATTTTTTTTGATAACTACAATTTGGAAACTATTAAAGTTCAATATCAGAAAACACATATAAGCTGGTAAGCATGTTTAATAATTTGTATAAAATATTAGTTAAACAATTATTCTTTTGTCTCATTTATTTTAGTTTATATGAAAATATGACTAAATTTATGTATAATTCAAACTTTATTTTTAGTGCTAAAATCAACCAATATGCATTTTTAAATTATAATTACTGATTATTGGTTTTTTGCTTATAAAAATGTATAAAATTTTGTTTTACTGTGTTACGGCAGTGGTAAATTTAAGAGCAGTTGACATCTAAGAGTAAAGTATAATAAAGAATCATGAAATCATGTTGAGTACTTTTGTTTCCACGCAGCAAAACAAATTTAAATAAATATCAACATATAATATTCTCTCATATTTATTTGAATTTTTTTCCTTAATTAAATTTTTTTTTATAAATTATTCTCAATCAAGTTAATCAAGCATAATGTCAATGGATTAGACAAAAATAATTTTCTCTTAGTTCAAGCTGACTATCAGAGAATAAATAGAGTCTTAGCTTCTGTTCATTTTCACAATAATAACATATTTCACATATTTTTCCACTTCAACTTAGTTAGCTAAAATTAGTCTCTTTGATTTGAGGGCCTCCACAATGGTCTTCTGCTCTTTTGTTTCTGAACTTTGTTTTCAATATCTAGTTTTACCTATACTAACTATCCTTAGTTTTTTAATTAATGTTGTATTTATTTAAGCTTTTTTAATAATTTTATTGCTGTGATCTTTCTTATCAAGAATGATATATTTGCATTGTCATACATCTTTTCTAGATTAAAAAAGTGGATAATGTTCTTTCAAAAATATTATATTATATAATTTCTAATATTAAACTCAGAATTTGATTTAGAGAAAGTCGGACGGAACAGTGATTTCACATATCTATTATAACTTTTAAAATTTTCAAAAATATGATTAAAATTAACTTTGAAATATTTATGACTCTGTAAAATTTGGTCCTTTGATTAAACTGAATGATATATTTCAAATTTATCCTTCTAACTGAAATGAAAATAATATTGATTAAAATATATTTTGACTAAAGATAAAAAAGAAAATACGTAATATGCAATGTATGTACCGTTTGTCAAAGCTCTATATGTTTTCTTATTAATGATATCCTTTTCATATGGTTTATGTTTTTTAATTAGACCATCGAACCGAACTTTTTCATTCAGAAGATGAAAACTTTTTTGTAATCTGATTATCATTGTATATAGTCTGCATTGCGCCTAACTATTTCTGCATTTATTCTTAGTCAAAATTCAAAAACATATATTCAAATGATTTATAGTGCTTTGAAAATCTATGTTCAAATAACTAATCTGGAATATAGATGCACGCAAAGTGTAAACCGTATGTTTAAAACATATTTTCTATAGTTTTTTTGGTTAAAAAAAACTTGGGAAACTATGTCTTACGGTGGAGTTACGTTTTTGTTCTTCGTTAGTGGAGTTGGCCAATTTTTTTGTCTATCAAATGTTTTCAGTGTCATTGTAGAAACATACATATCTCCAATTAACTATTACAGTTTATAAGTTAAATTAGTACTTGTTTTGCACTCATTTATAAAAAGCCATCGGATGATAAATAAAGTTATCTTGGGAATGTTAGGTGCTAGAGCATGAAGAGAAGCATAGAGTCAATGAAAGAGTGTGGTTCAACTCTCTCTGATGAGATGGTAAGAGACATCAACATTTCCTTAGCCATAATGTCTCGAGGAAAGGTTGATCCTCTACGATGGGGGCACATAGGGCAGATCCAGTAGTATAAACAATAACACTTGGTTCTGATTACAGCAAGAATAATAGGAAAAACAGCAGCTATTTTGACATCGGTGTTCAAATCGGCCAAGAAAAAAGCAAGCAACATCAAATGTGAAAGAAAGTAAAGCTTTGAGATTGAAGAACAAGAGAGAGATGAGAGAAAAGAGTAAAGAAGGAGAAACTTTTTCCTTAGATCTCAAAAATAACGTTACCAAGAGTTATAAAGAGATAGAGTATTCTTATTCTAGTAACCAAACACACTTGGCTTACTAGAGAAGCTAGAATAAATAACTAATTTATTTATTTAATTTAATACTCCCCCTCAAGCTTTGCCATGCCTAATGGTAAAGCTTGGAACCATGAAAACATCCCTCGTTAAAACCTTTTGTATAGAAAAACCCAATGGGACAAA
>CAKOAT010919597.1:24021-126279 GCA_932364175.1 Eruca vesicaria subsp. sativa
CTTCAGAGACTATTACCCACTGGTTACACAAAGAAGCCAAGGAAACAACCCCTGAAATTTTACAACTCAAGAACACAGATTTCTTATCCACAAAGATAATAGATCTGGAAAGAAAATAGGAGGAGTAGGTTGATAAATCAAATAAAAGAGAGTATCAAAGTTAAATCGCGGAAGCAAAATAGGTATACAAGAGCTTAAAACTCTGATACCATGAAAGAAAGTGAAGCTTTGAGATTGAAGAACAAGAGAGAGATGAGAGAAAAGAGTAAAGAAGGAGAAACTTTTTCCTTAGATCTCAAAAATAACGTTACCAAGAGTTATAAAGAGATAGAGTATTCTTATTTTAGTAACCAAACACACTTGGCTTACTAGAGAAGCTAGAATAAATAACTAATTTATTTATTTAATTTAATAAAATGACTACAGCTCAACTTCAAAGAACCGAAGGTGAGTGTAGCTGGAAAGCAATGAGTTGAAAGAAGAAGTCTCAAGTAAAGGTGGAACATATGGTGGACAAGGCAAAGCTCTAGGAGATTAAGGCTGGTAAAAAAGTGAGTCTCGGGGCATGGCTTAGAGATATGCATGGATGGGGGTGCAGATTTTGGTGGACATTCTGCTGTGAGGATTTAGGATTCTAATTGTTGTTGCGACTTGCGAGTAGGAGGGATGCATGTGGTACTATACGTCACCTTGAATGATATACTTCTCAATATCTTCATCTCTGGAAGTAAAAAATAATGAGAAAACAAAAAATGAGATTTATAAACATTTTAGGAACCAGACCCTTTTTTTTTGCTAAAACTTAAATACATAAAACTTTATAAAATAAAGAAAAATATAAATTAGATGAGGAAATGTTTCATTAATTTTAGTTTGGAGCCTTGTTGTTTCTAATTCTAAATCTGTTGAAATGTGACAAATCTTCTGATTTATGTTATTGTATGATAATTAATACATCGAGCAAGTCATAAAATCACGTCACATTACACATACTAATACTGTGATTCACATGCATATCACTATATGCTCCAATCAATCATGCAACCTTTTGGCAAAAAATAATATCCAAGCGAACCACATAAATTCATTATATGTTTTCTATTTAATAAGCAAATTTAAATTAAAATATTAAATAAATAATTTGATTCTTTATTATAAAATATTGAGACATAAAAATTGTTGAAAAGATTTTGATTGTATAACACCAAAATTTACTTGACCCAATTTCCTTAACAAATTGGTTTAGTTAATGAATTAATTAATTTATGAACTGAAAACATTCTCTGTATTTTAGAAAGCTGTAATGACCTAGTTTGCTTAACCAAATAGTTTATTTAATAAATTAGTTTGTTAAACCATCTATTTTTTTTTTAACGGTGTGTCGTGAGTAAGTGCATATATAAATAATTATTATTACTTTTCTGGTCAAGACATACCTAATCAGGGGCGGAGCTACATGGTGAGGAGGGGGGTCAGCTGACCCCAGTAAAATATGAAAAACAAGAGTTTCAGGCTTAGACACGTGAGTGACAGTAGCTCAGCTGGACGAAATCCTTTGATCTGACCCCCTTTACTCAGGTTTCGATTCCCCTCTCTGCACCCTTTTTTATATTTAATTTACTTTCTTCTTTAAATAATTTGGGCTTAAAAGCTCAATTTCACAATGAACATATAAGTTCAACCAGTTTTTCCTATTGCTTTTATATGTTTTTACATGTTTCTATATGTTTTTTTTTTCATTCTCATTGTTATATGTTTTTTTTTTCATTCTCATTGTTTTGGATCTTTTAAAGTATTTCTTATAGAGAATATATTTCTCCTGTAACATATTTATTCTTTCAGTTATTTTGCAATCTATTTAGTTCGTTTTCTACTTTAATACTATACTTTTTGCTTCAAATATAATTTTCCTAAAAATTAAAACAGCTTAATAGTTAATGCTACAAAATACTTAAATTAATATAACTAAATTATATTTCTACATATTTTTAATTTAATTAATTTAAATGATGACCCCGGTAAAATTATTTTCTGGCTCCGCCACTGTACCTAATTATTTATAATTTCTTTCAAAAGAAATCAACAACGTCATTGTCATCATCTTCCTCTCTAAATCATCTAGTTTTTCTCCAGAAAAAATTATATTTGAATATGTTGTAGTGTACTTGTATTCCGAATCAACAAGCTCTCACATTCTTCGGATTCCATAATTTTTTCAACCAACCTCCTTCCCCACCATCAACAACCTTCTTGCTCTTCTCTTCCTCATCTCTAGAAGCGTTTAGACTCCTAAGTGGAAGCAGCAGCTGCTTCTTGCCACCACCACTCCTAGGCGAAGAAGCTTCCACAATCTTTGTAACCATCTCCACAACCTCACTCATCTTTGGACGTGCCTTCGGGTTCCTAGCAAGGCAAAGGTTGGCTACAACTGCTAGTCTCTGGATTGGTTTGATCAAGTATTTGCCTTCAAGCCTCGGGTCTATTATGAGCCTAAACTTCTTTGTGTCAGTTAAGTAAGGTCTCACCCATTCAAGAAGCTTCTGCTCTCCTTTGGGTCTGTTCTTGTCTAGCGGTCTCCTTCCTGTAATGAGCTCGTAGATGAAAACTCCGTAGCCCCACACGTCGCTTTTTGATGTGAGACGACCTGTTTGGATGTATTCTGGAGCTGCGTAACCCATTGTTCCAACTACCTGATAACCCCGTTAAAAAAAAAAACACAACTTAATGATTTGTATTTAACCAAATGAAGTGTGAAATGTACAAAGAGACTTACACCAGTAGAAACATGAGTTGATCCAGGTTCAGGACCTAAACGAGCCAACCCGAAATCCGAAAGCTTTGCTTTCCAGTCCTCGTCTAATAGAATGTTTGAGGACTTGAAATCACGGAATATGATCTACAAAATCAAAACAAGTTTATAGTTTAACAACCGATGTAAAGAAAAGAAACAGAGGAGTTCATGACTTCATGTTTCTTACTTGGGAAGTCCATTTCTTCGTGGAGGTATGTTAAACCCCGAGCTGCGTCTTGTGCTATTCTCAGTCTTAGATCCCAAGTAAGTACAGTGGGTGAACGTGGAGCTAAGTGGAACTCAACGCTTTGGTCCGGCATATATTCATAAACCAAGAGTCTTTGGATTCCACGTTCATCATCTTCTGCACAATGACCCAACAGTTTCACCAAGTTTGGATGCTCCACTACCCCTAGAAAATTCACTTCCGTCACCCACTCTTTATGACCCTGCAACCCTCTCTTGCCAAGCTGTTTCACTGCAACTTCGATTTTCTTGGAAGGGTCATCTAAGCTCTTGATAGCTCCCCAGTAGACACAACCAAAACCGCCTTCCCCAATCATAACAGAGCGGCTGAAGTTCTTTGTAGCGGATTTGAGATCAGTAACGGTGAACTCTCTGAGGTTGTTTTCTCTAACGGGCAAGGAGTTGGAGTTCCTCCCAGTGGATGAAGAAACAGTGCTGGTTCCAGAGCCATCATGGGGACTGAATAATCCAGTAGCACGGTCAGAGAGTGGTGAGAGAGGTTTAGGGCTCTTATGTTCATCTTTCTTGTTGTCACCGTGAGTAATCAAAAGGGAGACTATCAAAGTTGATCAGAGCTATATAGAGAGTGAAAAAGTGAGTCATTAAGAAAGAATCCAATCACTTAAAGGTCTTTGCAGCAAATCTTGGGACGGGAGCACTAAGATTGTTGTATGATAAATCACTGTAGACAAATAAAACATCTAAAATCTTAACAATATATACATGTCTTTAATGGTGTCATGGTTACTGGTTAATGTAAACTGAAGATTGATTTAGGCTTACAGTAAGGCAAGCTGAGTCATGTTGGATAGTGACAGAGGAATTTTCCAGAGAGAGAGTTGTTGTTAAGTCTCCTGAAGATACACAATACAACATATCAAGATCATAAACTTCCTTTAAAACAATACAATTTTAAGGATACATTAACAATTTTTTTAATTTTATTCTTACATCTATTGCAAGCTTCATAGACAGTCTAGTGAAAAAGGAATGTCACCGTGGAAGAAGTTGTCAGAGAGATAAAGAGTCCCAAGCCTTGTACGAGCTTAACAGAAACTTCATCTCCAGATTGTACATTCACCCCTAAACCAAAGAAATTTTTTTTTTTTTTTTGGTAAAATATCCAAAGACAAATTCACAAGAAGGAAACAAAGGTTAGAGAAAAGCAAAGACAAATAAAGTAACAAAGAGATAGAAAAAGAAGAACGATACCTAGAAAGATTTCACCAAAAGGATCCACTTCCAAGCTTTGACCAAGCTTGAACTTCCCACCAACCAATGGATCCATATTTTTTGTTTTTTACAAATCTCCAATGAAAAAGTGTTTTTTTTCCTAATTCTGTGTATCTAACTCCAGTTCAATTCAATTCAATGAAGAAGAAGAATTAGTGCTCTAAGTAATCTCTTTAATCTCCAATCGAATTGATGAATGAATTAAAATAACTCCTAAAGGATTCTACTTTACAAAACCTAGCTACTCCTACAACCAATCTGAAATCACCCAAAAAAACCTTACTGCATCATTAGATACACTAGATCCTACAGTAAAACCTAGCTACTCCTACAACTCAATGACAACAGAAAACCTTACTGCATCATTAGATACACTAGATCATTTTTCCATGCTACGCACGGATAATATATTTAAATTTGTTATATTTATTATTTTTATTTGTATATGAATGTTTGTATATTAAATTATTTTTAACTAATTTTTAAATTTGATTTTTTTATATTTTCAGTTTGAAGTAAGTATTTGAACATAATTAATTGGAATTAATGGATAATTTAATTATATAATTATCTTTAATATACCATGAAACTTATACTATTGTCAAATATGTTTCTATCATATGTAACACAATTAACTAATAATATATGAAGAATCAAGTTTGAGATTCTAGAGTTTTGTAAAAACTATTATTATGTATAGAACATAAGTTATCTTAGTTTAAAAGATCAAATCTCATCTCGAATAATTCACGAAAAGAAAACTCCTCCAATAACCTACTTAAAATACAAAACCCCATTTTTAAAAAAACGTACTTAATAGTATTTTGACGTGTAATAGTTGAAAATTAATAATTAAATATCAATCTATAATATTATTTTAATATATTTAATGGTAAAATATTTGTAATAAACAAATTTTGAATTTTTTAATATTACATGAATTTGAAGTCTTTAAAATCTAAATCCATTTTATTAACATAATATATTTTTATTCCTTTATTTTTCGACGTTATAAAATATTTCTTTAGTCTTTTGTATATTATTTTGTTAATAATTTAGTTTATATAAAGTAATTTTAAAATTATCAAGAATATAATATATTTAAAATTATTTATTTAAATATATCTAAATATGATGTCTCATTTTTATCCGTGTTTGCGTTGAGCATATTTAATTTGTAGTTTGTATAGTTAATAACACCTTGTTGCATGCCGTTCTATGGTTTTAATAAATGTGTTGTCATTTCAATTTTATTACTACGAACATGATTTTTAGTGATCAGTGATAGTGTACTTTTAAAAATTATGTATTATATTTTATCGTATATTTATATTTTTGATTTTCCAATCTTCATGTTGTCATTTATATTAGAATCATTTTAATTTGGTAATAGTTTTAAAGATGTAAATAAAATTGTGTATGCTGTAAATTTATACTTTTTAGTTAACTGAGCACTATCAATTATAAAAATTATATTATGATTTTATTTTACTAAATATTTCTTTCTGTGTATATTTTGTTTTATTTCGTATTTTTACAATTTTATTGTCTTATTCTTTAATTATAAAGAATTGCTATTTCCAGTTTTTGTACCTTGATTCTACCTTTTCTTTTTGATTATTTAAAGGATCTGTTATTTGTTAGTAGTGTATATGATATTTATATGGTTTACTATTTAGCTATAAGGAAAAAGGTATCATAAAAATATTAGTGTGACTGAAAATATTTATCACAAATATACAATATATTTTATGATATAAAATTTTAGTTATTCTTGAATCTATGAAAATTTTATTTGCAAATAAGTTGTATGTTTCTGCTTCTAAAGCCACAATATTTTCTCATGGCTGCATATGCAATTTCCTAACATAATTGAGCTCTTTCCCAAGTTACCAAATTTGTTTAGATATATTAAGTTACTGGCTAAGGGTAATACAATGGGACAATTGGTTGGATCGTAGCTGTAGAATTTTACTGTAAAATTTAGTCTTTAGTATTTTTTTGATGTAGTTAAATCTAATGTAGTTGTAAAGATTAAATGTAAAAAAAATTCAAAAGAAAGAAAGATATTTCTATAACAATATTTTTTGCTTTATAAAATAGGTCTCCTATAGCCATTTTTTATTTTTTTGTTGTTTTACATTTAGAAACTACTTAAACTATGATTAGCAATTTATATGGTTGTAGATAAAAAAATAAAGCTAAAACACTAATGTTATAAAGGTTATAAAGTTTTTTGTTTATCATCATTTATAAAGTTTTAATGTCATCTATTTTAAACACCAATTTTGAGTATAAACAATTTAGTTACATAATTTCATTTGGTGCTAATTATATGGTATTCGATTATTTTGATAAATAGAGTGAAATGTTTTGAATGATTTAAAATATTATGTTTATAATATCATCAATTTATACTTTTATATACTTGTTTAGATGTAAACATAGTTGAAATTTACTCATTTTATTATTTTAATTTTAATCAAGAGAATTCAATTTTTTCTGTATTTAATACTTTTAAAAATTTCCCGCTATTGGATGTTTATATTAAATATTTTGTTTTAAAACATATGATCTAACTTTGATATTATTCATTTGAAGAACAGGTAGCCATCATCTCATGTACATTTTTTTATAAATGTATAAATATTTTGAATATTTAATTTGTAATTCTTTTAAAATTTTTATTTACCGAAATAAAGGCTACTGTTCAAAGGTTTAGTAAAATATAATACCAATATAAAGTAATACATATTAGAGAAGAGGTACGATTAGCTTTTCCTTCTCTGTCTTTATATGTCTGTCAGTAAAACCATATTTTACATGCGTCAGTGTTCTTCTAAAAAAACTCTGATGCTCTGGGTTTGAACAATTTTTATTACTCTTTTCACTCTGCTGTTTCCCCTTTGAGCTGGATGACAAAAGCAGAAATACTTGATATGAAATAAAAAGATACCAATGGAGAAGTTTTCCCTTTTTTGGAATGCTCAACTCAGTGGCCCTCTCCACCAGACTCGCCCATCCATTGCCACTCTTCCTTAACTTTATAGCCATTGCAATGACCTTTTAATATTGTAGAATTTAAGCTCAGAGAAGATAAAAGCGAGGACACAGCCTGAGTGGTAATCTGTAGTAATTCTTTGCTTCCCGGAAGTTGTAAGACGCATTAAACAGTATCGTTTTCAGAGATAAAAAATGTTGGCTTATAGAATTTACAGGGTGAACATCATAAAGAATTTACAACTTTTTCACAAAAAAGACACCACTCTCAGCTTCCAAACTACAATGAAAGAAGCACATATAATATTTATAACATTTAATTTTCTCTCTATATATATAGTAAATCTTTTCTTATACCCCAAGGTTCTGATGCACTCACCTGTCTCAGGGTGGAACAATACGAGAAGTGGTTGGTGTTAAAAGAGTTTAAAAGAGGCATTGGTTTGTCAACAATTGTAATAAATTGTATTGGCGTGGACGCTTCCTCTGTTGTCTGGTCACCACTGTTCCTCCCGTTTCGAACTTAAAACTTTCCGACTGTTAAAGCAGAAATCAGCGAATTACCACTAATCGTTCTTTGTAGTGAAATAAAATATTTTTTTTTGTAGTGAAATAAAATATGATTGTACCTGAAACGGACATGTTTGAAGTCTCTACAACAGCGGGCTAAGGCTGTAAGACAACGTAGACACCAAGCTAATCATGTTCATCCATTCCTTGTCGTTATGTACATTAACTGATGCTTTACCATTTCCAAATACATTTGTAATGGTCCTATTAGAAAACATCGGTAATTTGCACAATGTACTCGGGTGCTTGACCATTTGGTCAGTGTAAGATATTAAAAGGATCAACACGATCAGGGCAGGACACTTAAATATTAAGAGACGGAGGAGACTTTACAGTTCGAGATAATCCAAATGGTAATCTTTCAGCCATGCCCCACAGCTGCATATTTTCGTTAATGTTTATAATCCAGTCATAAGAAAAAATTGTAATCGCATAAACCATATTACTATTTCTTTAGCTATGAAATTACTTTAGTGGTAAGTGACTGGATCACTTCTTTTGCTGCCACGCATCTTGTCGTTTGTTGGCTAGCGATTGGAAACGCCTCTTTGAGCTGCCTGGTTGTTCTTTCCCACTCAAATTCTTGGAACTGGACCTTCCTTGTAAGAATGGTGTCCATAAGCAAACACCAAAGGAATATCTAACGACTTCTTCACCAAGGGAGTCTTCTCCATCCATTGGACTCTGTAAATATAAGTCCCTTAGAGCATGACAAAATAAACAGGAGCGTGATGAGTAGATAACACCAGAATTCTCATTACATGTTTGTCAAGAGGGTTAACTACACCAGTGGAATTCCTACACAATCTTATTTACCTCCAAGAACACATATTTTACACCCTTCACCTACTTCATCCTCTACTCTTTGCAGAAAACATCAAACAACCAAGTGTAATATATTTCAGTTTAGACATTCACAATTGCATACCATAAACAGCCAAGCAAAATATAAAAAGAAAAAAAAAATAAAGCAATCAGTGATACTACAAAATTAAAATGCAGTGCTAGTACAACAAACTTTTTTTATCAGCAATTCACCTAGTCAATGAAATCTGGATTCATAACTCCTCAACTTTCTTTAAATATACTTTACAAACATATTCACTTGAATTGCAAAAATCATGCTCTTCCTACAATGACGAACAACATAGGTCACATGAAAACAAGATTCAAAATTTAAAACAAAAAGATCATCGACTATTTGAAACACAAGTTTAATTGCTTCATGATCCCCGACGCTGACCAAGAGGATTGATAGATGAAGCTGACTGCAGACAATAACTCAAGTCATAGAATCAGCCACAAGCAGAGATATATTCAACGGAAACTAAGTGAAAAGATCATACAATACTCCTACCTCGCTTGCAATATATTTGTTCTGGCCCTGTAAAAGTCGTCTCCATCGGTTTGTTATTGGTGGTCGAAAGAAGTAATTTTTAAGAGATTTGATAATTGGAAATTTGAGACAAAATTTATGGAGAGAAAGGGAAGACGAAAAGAAGAGTATCAAAAGATGAAGAGGCATTAGTTTTGAAGCTTGTAATTGTTTGTTTTGGAAGAGGAAGAACAAAAGTTTTGCCCAGAAACTGATAATCATCAATCGATGGAGAATTGGAAAAGGCGGCGGTCGTGAGGAAAAAGAATTGGGCTGATGTGTTGACACATAATATTAACAGACCACATGAGAAGCCTGTATAGTTAAGCGTTTAACCATATGAGTGAATGATATGGTAAAATCAAATCCTTTCATTGGTCGATTAACTTATCCTATGTGGCAGTCTAAAAACTCTAGAATAAGAGCTTTTAATAGTGTTAAATTAGTCACTTTCTTTGTTGTTGAATGCAATCATAAATTCATAATGACTTTATAAATTAATGTAACTTTTCATGCATGCACAACAAATTTCCAGAAATTTATACTACAGAGGCATTTGTTCATGCAAATAACACGTTCACAGTTAACTTAGTGACGACAACCCTCCATTAGTGACATATCTGTAATGGAGTTGTAATTGTTTTACCATAATAACAAATCCGACAATAATATCACTAACCGTTAAATAATTTATTTTAAGTACACAAACTTTCATAATGCAGAAAGTTTATTATTTTGCGTGCACTATTTTTTCAACTTCATTGATGCTAATTATATAACGTTAATATTAATCAAATCAAATACTAGTCAAATTTTTTTTTTGACATTAAAATAAATATGTTATCTTTGGATATACATATTATTAACTAGAGTAAAAAAATGATTAATTATTTTCTTTTATTAATTATATCCAATGATTGACCTTTGGGTAATCTCCTAGACTAAAAAATAAATTAATTAATTGATCTATCAAATTTTTATGTCATTTAGCATCATTAATATTTTGATCAATTAAATATTTAATTTTAATATCTATATATAATATAACAAGATCAACTGTGGTGACTAATTTGTTATGTACAATATAAACATTAAAATCCTAAAGGGAAAAACTACTTAAATTATGTTAATATTTCATAACATAATTATTTATTAATAAAATACAGCAGAAGCATTTTAAACTATCATATAATATTTTAAGAGTTAATAAATATTATACTTACCTTACTGAAGTTTTTTATTTATGAGAGTATCTTTATCTCAGCACCCTCTAGTTTTTATTTATGAGAGCATTTTTATCCCAGCACCTCAATGGGTGCTTAACTTTTTTTCGGATTTAAAAAAAAAAAGACAAATTGTGGGCTGCCATGTGTCGTAGGCCCTGCAAAATAGATCAAACAACCAAAAAATCAGACACTTAAATAAGCAAAAGAAGGGCTGGTTGCTTCATTTTAAGTGGAGCCCATCTATTATTAAACTAATTTTCCTAAGCAACCCCCCCCTCCTAAGCTACCCGGTTAAAAATGGCCTGAGTTTTAAAAACTGCACACAGTCATTCGGTTCCTCAGGTATACGAACACAAAGACAGTTACGTGTTTACATTTTCTTCGTGGTTAAAGAAAATAACCAGAAAGAAAAGACAAACACACGCTTGATTCACTTTTTGACATATCCTTTTTGAGACAAACTTAACAATCCTTGTGATCTATCGCGAAAGATTTCTATCCCAATCATATAAGATGCCTCACCCATATCTTTCATTTCAAAGTTCTTAGAGAGATATAGAATGGAAAAATGCTCTGATACCACATGTAAACTTAACCTTTATGATTTCTGTAATGAAATCTACACCAAGACCAAATTAGATTTGTCTTAATTCAATCCTAACACATTTCTAGAGAGAGTACAAAATACTAACCTTGATCTATGATTAGATGTAATCCCACCAATTGATTTTTTCCCCTTTAACCTTCTCTTTTTGTGATTTCTTTGATGGAAAAGAAATCCCAAACCTGCCTTAATCTCTTCTTTAATAACTCGTTGTTGTAGTGTGTTTTTAAGAAAATACATTTTCTCATTACGGATAGAATGATGCACGAGTCCTTTTAATAATTAAGCAAAAGGACGTGTGTAACAAAACTCTCCAACATAACTTTTCGTTATTAACCACACCGACATATAACATATAATCATATATGTATATTAAACTTTATGATAATATAATCATATATTATTACCTTTCATATATATTTATATAATCACGTGACTAAGGAGATTAATAAAAGAGATTATTTGCTGCAGCACCATAAATCATCTCCTAATTAGCCAAATACCTATGATTTGACTCATTCTATTTTATTGACCAAAATGCCCTTCTGTCTCTCTTCTCTTACACTCCTATGCATGTCAGCCTACCAATTTCTCTTTTTTTTTTTTAACTCTCTCTCTCTCTCTCTCCTTCATCTCTTCTTTTACTTATCTTTTTTTTACATGACTTACATGTAAAATAAATATGTTAAATATTTTTTATTTTGAGTTCACTTTGATTCTTACATAATTATTTTAATTTTAAATTTACTTAATGTGATTGGGAAATACAAAATTCAGTGATATTTATTTGTTAACAGCTAATACATAACACCTCTATTAAGATATATAATTTTTATAAATATCTAACAATTCTGTTAACACCTCTGATACGTATACTTGTTAACAACTAATACCTCTGTTAACATCTGGAACATGTATTTTTTAACAACTAAAACCTCTGTTAACATCTACATTATTTGTTAACCGTTAACAACTTTGTTAACAATCGACACTAGTGATTATTAACAGAGACATTAACTGTTAATAAATTTTGTGTATGTTAACAGATGTGTTAGCTGTTAACAAATACATGTAATATCTAATTCATAACAAATTATAGATTTATGTTGAAATTTTGTAATTAATTGTAATTTATGTTTTCAATTATATCAAATGTTAAATTATTTTATCTATTATAATATTTTTATATTATACATTAAAAATATTATTATTTGATAATATTTTTAGCATTTAAGAAAATCTAACAACACATGTAGACAACATGTCTCTCTCCTCTCTCCTGACATTTCTCTGTTACCAATAGAAATTTTTTCAGTTAAAGAGCATTTTGGGCATTTCCAGGCATAATTGTATGATTTTGACCATTAATGTCCATCAATAGACAATCCTCTAATATTGGTCTCAGTTATGGGTATTACGCTATTTGTCTCTTTATCTAATTATATAAAGTAAAGTTTTCATCCCTCATGTGATGCCAGCTCAACAAATCAAACTCTCCCGTTCTGCCACGTGTCCCTAGCCGCAATACTCACCGTTTCAATTAAGACGTGTTGGGCTTATTTCGTTATACAAAACAATTCTATGTTTTGTTGATGGGCTACGGTTCATCTCTCTATGTTACACAATACAATACAGTCTAATAGCCCAATTTAGTGTGCCCTAATTGTGTTGACCCGAGGTAATGGAGCTTTAGGGTTGTCTCTCTCCTTTGCTCTATTGCGACTTCTGATCTTCTTCCCTATCGATGAAACGGTGGCTTCTTCGTGATCAATCCTATTAATTCAATCAACAACAATGAAGTCTTCAATGCGTGGATTACATCTCGAAGTCGGTGTAATTTGCGAGTATAAATAAGTTAGTAATCCTCCGCTTGAAATCATATTCTCTTCGTATCTCTTTTAGTACACTGATTCTCTTTCTCAGTGTCGATTTCGTTGATTTTGCAAAGATTTTAATGTTTAGGTTGTTGTGATTTCTCACTGAAACTGAAAGTAACTATTATAGATCTTTGATAAGTAATCCAGGACTCGAGGGGTTTTCGATGGAATCTATTTTGTCTGCATTTATATACTTCGTCTCTTTCGTCTGAGAATGTCTGACGGGTTACTTTTTCTTTGTTCAGTCAACTCTGATCCAGGAGTCAATCAGCGTGAAAGCAGAGACCTTATTGTTTCCCTTGATGCAGTTACGACTAGCTCATGTTGATGGCCAGCCAGTTCTGAATTCCTTGACAGTGTCAGATCTTATATAATTAGATGTCATTTTGTTTCAAACAAAATTTTCTTTTATCATATGTCATTTACTTACTACGCTTCCGTTTATATAAGCAGCACTCAAATCAATTTTACAGAAAACGTTCAATAATAAAATAACTGTAAACCAAACGAATATGTGTGCAACATGATTTAAGAACATGACTAAGTTTAAATAAGTTGATCTTTAATTTTTATCAACCTTATCAATTAGCACATGTAGAATGTGGTTTGGGATGTAGTTCCAAAATCATAATGTGCCTCAGGGAATAAAAAAAATTCCATTTAAATACAACTGTAAAGCAAAATGGTTAACTATAAAATTACTTAAAAGTATACGACCGATCTTGAAAATATGTCAACGTTTCAATTAACTGAAATTTTTCGAAGGCATATAGATCTACCACTACCAGCATGACCGTTAAGCTTCGCACACCATCGCTGCCGGAGAATCCATATGCCATTTTTGATTTCTCTCTCCAAAGAACATAAACAGAAAGAAATATCTTTTTGTGACAGAGAGGTTGGATACTCTGAAGAAAAGTAGAAAAAGAGTAAATGGCTTTCAGATATTTAAATTATACATTTTTACGCTTTAAGAAACAAATTGTATGTTGTTGAGACTTGAAACCTCACACACACCTACATATGTATCGTTTTGACCGAAAATGGTTTTTTCTCTCATAACAGGTACCACCGTCTTCGTCTTCTTATTGAATGTTTGCTCTCTGCTCTGACATGTCATTTACGAAAACAGGTGACTATTCTGTGATTAAGACACATGTATATTGATCGTGGTTATGTGTCGTTGGGTTTGTGATCAATATCTTTTATGTTATAACTTTTTGTGCTAAACTGAGTTTAGTTTCATTCCAAAATTTCCGAATATTTGTGGCTTATGGAAATATCCTCTGTTTCCGTTTTTACTTTTTTTTTGGCTTATGGGTAATTAGCAATATTACCGGCTAATCTCGCTGACTATTCACCACGTGTCAGCTATTTTTTCATTTACGTAAGAACCAGAATATTAATGTTAACCGATACTAATAGCTTAATAATACTTACAAAAAATAATAATAAATTACATTTAACGAGCTCATTGTTAAAGGTTATTTACTAAAAACTGATATCATATATTATTCTATAAAAGCATATACAAATTCAAACAATCATACATCTTTCTAACCAGAAACATTTCATATTAGTTTTTTTGTTGCATACCTAATTTAAATATATTTTTGTTAAAATGAATCAGCTATTCATTTTAGGATCATACAAATCAGGATTTTTATAAAAGTTCAGGAAATAAATATTACAAAAAGAATGATCTGTTTTTTTAAAAAAATATACAGAATAAAAGAATTCAAGAAATAAATATTACAAAAAGAATGATCTATGTTTTCTATTAAATTCCTTTGGTTAGGGTTTTAAAAATTACATTCTACTCACTTTCAAAATCAAATTAAAACAAATATAAGGAATCAAATAAAATAATTAACTTTTCATAAATTTATTTAATAGTGAAATAAATATGTAACTTACAAAAAAAAACAAAAAATGAAAGTAGTTATAGAAAAAAATCAAAATTTAATGTAACATAAATTGAGAGTAAATTAAACATTTACAAAAACTATTATGGTAAAATCTCTCTCTCTCTCTCTCTCTCTCTCTCTCTCTCTCTCTCTCTCTCTCTCTCTCTCTATATATATATATATATATATATATATATTATATATAAAGATGTGTTTCTTCCCTCCGAGTTGGAAACACGTTAGCACCAAATCACAAAGTCGATTTCTGTAAGCGTGACACGTGTCCCAATCGAATAAACTCACTGTTTCATTTACCCTAAAATTGAATATTATTTGGATCTAGACAGAACTTAACACTGTCTGACAAAAAAAAAAGTTGGAAGTCCTTCTCCGACGCCACTCGGAACTCCAACTCCTCAAGGGTCTTAGATACCACATGCAACCACTTACTCCAACGGCGAAGAGAAACGACAGACCGCAGAAAAGCAAATTTCTGGGAACCGCTATCCTAAACAAGTAGATCCGTTGAAATCATCACCATATACATCAATCGAACAAGCTTCCGCCTCAATGACTAACACGCAGTCTCTGGTAAGCCTCTCGGTCGTCCTCTAAACATACAACACCTCTCATTGACTGACGAGCCATTAGAGCTTGAATCTCTCCTAGGAAATCTCCACTCCAAAGCTCCACTATTAGAAAAACTCAACATACTTTTGATGCCGGAAGGAGTTACAATACTGGCGGTGGGAGAGAAAAGCCAACAGTGGTGGCCAGAAGAAATGAAGGTGCTCACTTGCTAATATGGTGAAAGTAAACATCGTCGCTGGTGATGTATAAATCAGTTGTCCATGTTTGTGTCCAAGAAATCAGATCTGAGAAGGAAAACAAATTAAGTTAAACGATAGAAAAGAAAAGAAAGATAAGAAAAGGAGTCTGTAGGAAAGAAAAGAAGGCAAAGATCTCATAAGTTAATACAATTATCGGTTTTAAAAGAAAAGGATTTATGACCAATGAAGAAAAATAAACAAGAAAAATATATAAAAAGAACTAAGTAAATATCGAAGTGTAAGGAAAGATTTGAAACAATTAAGAAAATATCAGAAAAACTAACAAAATAAAGTTGCAGGAGGAGAGTCAAATAGGAAGCAAAGAAGAAAATAAAACAAATTAAGAAAGAAGATCAATTGATGAATATATCTATCATTTGTTTTCCTAAAATCTATCATAAAATTACTTTATGACAATTTTTTAATAGAACTAATACATTTTTATAATTTTTTTATTAAATTAATTATTCAATGAAAACAGACTACACGTCGTCTTGCACCTGTGAAACAACACGTTGCTTTCTTTATCAAGGGATTGTTGAACCTATACAAGTAGCATTGAATATTGTCTCGGTGACCAAAAAAAATCGTAACTAACATATACAATTTTTTTTTAATTAACACATACAAATGGTTACTAATATTTTTTAATGAATTAATAGCATAACACATAATATATCTTCTTATCGTTATAAAATTTATAATCCATAGATTTGAGATCTATAAATTTTTTTAATTTTTTCATTATGTTTTTATTAATTTTATAATCTGTATTTCAAAAAGAAATAAAAACGTTTTTTTCAAATAAGATTAATAGCATAATCTCGAAAAGCTCGCCAGCAACCTAACGAATTATTGGAAACACTAAAAAATTTAGACAATAAACGGAGATAGATTATTTATACTATTTATGTACAATAATTAATATATATGTATAACAAAATTGTTGTATGTATAATATTTTTATAAGCATTACTGGTATTTAAATTTATAAATAAATACTAAATTACATAACATATATAAAATAGTTTGGTTTGGATTTGAAATTAATGATTGGTTGGACTTCAACAAAATTGGATATCATAATTGATTTGTACTTAGGCCAAAATAGATATCATCACTGAAGATTAAGAAAGTAATTATTAGCATTATGCATTATAAATCAGATGACTGTTTTTTTCTTTCCAATTCTAGGCATGCCATTCCATAGAATACAATCAAATCAGTTTAATTTGCCGTGATCATCCACCATTTCAAGTTTAATCAGTTAACTATTGCACGACTGATTTTTTTTTAACCAAAGCATTTTATGCTCTACAATGAAAATAATAATTTCAAACAACCGAGAAATATATCAAAATAAACCGAAATAAATATCCAGTTATAAAGAACCAAACTAAAATAAACCCAAAAATATAACAAACTCATCAAACTGAAGATGGTACACAAATAATGCCATAAATATAGGATTAAATTGTTATAAAAGGAAACATTGCCCTCACAACATATCAATGTTACAACTTTTTCATATAGAAATAATTGTTGTAAACAAGCAAAATATATCTTATTACATATAATCCCTAAAACATGCAATCCTAAAACCTTCCAAAATACAAAAATCGTTATTATACGCATCTCTTTCATACCCTAAAACATAAACCACAAAATCATACAAATAATAATAACATAGATCATAAGTAAAAGATATCCCGCCCGTAGGGCGGGCCAACCCTAGTAAAACATAAAATAAAGTAGGAGGGTTATCAATACATCCATATTCTAAATTATTAATCAAAACCGATCCATCACTGGTATTGTCTTTTATATTAGAATATATAAACATTAATATGAACTTGAACTTTATATTAAACCAATAGACATATAGGTCACATAGAATATAAAATATTCAATAGACATATAGGTCACATAGAATATAAAATATTCTTACGAGGTACACTCATGTCTCCTCAAGCTTACTTTCCAAGCTAGTATTCATAGTATCTGGCGCGAAAGAAACAACAAGCATCACCATGGAACTCCCTTCAGCACTGGCCAAATAGTCCGATACATTGACAAGACCATTAGGAACAGAATCTCCTCTCTCCGACACAGGAAGCCAAACTTCTAGAGCGCCATGATACATCAATGATTTGCTAGGACCCCTTCTTAGTAATCTTAGTATATATATTCCCTCTCTATGACTTATGTTTCATTTTTGTTTAGACTTTTAGCACAATTAAAATTTACAAAAGCCTATTATAGTGTGCTAGAAAAGAGAATCAGTTGCCAATTCCGAGCCTATATGTGTCAGTAATAAATCCTAAATTAATTGACAAACAAAAATCATTTTAGGTTTAATTTTGTTTTCTGTGACTGAATCATTTTGGGTTTAATAATTAGCAAAATAAAAGCATTCTCTATATAGAGAGAGCGTAGATCTACCTTTTCCATTCCGTTTATGAAAAACCCACTGGTGGAGGCTCGAGTCTCCCTTCCTTAGTCCTTACTCCTAGTTTTGACTCGTTACGATGAGATTAAGTGAGCCGTCTCGGACTGGGAGGAGCAATAGATTCGAACTCTGCAATGTTATGATCAAATAGCTCTGCATTGTTGAAAATGGGTGGTTCTAACTCTCAGCGAGAATGCAGAGATCAATAATCTGACGTGTAGAGATGTTTAAGTCGGGGAGATGGAGGAGTGAGAAGAAGAAGAAGATCAAAATCGTCTTCAAGCTGCACTTTCATGCCACTCAGGTAAAAAATGTAGACGGCGAGAACGGACTTTGATTTTTGCTTTTTCTTTTCCAGAAATTGGGAGAAAGAAATAGTGATCTCTGACCTCTGATTTGATGACCATTATAAACAGTGAAATTCGTTTTTTTTTTTTTTTTTTTTTTTGGATTTTGAATGTTGTTGTGATTGTCAGGCGAGTGAGTTGAAGTCGGAAGAAATAACGATCTCGCTTGTTCCCGAAGATGTTGGGAAGCCGACAGGAAAGGCAGAGAAGGCGATGGTGCTCGACGGTCACTGCCGGTGGGAATCTCCCGTGTACGAGACCGCGAAGTTTGTTCAGGATGTCAAGACAGGGAGACTTAATCAGAGAATCTATCATCTAATCCTTTCAACTATGGTGAGGGATCTCTGTGACTGTGATTTTCGTGTTCTTCTTACAAATTTTCTAAGCTTTCTGTTTTTTTTTTTTGGTTTTGGCAGGGATCTACAAAATCTGGTTTGGTGGGAGAGACTTCCATTGATTTTGCTGATTACGTTGATGCTATAATCCATTTTCCATATTTTTTATTTCTTATGTCATTAGAATTTCTGTTTTGTGTCTGCTCTTTTATAGGAAGGACCATTTGGTAAAACTTCCCGGATTTCTGAATTGAGGCGACGAGCGTCTATTGAATCCGACAGTACGCTGCCAAGCTTTGACAGTGTTTCTGAAGTGGATACAATGGGAGAACTTGGAAGCAGTGGAGATCTCATTCAGCAAAACCACTCTACTATGCATCACCATTCGGTTACAAATGTATATCATGAAGAGCATCTTATATCAGAATCCGAGTGGTCGGGAAGTTCTGATCAAGGAATCAGCACCAGTGACTCCATGAATAGTTCAAATGATACTATCCCGAGAACTTCCTCGGATGATGAGGTAGATAAGTTTAAGGCCGAGCTTGTAGCTTTGGCAAGGCTTGCAGAACTTTTGGAATTAGAGTTGCGGAGCCTAAGGAAACAAATTGTAAAGAGACTAAAAGAAGCCAGGATCTCCTGAGAGAAGTGACTATTCAGGAGAGAGATTCAATGAAGGCAGATTGTGAGAGTATTAAAAGCATCTGAAAATCGAAAAGAGGACGCAAAAGTCAGAAGCAACAAGTTGCAGTCTCAAGGAAGGGATACGCAATTTCTTCTAGAAGAGACCCGAGAAGAACTGGAATACGAGAAGGATTTGAATTCCAATCTACGGATGCAGCTGCAGAAGACACAAGAATCAAACACCGAGTTGATCCTTGCTGTGCAAGATCTAGAAACAATGTTGGGGAAAAGACGAATAAGACCCTGCGAGAACAAAACTGAAGAACCAAGGAGAAGGACATATATACAAGTGAAACAGATGACGATGAGGATCAAAAGGAATTGGATGAGCTTGTGAAGGGACACACCGATGCGAAAGAAGCACACGTCCTGGAGCGAAGGATCGCTGATCTTTACAATGAGATAGAGATCCATAAACGTGAAAAAGATGACCTTGAGATACAGGTGGAGCAGCTTGCTCTCGAGTACGAGATACTTAAGCAAGAAAACCACGACATCTCGTACAAGCTAGAGCAAATTCAAGTGCATGAACAGTTGAAGATGCATTATGAATGTTCACCTTCTCCTGTAAACGTGAACGCGCTTGAAAATCGAATAGAGAGCCTAGAAGCTAAGCTAAGGAAGCAGTCGGAGGATTTCTCCGAGTCTTTGCGCCGCATTAAAGAACTTGAAACGCAGATAAAAGAAGAACTAGAGAAACAGGCTCAGACCTTTGAGGCAGATATTGAAGCTGTCACACGTGCTAAAGTGGAGCAAGAGCAAAGAGCTATCGAAGCCGAAGAAGCCTTGAGGAAGTCAAGGTGGAAAACGCTAGTGTGGCCGGGAGAATCCAGGATGAGTTCAAGAGAATCTCTGAGCAGATGTCTTACACGTTGGCAACAAATGAGAAGATGAGTAAGAAAGCAAATGGAGAAACTCGTGACTTGCGCTTGCAGAAGCGTCAGCTAGAAGAACTACTCATGAACGCCAACGATGAACTCAGAGCAAATAAGGTAGGGTATGAAGCAAAGCTTAACGAGATGGAGAGAATGTTGGAAGGACTTGTGGAGAAAACCAAAAATCTAGAGAATCAGAAGAGGCAACAAGAAGATGTCAATGCAGATTTAAGAAAGGAGATCACAAGGCTGGAGGATGAGATTGAGATCTTGAGGTTTGAACTGGAAGAAATGAGAAGGTCAAGGACTGAAGTGGAGGCATCTTTACAGTTACGAAACACAGAGAAAGATGAGCTATCAAGCACAATTCCATCGATCAAGAAAGAATCACACTCTTTGGCAGAGGAGTTGCAGGAAATGCAGCGTATCAAAGATCAAAAAGAAGCAGTCGTTACCCTTTTAAAATCAGAACTAGAAACTGCAAAATGGCAGTGTGATGATCTAAAACATGCTTTATCCAAGAATGAATCAGAGATCGAAAATCACAGAAGAAGCAACAAGGAAAGAATAATAATGCTCGAGGTATGCGTCTAACACATAGAACATTCATTACTTGCTAATATTTTGATGTTGATGGCCTCTTCAAAGATGTTCATCGAAAAGGAAAAGGAATTGAAAAACCGAATCAAAGAATTGGAGACTAAACTCAACAAGCGAAGTCCAAGTAGCGTAGAGGTCAAGAGAACTAACCTTATTAAGGAACTACTAAACGTTCTATTACTTTGACCACGAGGACATAACTCTGGTTTTATAAACAGACTGGTGGATCTCTGCATGGTCCAGAAGCAGCAATTGCTTTGCAAAACAAAGAAATAAGGACAGTTCTCTAAAATAGCCATCTTTTAAGTTTTTTATCACAAAAATAGACCTCAAAAATTAAAATGACAAATATAACACTTTTTATTTTGAAAATTTTAATTTTTCTTAATTTTTTTAAATTCGAAACCATGTCCCCAAAACCCCACTCCTCAACTCTAAACAAAAAAATCTAAGATTAGTTAACCCAAAGGTATAAATGTGTATTTAATAAAACATTTAAGTGTTATTTTGGTCATTTTAATTGTTAATGTCTATATTTATGATAAAAACTTTTTTAGGTCTATTCTAGTCATTTTCTCAAGAAATAATGTCATCGAACAAAAGGTATGTTCCAATACAAACGGAAGAATGGTACCGATCATTTCTGATTGCTTTTTGTTTCACAGGGACGATCTTCAAGATTTGGTAAATGAAATAGCTTCATAAAAGAGGAAAATAGAGTGATAGATATGGAGTTGAAGGAAATGCAAGAGAGGTATTCAAAGATAAGTGTAAGATTTGCAGAAGTTGAAGGTGAGAGACAGCGACTTGTCATGACTATACGTAATCTCAAGAATGCCAAGAGGAGTTAAAAGATTGTCTAGACCATTAGATCGTCTAATCCATATTATCTAGACCATAAGATATCTATTACAAGATTGTACAAATTTCTTTTCTTTTCAAAATAAAGGTGTAGGCTTTACCTTGGGAGTATCGATCAAGGAACAATATATCTTTTGTCTGAGAAAAGATGAGTGAGTTTGAGTTTTTACTTATTTTTGGGTATATTTATGAAATCGAAAAATCTATTCTATTATTCGAATTTAGTGGTTTGGAAACCCACACATTCGTTCGTCTCATCCCTAAGATATCTGGACCGAAACTAGTGTCTGAATGCAGGCCTATTGCACTGTGTAACTGTCACGTATAAGATAATCTCCAAGCTCCTCTCTCTCCGTTTAAAACCGGTTCTTCAGAGTATCATCGAAGAGACACAATCGGCATTCATCAAAGACAGGGCTATCTCGGACAACGTTCTTATCACACATGAGCTGTTACATTTTCTGAAGATCTCGGAAGCACAAAACACCTGTTCTATGGCAGTTAAAACCGACATGAGTAAAGCGTACGATCGATTAGAATGGGACTTCATCCGTATAGTTTTTGAACAGATCGGATTCAGCGAAGTATGGGTGGACTAGATCATGAGATGTATCTCCACTGTCTTATATGCCTTCATGATCGATGATTCGGCCCATGGGAATGTCATTCCATCTCGGGGCATCCGACAAGGGGATCCCCTATCTCCATACATCTTTATAATGTGTGGAGAAGTACTCTCTGGAAGGTGTCGAAAAGCACATGACAGTGGACGTGTGACGGGGTTGAGAGTGGCCACAAAGGCTCCTAGGATCAATCACCTTCTTTTTGTGAACGATATTATGTTCTTTTTGAAGACGGACGTCAAAAGATGCGCGACAATTAAGGGATATACTCCGCAAATATGAGACACCATCCGGACAGATGATTAACACCACCAAATCCTCTATATCCTTTTCCTCGAAAACCCCGTAGGAGACACGGCTACGTGTCCATTCTTACCTCGGGATCGAGAAAGAAGGTGGAGTTGGTAAATATTTGGGACTCCCGGAAAATTTCGGACGACGCAAGAGAGATCTCTTCACAAGCATAGTGGATCGTATAAGACAACGCACAAGTAGCTAGTCTTCCTGACATCTTTCAAATGCAGGAAAATTGGTGATGCTAAAAGCTGTTCTCTCAGCTATTCCTACATCTGCTATGACATGTTTTCAGCTACCTGTCAGTCTTTGCAAAAGAATTCAATCCGCACTAACGAGGTTTTGGTGGGATTCTTTTGAAGGAAAAAAAAAATGTGTTGGATTTCTTGGGACAAACTTACAAAACCCAAATACTTGGGAGGTTTGAGAATTAGGGACATCCAGCTTTTCAACACAGCCTTGCTAGCAAAGCAAGCCTGGCACATAGTGTCTAACCCAGGAGGACTATTGGCGTGAGTACTTATGGGAAAATACTGCACAAAAAAAAAATCATTCCTTTCAATAGAATTACCTAAGGAATGCTCTCATGGCTGGAGAGGGATTATTGCGGGAAGAGACCTTCTAGTTCTAAAGATAGGTTCAGTCATTGGTAATGGAGAAGCGAATAATGTTTGGAAGTCCCCGTGGTTAAGCACGACTTCTCCTATGACTCCTTATGGTCCACCCCCTGAAGAGTACCAGAACATGGTGGTTGTAGACCTCCTAACACGAGAAACCAAAGAGTGGAACATACCGATGATAGAAAAGGTGTTCCCTCTTCTGGTTGATGAAATTACCATCCTCAAACCAAGCCTAACAGGCGGCATAGATGGGGTAGCTTGGCTGGGAGTTCGCTCCGGAGCCTACTCTACACGTTCAGGATACTTTGCGGCGGTAAAGCACAATCAGGAACCTCCGACTGTAGGATCACCACCGGACTGGAAGAAGCTCTTCTAATCGGGCCAATTATCACCAAAGATTCAGCTATTTCTTTGGAAGCAACACAAGGGACTCTTCCTACAGGAGCTAATCTACAACACCACGGCTTTATGAAAAACACTACATGTCAACGGTGTGGAGAATCAGAAACAGTTTATCATATCTTTTTGCATTGCGACTTTGCTAAAAAGGTGTGGTCTTCATCTTTGTTTAAGAACCATTTTGGTGCTGTAAACTGTGTCGATCTAATATAAGCTCTCAATATGGGAAAATCAGCTATTTGTCTCCCTCCGGTTGGAGTTATCTCACACATTTTTCCTTGGGTTTGCTGGTACATGTAGACTGCTAGAAACCAGTTACTCTTTGAAGGGAGGAAAGTCTCCCCAGAAGATACAGTTTCAAAAGCTATATGGAGTGCAAGAGAATGGAACATGGCACAACCTGATACTCCCACTACGGCTCATACCTTGCTACCAAACAGCTCATTGATCAATCCCGTTCTGGATGATCTAATGTCCTGTTTTTCAGATGCGGCATGGCGATGGGAGAACAATATGGCAAGCTTCGGTTGTATTTTTGAAAACAAATCAGGAGTGATTGATTTTCATGACACTCGGATGGAACATAATATCGCCTCACCACTCATTGCGGAAGCAGTGGATCTCCTTTGGACTATGCTCTCAGCACACGCACAGGACTACTCAAGAATCTGCTTCAACACAGATTGTCAAGCGCTCTTAGCAGCAATCTCTTCGAAGGCTGCTCCAGCTGACCTCTACGGGATCATCCAGGACATCGCTTAACTTTCACAACTCTTCATTTCTGTTTCTTTTAAATTTGTTGCTAGGCTTTCAAATTCAGCAGCTGATCAGCTTGCTAAAACTGCATTAGGTACTGCTACCTCATCTCTCCCTTTCGGGAGCTTGAGTTTCTATCTATATGATTCCTTTTGTGTTAAAAAAATGATTTCTTAAATCTTCATTGAAAAATGTGTAATACATATTATATCCGTACTATATTAAAAGAGAAATACTCTCAAATTCTAACCTGTCCACATCTGATTATTTATGAAATCGAAAATATATTCTACTTAAATTGTCCCATGTCGGTTATGCTCCCTTGGAATATGTTTGATTTTGATGTATTAATTTTTTCGTAGCATTGAGGGCACCTCTCCTAGCTACACAGAAAAATCCGGCCATGCTTTTTCATCTTGAATCATCAAAATGATACAATACACTTGCAATATGTCTAACATGCGGGCAAGTAGTGTGCTGCAACATGTTCTCCATATGTCAAATTAATGCTTCCAGTTATGAGTGCAAAGAAGACATACAATTTTCTCTCTCAACCCTAAGAGTTATTCATCCCCAAATCCATTTAGATATCCAGCCATATCCACCAAACTGTGAATCTGAGATCCATGGCCTATCTACCAAACAAATGTTCTCCAAGCTTAATTCTTGTGTATTTCTTGTATGGTGTTGTGTTTGTGTCTCTCCTGAGGTCTTTAAATGTGTATTTAACCATGCATTGCATTCACTTTTGCGTAAATCTAACTAGTTCTAGCGAATCTCGTGTTATTCCTCTTGAACAGTTTGTTGTTACGAATTTTCTAGCGATACCAAATAATCCAAAAGTAAAGATCTTTTCTAGGTCCGGATCCTCTATGTTGTTCTTTCGGCAAAACAAATAAACCATGTTGGCATATACACTCGAATTCGTTGTATAATATTTCAAATTTATTTCTTCTATGGCATGAGACTAATGTTTTTGCTCTATGTACAGTGACAATAAGTATTTAGTACCACCGCATGTTCACATGGATGTCTGCATCTTTTACATCATTACCAAACACTTCGACACATTTACTCTTGGCGAACATTACATCCATGTTATTATTATTATTATTATTCATTCACACGGATTGTTCTCATCAGTGTCCAGCTTCCCCAATTCCAAGCAGCGTAGAGGGAAACATCATAAACTGATAAAGATCCACATTCTCCCACCATTCAGATTAGTGGTATAAACTTATTGAGATGTAATCAATGGGAGAATCAAACCATATGTAAAGACTTCATTTGTCTTTATTGTTCTCATGTGGCGAGACAATTCCTCTCATACCCCTAAATCTCATTTTCTAATCTCTCTAGGACACATTTCTACTTTAAATTTTATATGTCAAACGAAAAATCACAAAATTAAACTGGAAACGTGAATATTATTCATTTCATTTATAGAATTTGATAAAAATATTTCAAAAAATTAAAAAACGTTTTTTTCATATTTTCACGAAAATCATCAAAATGTGATTAAAAAAAATTTAAAAATGTTTTTTTCGAATTTGAAAGCTATAGAATTTAAGTATTAGCCCATGGGTTCTCTCATCCACATGGGGGTTTTTTGTTTAGTTTTGAACACCGAGGAGGATTTAATTTGGGGGTTTAGGTTTTGATCAAAAAAAGAATTATGAAATAGGGATATAAGAGATCAAGTGAGTCCATAGGAGATTAGCTCTAAATAAATAGGGGCACAAGAGAAGTTGACTCTCATGTGGCACATGAACTTACCATTTTATTCATTTTTTATTATATGGTAAATGAATGTTCTCTGTATTTCGAAAGTTACTTTTATAAAGTTATGAAAATTGAAAATATTTATAATAGATTTATGGAAAGTGACAAATGTCATAATTCAACTAGCTTAATTTTGTTAATGTAATAAACTCCTTCAATACAAGAGGAGCTCAGGTGGTCTCTTCTCTCTTATGCAAGTAAACTAATTGTAAGCTTAAGAGAGATGTTTAATCTTTGTTCTGAAGATTATAGTGGATTACCCTTTCCAAGCCTCAGAGACCTATCCATTCTAGGTGACCTCTAGGTAAATAATTATTTTTGTCTATCTTCTATGTTTTTCTACGTTCTTTTCTAATCTCCATAATTCTGCAAACTTATATTTTCTTACTTACATTGTCGTGTTTATTACAAAGTGTATCTCGAGTTTGTGTATTTTGATTTTAGTTCTAGGTCAAACTATTTGCCATCGTGTTTTAACATTGTGAATCAAAAGAAAGAAGAGACGCGACAAAGATCAAGTTTCATAGTGGCGGCACGGTCCAAGCAGGGTCGGCTTATATGGTGGGGTGGTAAGTGTGACTGCCCCAGGACCCCTTGTGATACAAAATTTTATTTTTTAATTGTAGATTAAAACAAATTGAATTAATATTCTTTTGAAAAAAAGAAGAAGATAGATATAAATATTATTTAGCTAATCAGTTTCATATATTTAAAAATGTTAGTTCATTATATTTTTTTTCTTAAAATAATGAAATACTATAAAATAATTTCAACTAATGTTTTCCCAAATTACGGAAAAAAAGTTTTTTGCCCACGAGCCCCAAAAATTGTAGAGCCGGCCTTGGGTCCAAGAGACGCTGTGAGAGAGGAGGTATAGTGACTTATAATGGTAAGCAAGAGCTGCCAGGCAGAGCATGCCACCATCGTCTCAATTGCTTCCTAGAAATTGAAGATCATTTTCAATTTTTATGTTCGAAACTTTTGAAAAAGAACTAAAAGAAAATTTTAAAAACATAAAATCAAGGCACATATATTTATAACAAGGACTCGGGTCTGTAACAAAGAGTGTCTCCATGGATTATCAACGAAAATGAAAGACAAGTTATCGCAATTAATAGTTTCTTAAGCACGAGTCCTTCATTGTCCAACTCGTGACATTTGCAGATGGTTTCAATGAGCTTGAAAAAGATCAGTCTCAGGACTTCTAGTGAATATAGAGCCATCACAACAAAAAAAACATATACTTAAAGGCGATCAAAATTGTCATTAATTCGTCGTAAGGTTTGGATCGGTTCGGATCAGTTTAGAAGATCCGCCTAAACCCGAAAATGAAATGGATTCGGTTCGGTATCGGGTATTGTAACCACAATAACCAAAAACACTCGTAGAAAACCAAAATACTTAAAGGTGTTGAATGAGATAATCTTATTAGATGGAAGAAATGTACAATATATAGAATGATACATAGGAAATATTTTAGGGAGAAGTAATTAGAGAATATACACATTTACAAGTTATGGAATGGGTAATCTACTTTCCTTATCACACCCCCTCAAGCTGGAGGGACTTGAGTGACTCCAAGCTTGATCCTTGTGCTCTGAAATTTTTGGCGAGGCAGTGGCTTTGTGAGACAGTCCACAAGTTGATCCCTTGTAGATACATGTGAGACTCGAAGTACCCCTGCTTGAATATGATTTCTGGCAAAGGGATAATCAAGATCTATATGCTTCATACGGGAATGAAACACAGGATTTGCACATAGGTATGTTGTGCCTATATTATCACAGTAGACTACTGGAGTTGCTGGTGGTTTAAAGCCAAGTTCAGTGAGTAGCGATGTGATCCAGTTGATCTCAGATGTGATGTTAACTACGGCCCGATACTCAGCCTCTGTGGAGGAACGAGCAACGCTTTTTTGTTTTTTGAAGACCAGGAGACAAGATTAGTGCCAAGATATACAACGTAGGCATTAGTGGAGACATAGTCGTGATTGTCTCCTGCCCAGTCAGCATCGAAGAAGCCGTGTAATGTCATTGGCGATGCAGCTTTGATAAAAAGGCCATGGTTTGGTGTACCTGCTAGATAGTGAAGGACTCGCTTTGCACCTTGCCGGTGTTCGTCTGTGGGTCTATGCATGAACTGTGATAATCTATTGACGGCATACATGATGTCAGGTCTTGTAAAATCCAGGTATTGCAGGCTCCCTACAACTGATCGATATTGAGAAGCATCAGAGAAGCAAGTGTTAGTTTTGGCATCGAAGGTAATGGAGTGGACACTTGCTTTGCGTCAATCATGTTGTGCTTGGCCAGAAGATACAGAATGTATCGTCATTGCATTAGATGTAGTCCTTGAGCTGTGCGTGTCGCTTCTATTCCAAGGAAGTAATGAAGATCTGAAGGATCTTTAATAAAAAAAAACGATCAGCAAAGGATTGAAGAACCATGGAAATTATTTTATTGCCGTCTCTTGTAACGAGAATATCGTCCACATACACAAGTATATAGGTTACTGAGGCACTTGTCCTTCTGATAAAAAGAGATGTATCGACTGCAGAATTTGTAAAACCACCATTGAGAAGATGATTCTTCAAGGATTCATACCAAGCTCTCGGTGATTGCTTGAGGCCGTAGATGAGTTTTTTGAGTTTTCAGACGTAGTCTGGTCTGTCTTGATCAATGAATCCTAGGGTTTGAGACATGTACACCTCTTCAGTGAGCTCTCCTTGCAAGAAAGCGGTTTTAATATCGGGTTGTTTTATAGTCCAGTTCTTCTTCACAGAAATATCAAGTACTGTTGGTATGGTTGTCAATTTATTACCGGGCTGAAGGTTTCTGCATAATCGACGCCGTACCGTTGATTGAAAACACGAGCAACAAGCCTGCCTTTGGGAGGTTCAACTTTTCTGTTGGGTAGGTACTTTGTTGTTAAGAGTCATTTACAAGAGACCAGGTTCTGGCTTGGATTTGGTGGGACAAGATCCCAAATTTGGTTTTGTTGCATAGCGTCAAATTCAGTTGATGCTGCTTTTCTCCACCGTTCATCTTTGAGAGCTTGTTGAATGGTGCAGGGTTCAACGGCCAGAGATTTGAGAAGTTTTGCGGTAAGGGTGAGTTTCTTGATTTGCTTGGTGATGGTGTTTTCAGAATGAGTTTGCATCCTATGTACATTTGGTGGTGGTGACTGTGGCTGTTGTGATTGAGACGGTGAAAGGGGATCGATGTTTTGTGTTTGAGAGGAGGAGGCTGAGTCTGTGGGCTGGGAGGCTGATGTGTTTGTGGGTGATGTTGGTTGGGCTTGGCTTAGAGTTTTTTGGGCTTGGTTTAGAGTTTTTTGGGCCGTAGTATGAGGTAGGGATGTTGATATTGGGTCTGGTAGAGATGGATTTGTGGATGTAGTAGTGTGGTTTGGGCTTGAAGGAGAATTATTTGGTATTGGGTTTGGCTGTGCCGTGGGTTGCGGTCTATTTTCATGTGGAGCAGTGGGCTTAGAACTGGAGGGAGAAGACGAAGTCGAGAGAGAAGAAGACAATACATGAGCGTTCAAAGGCGGAGACTACTGGTGGTGATGTTGGGTCAGGTGAGAATCCGAGCACGGGGAGGAACCATGGTGTGTGACACCTTCTGTGAGATAGGTGATTCTTTGCAAGGTTTTGGTCATTGGAGAGTTGAGTTTGTGTTGTCGGTATCGCAAAAGGATAGGTAGCTTCATCGAATTGCACATGACGGGACGTGTAAATCCGATCAGTGGCGATATCAAGGAAGTAGTAGGCACTCTATGTTATCGAGTATCCTTAGAAGACACACCGTTGAGATCAAGCATCAAGTTTATGACGTGTATAGGGACGTAGCCACAGGTAGCAACAACAACCAAATATCCGATGGCGATCATAGTTTGGTGCTACTTGAAACAGCATTTCAAATGGTGATTTGAGGTTAAGTACCGGAGTAGGTAGTCTGTTGATTGTAAATACGGCTGCAGCAAAAGCGTAGGGCCAAAAATCCTTTGGTACAGACGCCTTGGAGAGAATGGTGAGGCTTGTCTCCACGATATGCCGGTGTTTCCTTTCGGATATCCCATTATGGTCAGGAGTGTGTGGAGGAGAAGTTAAGTGTGAGATTCCATGAGTCGATAGAAAAGCTTTCAAGGCCATGAACTCAGCTCTATTATCTGTGAAGAGTTTCCCAATTTTGTGCTGGAATCGATTCTCCACAAGTCCTTTAAAGGCATTGAAGACCTCTTTAACCTGAGATTTTTTCTTTAGCGGATAAATCCATGTGTATCGGGAGTAATGATAAAAAATGACCAGGTAATATTTGAAATTCTCTTTGGATAATATATGAGATGACCAGACGTCACTAAAAGTAATTGTAAGGGTTGGTTGGTGGTGAAACTTGATTTGGAGAAGGGAAATTTGAGGCTTTTTGTTTATCCGACACTGAGAGAAAGGTAGAATAGTTTTATTTGATTTAAAAACTGGCAAGCTGAATTGAGAAACAGTAGTGTTTAAAATAGATAAAGAGGGATGTCCTAATCTAGAGTGCCAAGAAGATAATGTGGCTTTAGGACTTGGAGAAGTAAACATGGCCATAGGTTTGGGATAAGCCATTCATAGAGTTCATCTTTAGTTCTTCCTTGGAGCAATAGGTCCTCCGTGCTGAGATCCTTCACCTGGAAAGAAGCAGGGAAAAATTCCACAGACACTTGACTAGAATTGCAAAGGCGATAGACTGATATTAAATTTTTGTTAATGTTTGGAACACAAAGAACTTTATGTTGTGCTAAACCTCTAGTGTTAGAGGGTAAGAATGTAGAACCAGTATGAGATATTTAGAGACTGCTACCATCAGCTATTATCACGTCATCAGTTCCTTGGTAAGGCTGATGTAACGATAGGTTTCGCAGGTCGGATGTGAGGTGGTGCGTGGCCCCACTGTCAAGTAACCATTTCTATGGTCCGTATGATGATCCAGCAGCAAAGTTAGCTCTAGGTTTGTATGGCTTGAATGTACTTGTTTACATCTGAGAAGAATACTAGTACATGAGAAGCTGAGAGCACCGTGTGGCAGAGTGGCCTTGAACACCACCGATCTGGCATCGCCCAAGGTATGGTCTTGGACCTATGTTGTCTTGTCTTTTCTGTGGTTGTTGGTTGTTGAAGTTATTCCTTTAGCTGTTGTTGTCTGTCGGTGGCGGTTGTTGAATGTGCTATTGTTGTTGTTGTGACTTCGTTACTGGACCATATTAGCAGTAGCAGGGACAGGCGATGAGATGGCCTCAGTTGTGGCAAGTAGCTTAGCCTCATGATTCAACAGCTTCTCGTGTAGCTCGGTGATTGTTGGTGGTGTGTCACGACCCTCGATCTGATCCACAACAGTCTTGTATTCATCAGGAGTCCTTCGAGAATCAGATAGAGTTGGTCTTCATGATCCACAGGTTTTCCCCAGATAGCCAACTGATCCATACGAGTGATATGACCTTGAAGGTAAGCATCAATCATCTTGTTTTCTTTCTTCCAATTCTTTAGTTGTTGTTTGAGTTGTTTGATGTGGCCTCTACTTGGCCTAGCATAGGTGGATGACAGGGTATTCTAGACTTGATAGGAAGTTCTAGAGCGGGAGACAATGGGTTGGACATTGACAGAAAGAGCACCGATGAGGGCGCTGTAAATGAGTTGATCTTGTCATTTCCAGATGGTGTATGCTTGGTTAACAGAGATTTCTCCATCAACAGTGAGGGTTTCGGGTGGGATAGGCATCGATCCGTCAAGGTGGCTTACCAAGCCGTAGCCATCAAGTAAAGCACGTGCTTGAAGACTCCACATTGGGTAGTTGGTAGCTGTTAGCTTGGAAACATTAGCCATGTTGATGTTTAGGAGATTTTGGGTGGGTGATTGTGTGGAGATGATTTCGGTAGGAGAGTTGTTTTTGTGATGCAGGCATGGCGGCAGAGAAGAGAAAAAAAAAAGGTTTAGGTCACTGGGTATCGTAAAAGCTCTGATACCATAAAAGTCTTGAATGGGATAATCTTATTAGATGGAATAAATTTACAATATATAGAATGATACATATGAGATTTTAGAGAAGTAATTAGAGAATAAATACATTTACAAGTTATGGAATGGATAATCTACTTTCCTTATCAATACTCATTTATTAACACACCAAAACAGAACAAACCAGAGTCTAAAACTAAAAAGATATTGAAATTCAAAGTCACATAATAGTACTACAATACTAGACAACACGAATTCAACCATATAAGCATATCAAAATGAAAAAATCCTCAGCCTTATTGTGGGTGAAGAATAAGAACAAGAAATTACAGAAAACAATGAAAAAACAAAACAGAAGACATACATATAAAAGATGAACTAATGCAAGAAAAAAAGAATCAAAAGACATGCAAATAAAAGACATTTCTATTGATTTCAAATCGATTACAAAAAATTTCAGAAGAAGTGAAGAAGAAAGAAAACAAACGAACCTGTGATTGATTTTGATTCTTCTAATTCTCAGATAAAGCACTATACATAGGAACAAAGAGATTTATGGTTCCAGTTTATTATTATAAGATCGAATCAAAAACATTTGTTCTTTTGGGATTAGGGTTTGGTCGCCGAAAGAAAACCATAACAGGTGAGAGAAGAATACATGGAAATTATATAAATGTAATTGTATTGGAACAAATATATATATATGTTGTAAAGAGATTGTAAATCTGTATATTCTTATTCCTTTGCAGATTAAAAGAACCGGATCACCAAGGAGAGAAGACCGCGAACGGAACAGCTACACACCAAGGAGGATCGCCTAGGGTTCTTGGTCGGAGAAAAGGAAATTCTTAGGAGGCTGAGGCGGCTGGTCAAATATCGGCTAGGGCTTCCACCGGAGAAAAGGAAACTTGGCCGAGAGAAAAGGAAATCGGATGGCGGCTGGTCGCTAGGTCTAGCCGAGAAAAGGAAAACCCGGCTAGGGTTTTGGGCGCGAAAAGGAAATAGGCTAGGCGGCTGGTCGGGTGAGAGAGAAACTGGTCGCCGGCTAGGATTAGGGTTTTTGGTTTCTGGTCAGATCTCTTAGCTTAGATTATCAGAGCTATTCGTGCTGATAACGTGTTGTAAAGAGATTGTAAATCTGTGTATTCTTATTGCTTATGAGGTTCCCATTATATATAGGTTACAAGAATAAGATAAATGGAAAACATCCAATTCCTAAAGCAACAAGGAATTGGAAATACATAAGAATGGCAAATACATATGGCCGCCTATGACTAATGGGTCTTCGGCCATTGGGCCACTTCTAAGTCTAACTTACGGTTATGGCCCATCCACATAATGATTTATAACAATATATATGTAATTGTATATAGCATAAATTTTGATGTAGCTCGTGTGCTTGGTTTGGACCTTGGTTTACAACCAAACTGACCCGATAACCGAAAGCTAAGAGGTTAAGACCCATTTCGTATTTGCATGCATATGTTATAGATTCAAACCCGCTACTTCGGTTTGGGTAAGAGTATGGGCTTCGGTTATAGTTATTTACGTAATTTGTAAAATAGACACAAGATTCATAGTAAAGTACACGTAAACTTTATGACGAATTTGCGTGTCTTTCGAAATAATTTGAAGTAAAGAATTACGAAGAACTTACGTCTTCTTTCTCGTAAATTACTCGTTAAGTTTACATTGATTTGACGAGTTTTTCCTCGTTAAATAGACGTAAAGTTAACTATTTATTTCGATTTGTGTCTTTTCTATACTTAAAAATAGAATTAAATAAATGAATAAAAATTATTAAAAATTAATAAAAGAAATTAAATAATAGAAAATTCTGAAAATATTTTATAAATAATTGTGTTTTTTCGTTGCAGATTTACTCACCTAAGATCTACAAATTTTCCAGCCTTGTTTTTGTGGGTTCTCTCGTAAAGCTCTTTAAGAGATGGTAGTACTCCCACGCCTAAAAATATATATGAAAGTTAGAATATATTTTTAAAAAAGGTTAATTAAAATACTTACCATGTTTAGACGGGTACCGACGTGGGATGTTGGGCCTGATGAGTGAAGCCTCGGCAAGTTACCATGCTCATCTTTAAGCAATTAGAGAAACTGTTGGCTACTCTGATTGATAATAGTGTGGTCTAATAACGGATGAGGCTATCCCACACATCCTTCGTGACCCCAGTGGGTTTTTCCTACTCATATCTCTTCACCACCCAATCATCCTTCCAGTTCGATACCATGTCAGCCAATCAAACCTTTTCCTTTGCAACAAACGCTCTCCTCACTTTCTCATTGATCCCTGTGGACCAATGCCATTTTTTCTGTAACAGAAAAATATTAGATTAATAAATTACAAATGAAAAATATTAAAACTAATTAAAGTATAATTAATAGTAACTTACCGCGAAACATTTGAACTAGATTTTTGATGTGTTCCCGCGTCTTATTCCAGATTGGATATGCATCGGAGAAGTAGCCATTGTGTCAGATATGCTCTGAGCGATACAACCGTCAATCCCAAACCTGAAGAAAAAAAATTAAAAGTATAAGTTATTTAAATTAGAAATAGTTTTTAAAAATATTACAATATAGAAAATATTTTCCAGTCGACCGGGGTCTATGACTGGTAAACCTTCTCTACCTGACTGAGCAAGAAGGTCCTCGACGGTGTATCTAGCATATGGAGCACTCAGAAGCACCAGCAAATCGGGATGGGGCACCTCGTCTGGAACCTGTTCGAGGCACCAGCAGTGCAGCAAACAGAGGTACCGGTGGGGGAGCAGCAAAAGGAGGCAGCAATGGTGGAGCAAAGAAGGCAACTGGAAGACTCTCTGAGAAGATTGAGAGTCAGGGACTGTATCCGGAACTGAAGAACTGGGGCTGAAGTAGATGATTCACCTGCATGACTACCAGGCACAACAAACATGTCTTTGCAATGAGCTGTAAGCCTATCTTTCCTAACCATCTGAAAATTTATATATTAATTAGATTATTAATCAAATAACATCTTCAATTTCTCATCCTATAATCTACAAATTCCATAAACTTATCTAAACATTTCCTATACTAACCACCTAATCAAACCCTATTTACCCTAAACTAATTACCCCAAAAATAACCACCTAAACTAGAAAGGAGGTGGAGAGGACTTACCTTGCTTAGAGTTTGAGAGGAAATAACTACGAAATGAAGAGGGAGTTGGTTCGTGTATATATAGAGAATTCTATTTCTTCGTAAAATCCTCGTACAGTTACAAGGAATAAACCAGTCCCGTGTTTTTATTTAAGATTTTGTCGTAAAACCCTCGTAAATAACGTGGAATAAACCAGATCCCGCATTTTCATTTTACGAGGGATAAACCAGATCCCACGTTTTCTTTATACAAGTACTTTACAACGATTTGTATTACATGGAATCTTAATATTTTACGAGTAGTTTACGAGTAACCAACCAGGTCCCGTGTTTCTCTTTTACGACGAAATTACAACAACTAGTTCTGATTCCCTGGAACCCGAAACCCGAAACCACAAACCCTAAGTTCCTTAACTTATAAACTCTATCTCTACTTCTGAAACCCCCAATCCACAAATCCCTTAACATTTTACCTAACCCCAAAATTAGTTTATTAATTCAATTTTCATAATTAAACAAACCGACCACATGCATTAAGTCTGAATTCATCATTTGATTTATATAAGGAAAAAAATACATCATTATTCGGTGGATAAATCATTAACATTCGAGTCCACTAGAAACATCATCGCTTTCATCAAACTCGTCTTCAGCAGCTTCATCTGTGGTATCGTTGTGAAGAGCTTCGTATTCACGATTATGCGGATCAATGAGAAGGATGTCATCAATTTATTGTTCAGGTTCCTCGACTTCATTGATGTGTTCTTCTTGTAAAGGTAGTTCTTCTTCACCGATTATACGTCTGTGAGGTGTAATTTTAATAACAACTAACCAATTTATTTTAGAGTCTTTCAGCCAAGGGTATGAAATGAAGCTAATTTAGTCTGCTTGCGAAGCTAATATGAAAGGCTCGAATTTGTTGTACCTTTATCCAGCATTGACATCAACAACACCAAATTTTTTAACCCGTACACCTCTGTTGATGACGGGGTCAAACCAGTCACATTGAAAAGGACGTGTTTCATCTTCAATAACCCTGGAAATTCCACTTCAATGATCTTCTGCAAGATATCGTATAAATCGGTTTTGCTTTTCACACATATTCCATAATTAGTTGTTTCCCGCTGTTTACCATACTCATATGTATTAAAATTAAAGTCTTGATTGAAATACATTGGTGATGTCGTGAGCTTTGTAACTGGACATTGAACTAATTCGTGAAACCAGGGGGGGGGGGTAAGATTGATCGTCATATTCAATATGCAAAAATAAAGAGAACGTTAAAATTATTCATATTAATAAAAAAAACAAATCTATGCCATACAAATTTGAGTTACTACCTGACTCCTCGCGTGCGTGCGTGCGTGCGTGCGTGTGTGTACAAAACACACACACACGCACGCACGCACGCACGCACGCACGCACGCACGCACACACACACGCACGCACACACGCACGCACACACGCACACACACACGCACGCATACACGCACGCACGCACACACACACACACACACACACACACGCACGCACACACACACACACACACATATATATATATACGTGTGTGCGTGCGTGTATGTTTATAATTTTCCATATATGTTACTTTTCAAAATCACGCATCAATGTATGCTTGCAATTGAGTAGAATATAAGTGTGTGCACTATGAACGTCTTCTTTACTCGACCACCAAATCTCTTTCAGTTTTCCACCAAATCATCCAATTTGGCAAAAGATGTCTGGAACATCATCAACCGCATATGTTGGCGCGACACTACCATCATCTTATCTTCTTGGAGCTCTTTTCCATGTATAGACTTTTTGTGCAAAGTAGTACGAAGTGAAGTGAGATGTTTCTTCTGTCAAACTTACAACAACTATAGAACCTTTAACTTTTGTGAAGTTTTTGGATTTTCCTTTCAAATATTTCATGGTCCACTCATACTGATACATTCATCTGTAATATACAGGTCCACGAAGCAATGCCTTCTACGTTAAATAAACAACTAGATGCTCCATGACGTAAAGAAATCTAGAAAAAATATCTTCTCCAAATTGCATAGTAAGATGGGAATGTTCTCATGAAGTTGTTGAAGGATTTCCCTATTTAGAGTGTGTGTGCTCAGATCTCTGAAAAAATGTTCTAATGACTTGTATATTCCAAAAAACCATTAAACACTTCAGTAGTCATATAATTATTTGTCCATATATAAATAAAGAAATTAATTCCCAATATATTACCTGCAGATGACTCATGTACTTTTGTTGGAAATAACTCTGCAAATGCAAAGGGAAGTAGTCGTTGCATAAAGACATGACTCTTCATCCCGGAGAACTCTTGACCTTTTTCAACACATCTAAAGAGATTTAAACGTATCCATCGGGAAACTTCACTTCTGATGCCACCCAGTTGAACAACACCGACTTTTGTTCTGATAGCAATCTGAATATCGGAACTAGAAATTTTTCATGGCTTTACATATGTAACTCACTTCTTGAGAGAATATCATGTAAGTCCAACATCGTTCATGTTGTCTTTTATCTTTCTTGGACATTCAATATTGTATTCACGATATTCTCAAAAAAAGTTATTCTTTATATGCATCAGATCGAGGTGTGGCGCAAAAGAAGATCCTTCTAATATGGAAACTCCTAAAATATACTCTTCTTGTGCCACATGTGCTTAAATCTATAATAATCAGACATATTACCGGGAACATGTCAATTACCCCCACGTTGAACTGTTTTCTCAGCTCTGTAGTAATCGATTTGCGCTTTAATTTGTTTTCCAGTTAAATATGGAGGATGACTGTCTCTCACAACCCTTTTGTACCTAAACAATGTCTTGTTTCTTTGGTACGGTTAGCTAAGGGAAATAAATTGACGATGACAATCAAACCAACATGTCTTCCTACCATTCTTCAATTTAAACTCATATGTCATTCCATTACAATATGGACAAGATAATCTCCCAAGTGTAGTCCATCCAGACAACATTCCATAACTAGGAAAGTTACTTATGGTCTACAAAAACATTGCTCACATCGTAAAGTTTATTTTCGTTGAACAATCATACGTCCTTACCCTTACTGACGACAAATCTTTCAACTCTTTTATCAGTTGTTGTAGAAAAACATCTAGAGACCTTTTCTGGATTCTTCAGACCAGGAATTAATATGGTCAAGAATAGAAACTCCCATTGCATGCATATCTTCGGTGGTAAATTGTATGGCGTAAGAATGACTAGCCTCAATGAATATTGTCTCCTTGGCATTCTATATGGACTAAATCCATATGTGCACAATCGAAGATACACATTTCGAATAATTCTACTGAAATATAGATGTACTGTATTAAAATGTTTTCAAGCTCTTGCCTCTGATGGATGAGTGAGCTCACCATCCGTCTGAGTATGTTCGAGATGCCATCTCATCCCATCAGCAGTCCGCTCAGACTGGTACAATCTTTTCAACATGTCTCTAATTGGTAGGTACCACATCCTTTGGTATGGTACTCTATTACGCCCTCGTCCTTGCCGGTTTGAATCGTGGCTTCTTGCAGAGTCGACATTCTTCTAACTTCTCATCATTTCCCTCAACAGATCATGCAATTGTTGATGCAAACATATCTCATCTCCAAAGGCAACCCAAAGACTATAACCAATTTCTAAATTTCATAATAAGAATCAGCTGACACATTGTCTTCTGACAAATACTCTTTAAACAAGTCTCCCCATGAATCCATGCAATTTTCAGATAGCTTGTGATATTTTTTTAATATTTTTCATCATAGCTGCTAACGGCAATTTAAAGGGGCCTTCTCTACAACCACTGTAGATTGGCTGATTCGCAGCAACTAACATTTCATAAAACTCTTTTACTACTATGTTAGGTTCTTCAACTTCATCAGCTACAAATGCTTCCATTACCATATCATGAACCCTATATCATAATATACCATCTGCTCGTCCTGATGGTAACTATTTTCAACCACTTCATCTTGATTACTATTATTACTAGCTTATTTCACAATTATAACTTTCTCCATATTGAAACCAAATATATGGCGTGAAACCTTTATTTACTAAATGCTTCCGTATATTTTCACGAGTGGCAAATTTTGTATTGTTGCATTTTTTACAGGGACAAAACATCTTACCGCTTTCCTGTTTGACCGGTGCAGAATTTGTTTGATGTATAAATGTCTCCAGCCCATCAAAAAATTATTTCGTCCTCTCATGTTAGCATCTCTGTGTGTATACAACCAACTCCACAACTCGAAAATATTTTCATCACCAGACATTTTTTTCTTTCACATTTTTGGGTTTTTTGGTGTGTTTCATTTGAAAGACAAAATGACATAAAATTTTTAAACTTGGTAGGTGAATTTTACTAGGAAATTATGAGGAAATATAATTTGTAAGCCCAACCAAAAATACCTTTTCACCTAAAAATAGTTATACTCGAGACCTCATCGTTAAAGAGGCGTAAAATATTTCGTCGTATAATAGAAGCTAGTTTTGCATCTAATTTACGATGAAAATATATTCCTCTTAAATTACACGTAAAATAACTTTGTTCTTACGACGAAAATGTATTTTTGTTACTTTACAATGAAATTACTGGAATTTAATTTTTCTAGTAAAATTGACGTATACTAGACATATATTTATTAGTCTTTTGTTTTTTTTTTGTAAAATTTCCTAGTAAATCGGATATTTTATTGTTGTGCATGTCTAGTTAGTTTTTTATTGTAATTTTTTTTTTAAAACGAAAAAAAAACAGTTTTTAGTTTGACTTGATTTTAGAAAACTACCTCAATATTAATAACTAGGTGTTATCCTGCACCATGTGTAGAAATACAAATTTTAAAAATAAAATTATATTTATAGATAAAATCTAGTTAATTTTTTATTTTATTATTTTGTTACATTACTAAATTTAATTTAATTATATGTAAAAATTAAGATAAATTATAAACATTTTATTTAAATTTATATTAAATAATATATATGTATATTTTAAAATTAATATTTTGGGACGATTTTGTTTTATATTTTTTATTTTGGTTAAAATATGTTAAATCAGATTCTATAAAATTAAGAGAAGATTTTACTAGGTATATAGTTATCAAAATATTAGATTAAATAATATTTCTAAAATTTAGAGATGTTATAAATAAAACTAAACAGTAATGTGATTAGAAAAGTATTTTTTTTTAAAAAAACCATATAAAACTTTGAAAAAAAAAATTTCTTAGAAAATATTTCAAATTTTTTAAATATTTTAATATTTCTATTTCTACTATTATATTCTTTGTTGTTATGTTAAATATAATTTATGAGTTGCTACCATACTCTAAGAACTTACCAAAAATATATATTAATATTGAATATAAATGTACATGTCACAATTAACTTTAAACCATGTCATCATTATTAGTGAACATGTCATCAGTTTTTTGGTACAATTGATTGTGGTGAAAATGACACATGTTAAAATCAATTCACAAATAATGTATATTATGTGTTTTCCTACACCATGTGCAATAGGAAATTTTTTAAGCTTACATTATATTTAATAAGAAATTGTATTAATATTATAGTTTTTATTATTTTCTTACCAACATTTAAATAGAGATTTGATTTAGTTAAACATTAAATTAAGATAAAATATTTTTTTTATTTAAAATTATATTTAAGAATCTATATGCTTATATTTAAAATTATAATCTTAGATGGATTTTTCTTTTCATTTATATTGCTTAAATATATTGAGTTAATGTGTATAAAATTAACAAAAGTGATATAAAATTGTATAATTATCAAAAATTTAAACTAATGATTTTACATTATCAATTTATATTTTTAAATTTTTTTAACAATTTTTGAAAACTTTAGTAATACAAACTTTATAATATAAAAATAAGATAGAATAATATTTCAAAATTTGTAATGTTAAATTTAAATATATTTTTTTTTAAGGATGATGTATGAGTTATTACCATAATTTAATTTCTTATCTTAAATAAATATCAACATTAAATGTTAAGTATATGTTATTACCATATTTAAAAAGTTTAGCAAAAATATAAATTAATATTAAATGTAATTATCAAGGTCATATTTTACCATAAGCCATGTCACCAATTTTAGTAGCCATGTCAGATTATTTTTTTCGTGAAATTGATTGTAGAAATAACATGTGGATATATAAGAAACTAATGATTTAAATTAAACAATATTTACGAAATTTGTAGATGTATACGAAACTAGTGATTTTACGCTTAGAAATTTATATTTTTAAAAACTTGTAGCAATTTTTGAAAACTTTAGTAATACAAACTCTATAATACAAAAAAAAAATAGTATAATATTTCAAAGTTTGTATGAATATATTTATTTTCAAGATGATGTATGAGGTATTACCATATTTTAAATTTTTTTACCATAAATAAATATCAATATTGAATGCAAAGTATGCGTTATTATCATATTTAAAAAGTTTACCAAAATATAAATCAAAATTATTTAATTATCCATGTCATATTTTGTTATAAGCCATGTCATCAATTTTATTAGTCATGTCATAGTTTTTTGTAAAACTGATGGTAGAGATGACATGTGACAAAATCACTTCGCAAACAATATATAGGAGATTTTTTTTTGCATTTGTAATAAAAAAATAAAAAGTGACTCTGAATTCAAATTATACTGGAAATCCCATTGGTCCAATGATTTAGTTAAAAGTTCATTAATGTTTCTACACCAATTGATATGAGTTTCAATTTTCTATACATGTAAATTATGCAGAATATTGGAGACACAACTTACAAGATATCTTTAGTTTATCGTAAGAACCACCATGATCAATAGATTTCATAGGATAGTTAAGGGTATTACAATCAGACACAAATTCTCATATGATAAATAAAATTGTTGATTGTAATATCGTCTATTTAATATTTTTTGTGTTTTATAATAACATAATTAATAAGTGTTAAAAATGTAAACCATTATTTAAGATGTGTACACATTATCTAAACTATGAATTGTATAACGTAGAATAACAAGTTGAAGATAACTTTCCAAAAGGCGACGAGTTTTATATTATTATGTGTGCAATCATACATTACTTCCACTAGAACTTACCTTAAGAACATTGTTTAATAATTAGAGATCTACCAAATAGAAAAAGCACTATATGAAACAACCATAAGAGCAATCTATTGCAAGGAAATAGATTTTTAGTAGATAATGATAATGATTATAAAATGACAAAGAAATGCAGATTAGTTATAGTAGGACCCTTGGCCCTTATCAATGTGAATCTTAATAAAGAAGAACATTAGAAAATGTAATTTCGTAGACATAGCTTTATATGCTAATTCTTTTCTAGATTAGATTTTGTAGTACGTACATTCTAATATATGATAAATGTTTTTTTTAAATGAAAAATGTTAAAACCAAAATATGATAATAACACTAATACAAATCATACAAAAAAAAAAAAATAGTTATTTTGTCAAGGGTCAAAAAAATTTTGAGACTGCCTGGTAGCATATTTGTCAGTTAATTAAACTTTTTATCCTTCTTTGTCAGTTACAGCAGGTAATATAAAGTCTGTTTTATTTTCAAAGACGAATGTATGAACATGTATATTTCTGGCTTACTGTATTATATAGGCAAGAAATATAAAATTAATTTACAAATTGTACAAAGATTTGCAATAATTAAATGCGATAAAAGCAATGTCGACAAAAAAAAAAATGCAATAATGTACTGTTAGATAAAGTTAAAGAGGCTTATAAAATTATTTCTTAACTTCTTTGGAAGAAAAAGATTAAAAAGAACAATTTCTTCCCCCTTCAAGAATTAAAAAAAAAAAAAGACTGTCTATTGATTCCACAGGTCTCTCTCTCTCTCTCTCTCTCTCAAAGAATTTAGAAACTTCAATTTTCTTTGATGAGTTAAACCTCCTTTTTGTTATATTTCGTTCTTCTTGGTTACAAAGCATTCTGAAATAAAGCTCTTTTGACTTTTTTGTTAAACTTCTCATGGAAGTTATTGGGGTCTTTGTGGTGATTACTCAGTGAGAAATTCTGGGTTTTGCTTGCTTCATTGAGCTAAAACTTGAAGAATCTTTGAATTTTACTAATCGTCTGCAAGTATGGAGCTTTCTTTTGTGAGTATTGTTCTTCTAGTAGGGTTCCTCATTGTTTCCTGTGACGCATTGGCCTCTAAAGAAGGTACATGATTTCGGAACCTGGGAAAGTCTCAGAAGTTTTAGTCTCTATGAAGAATGCATGTTATCTGAATTAGTTGTGAAGAGTTTGCTTTTTAAACTAAGAAGTTGAAACTGTAGTGTTGTTGTTGTATCAGTGGAAGCTCTTAGGAGACTCAAGGAGGCTATGTATAAAGACCCTTTGCTAGTTATGTCTAACTGGGATGACCCGTCTTCCGATCCTTGTGATTGGAATGGCGTTAAATGTTTTCCATCTAAGGATCATATTATCAAACTGTAAGAAGCTCTAATCCCTTTCTGCCTTCCTCCTTTATCTGTAAAGTTATTTTTTTTTCTTAGAAGACATTGGATATATGTTTCATGCCGTGGATTAATGCAGAAATATATCGGAAACACTGTTGAGAGGGTTTCTTGTGCCAGAACTTGGTCATATAACCTACTTGCAAGAACTGTATGGTTCTGATTCCTGTTTACACAACACCTGAAAATATGCAAGTTTTATGATGGATAGAGAATTTTTTTTTATTCTTTTTTTTTTTGTGTGGTGAATGATTCTTTAGGATCCTGCATGGGAACATTCTAATGGGGACAATACCAAAAGAGATAGGAAAGTTGAAGAAACTCAAGATCTTAGACTTGGGAAACAATCATCTAACAGGACCCATTCCAGCAGAGATTGGGAGTTTGTCTAACATTATGATAATGTAAATTACAAAGTCATAAATTTTGGCAATCCTTTTAACGCTTGCAATGTCATTTAATCTGGTAATGTGCTGAGATAACCATTTTTGTGTTTGTAATTATATTGCAGAAACCTTCAGTCCAATGGTTTAACTGGAGTGTTACCTCCAGAGATTGGAAACTTGAAGTACCTTGGAGAACTTCTTATTGAAAGGAACAGGCTTCATGGAAGTATTCCTGGGGTTGCTACAACATCGAAAAAGTGAGTTTAGCCAAATAGCCTGATAGAGGGAATACAATGAACACTTTTATTATTGTCTATTATGAAAAATGTTAAATATAGGTTGTTTCTGTCTGTCTGAATCATCAGGTACGATTCAAATCTAAGTGCAAACAACATTTCTGGTTTGTGCAAGTCTCCTCATTTGAAAGTGGCAGATTTCTCCTACAACTTTTTCCATGGAAAGATCCCGACTTGTTTGAATTACCTTCCAAGGTAAGATAACATCCATTTTATCTCTGTCTCGGATGTACTTTCTTTCATCTGATAATATCTCTCTTTGTTGCGTGGTAGAGAGAGGTTTCAAGGAAACTGCATGAAAACAAAGGACGTTAAGCAGAGGACTTCTTCAGAATGTGGTTTGTAGAAATTTTACTTTATTGACATCTATAAGATAATCAGAGGCCTTCTTTTACCTACTTTTCTTTCATTTTTGAATAGCTGCGTTTGTGGCGAAGACTAAGAAGAAGAGACGACTATCGAGACCTATGTGGCTTCTGGATTTTGAGATAGTCACTGGATCATCGGTTGGTTTGCTCTTTCTAGTTGTGACCCTCTCTGCATTACGCTTCTGCAACTTAAAGCGCACTCTCATCGTGCCTTGGAAGAAATCTGCAAGTGAAAAGGAGCACTTCACCGTCTACGTTGGTTAGTTACTTGTTAAAAGTTTCCAAGATGATAAAAGAGTTATAACAGAGAACTGGTTTCTGTATTACTGCAGATTCTGAAATGCTGAAGGATGTTTCAAGATTCACAAGACAAGAGCTCGAAGTAGCGTGTGAAGACTTCAGCAATATCATCGACTCTTGTGCAAATAGTCAGGTTTACAAAGGAACAATGGAAGGCGGGACTGAGATTGCAGTGATCTCTCTCTTCTTTAAAGAAGAAGATTGGACTGGATATTTTGAGCTTTATTTCCAGAGAGAGGTCCTTCTTCTTCTTCTTCTTCTTCTTCTTCTTCTTGTGTCATCACTGAGTCCCTTGCAAGAAAACATTAGTTAAATCCTGACTATTCATTGTTTCAGGTTGCGGGTTTGGCTAGACTAGACCATGAAAATGTGGGGAAACTACTTGGATACTGCAAAGGGAACAAACCGTTTACAAGAATGCTTGTTTTTGAGTATGCATCAAACGGGACACTATATGAGCACCTCCACTGTAATATAATGATCAAATGTTTTCCTTAGAGCTATGTTTTCTTGCAGTTTCTACAAGAGTAGACTAGAGTTAGCTGATAATATGTTTTTGTGCAGATGGGGAAGGTAGTTTAGTCTCGTGGGCAAAACGCATGAAGATTGTGATAGGCATCGCACGTGGTCTCAAGTACCTTCATACGGAACTTGATCCTCCATTTACAGTCTCTGAGCTTAGCTCAAATGCAGTGTATCTCACTGAAGATTTTACTCCAAAGGTAACATTGAACCTAGAACAGTTAGCTAAAGATTTGCTTCTATACTCTTAATTCATTTCTTCTTCTTTGCAGCTGGTTGATTCTGAATGCTGGAAGACGGTTCTGGTGAGGTCAGAGAAGAACTTGAGGGATATAAGTAGTGAGGGAGCTATATGTGTTCTTCCCAACGCAATGGAGCATCGAGATCAGAATTTGAAAGGGAATATCTACTCATTTGGCATACTTTTGCTGGAAATTGTGAGTGGAAGGCCTTCTTATTGCCAAGAAAGAGGCTGCTTGGTTAAATGGGTAAGAATAGCTTTTCTCTATTAGCCTCTCTTTATGCTTTAAGTCACAAACCCTTTCTCTTATCCCATTTTCGAAACTGGAGAGAGTTTGAAACTTTGCAACTGTGTAAACCAAATGGACTTGGTTCATTTAGTGAGAGTATACTTTGAAACGTAACTGTGGTTTTGTGGTGTAGGCAAAGGAGTATCTTGGTGCACCAGAAGTGTTGGTGGATCCTGAGCTAGAGCATTTCAACCAAAAGGAACTGGAGGCGGTATGTGAAGTGGCGAGCCAATGCTTGAACTTGGACCAGAATGATGAAGAGACTTGTTGTTTGGTTAAAGAGCTTTGTGATACGCTAGAGAGTAGAATCAGTGTGTCCATTTCAGCAGGGCTCAGGTCGTCTTCTTTGGCTTGGGCCGAACTCGCTCTAGCTTCGCCTTCTAATGAAGACAGAGATGAAAGGAATAAATACCCCCTCTAATAAGCACTCCAACTTTTAAATAAATTAGTCTTTTTTCTTTGTTTTGACGTTAATTTGTTCGATCAATGTATTAATTTTGTCTTTTGTCCTTCGGTGGTGCTAACGTACATCTGATCTCTGATCTGTAAACTTTGAAAAAAAATGTTAATCTATTTAAAAAATGTTTGAGGTATTAGCAACTAACAACATGGCAGAAAGTTCATATTTCAACCCTAACAATTTAGATTGTGACTTTTCATATCCGAACAAATAGTAAGTGCGGTTTCATATCCCAACTGTTCAAATATGAAAATTTCATACCCAAACTTAATTATATGACTCGCGGGTGTTTAGTCTCAATTTTGTGAATGTATAAATCTTGTTTTTACATTACTGAGAAAATATTCTTAATATTAAACACATTTTCAAAATATTAATATAAATTTTACAAACACAATAATGTTATAGTTTTTATGTTTGTCATCTAATTAGTTGTTTTAAACCATCACATTTATTTGCAAATTATTATTACGACAAATCTCTCAAATAATTTTTTTTAATTTTTATTACAAAAATAGACTTCAAAAACTAAATGAATAAAATAACATTTTTTGAAATTTGAAAGTCTGTCTCCAAAAGGTATAAGTGTATATTTAATTATTTTTGATAAAATAATTAAATCTATTTTGGTCATATTTATTTTGAGACAACTAGCGTAATACCCATAACTGAGGCCAATATTAGAGGATTGTCCATTGATAGACATTAATGGTCAAAATCTTACAATTATGCTTGGAAATGCTCAACATGTCCATCTTTAACTGAAAAAGTTTCTGCTGGTAATAGAGAAATGTCAGAAGAGAGGAAAGAGACATGTTGTCTATATGTGTTGCTAGATTTTCTTAAACGCTAGAAAAATTATCAAATAATAATATTTTTGAATGTATAATATAAAAATATTATAATAGATAAAATAATTTAACATTTGATATAATTGAAAACATAAATTATAATTAATAGCAAAATTTCAACATAAATCTATAATTTGTTATAAATTCGGTATTACATGTACTTGTTAACAGCTAACACATATGTTAACATACACAAAATTTATTAATAGTTAATGTCTCTGTTAATAACCACTAGTGTCGATTGTTAACAAAGTTGTTAACGGTTAACAAATAATGTAGATGTTAACAGAGGCTTTAGCTGTTAACAAATACATGTTCCATATGTTAACAGAGGTGTTAGTTGTTAACAAGTATACGTATCAGAAGTGTTAACATAAGTGTTAGATATTTATAAAAATTATATATCTTAATAGAGGTGTCATGTATTAGTTGTTAACAAATAAATATCACTGCATTTTGTATTTCCCAATCACATTGAGTAAATTTAAAATTAAAAATTATTATTTAAGAATCAAAGTGAACTCAAAAAAAAAAATATTTAACATATTTATTTTGCATGTAATTCATTTAAAATAATAAGAGGAGAGACGAGCATTGATAAAAACGAAAAGAGAGGAGAGAGGATTAGGCTGACATGCCTATGGGTATAGGTTGAAATGGGAAAGAGAAACCAAGGGCATTTTAGTCATTATTTTGTAATAGTCACATCATGGGTAAAACTCTAATTAGAAGTCTATTTAGGATATACCAGCAAATAATCTCTTTTATTTTTAAGGTCTATATTTGTGACAAAAAACTTTTAGCTCTCTCCTATAAATTTTTGCTTATTATTATTACTATATTTTTATTTCATTGGGCTAAATTTTGATTATTAGGCGACTTAATATATACAATTAACTGATTTGGTATATATTTTCTATTTAACTCATATTATTTAAATATCATATCTAAATGTATAAGTAATAAAAATAATTAACGAATTTAGTAATTTATTTGAATTTTATGAAAATTTTAAAATATAAAAGTACACTTATTTCAAATATATAGAATTAGTTGTTTATAGATATGAAATGAAGTATTGAATATTAAAATTAATAACATTAATTTATCTTAAAATATGTTATATTCGAAGATTTATTATTAAAACATAATAAAACACTACAAGAAAGCTCGTCCATTACTAGGACGAGTTTTCCTCGTTATTTCCTAGTAAATGACCATTTACTAGAAACTTACGAGGAAACACGTTTCGTCGAAACACGTTCATCGTAAAACCTTTTTCCTCGTAAGGTCCTAGCTAATTTACGAGGAAAAGTTTCCTTGTAAACGCGTGGTTAGATTTTCCTCATAAGGTCTTGATAGGGTTTTCTCGTAATGTCATAGTAAATGATTTCCTCGTAAGCTCGTAGTAATACATTACGAGAAACTTACTAGAATAATTTACGAGGACATTACTTTGAAACCTTTACGAGGATATTGCTTCGAAATATTTTTTTCCGTATTAAAAAATATTAGTTATAAATATAAATAATATATTTCAAAAATAAAAAATAAAAAAAATCAAATTATAAATAAAAATAAAAAACAAAATATTTTATAATAACTAAATAATATACAATTAACTTTTAAAATTCATAATATACAATTAAAAATAAAAATAAAACTACGGATGGTGCTCGTTAAATTGCCGAACGAAATCGTCTTGGCTCGCCAAGTCCTCCTCCTCTCTAAAGTTGGTTGCCGGCTGTGACTGTGATGTTGGAGGCCGTTGGGTTGGAAGCCCTCCGCGTTCTCGTCTCTGACGCAACATCTCCTCCAATTGCGGGTTTCCAACCGCCAAAATGTCGAGGACATCGGTGAGAGAAGTCACATGCTCGGTGAGTGAACTCACATGAGACTGCGTCGCCTGCCACTCCGAGCGCAGCTGAGCATTGACATCGGGCTGTTCCTAAGCATAAAACGATGTCACTGCGGGGACATCGTTAACCAAGCCAATCCCGACGATACGCCCCTTTTTCCTAGGGGCGACCTGTAAATAAAAATATTAATAACGTTAAGAAAAAATTTAAATAAATAATAAAAATTAATAGTAAAACAAATTATTTACCTCCTCGTAAATCTTATCCACTTCAAGAGTGGATAATATGACTGGAGTCCCAGTCTGCTGAGTCAGCTGGGTCTGGCGTTCTTCAACTCGGACAACAATCTCGTTGTAGATCCACTCGGAAGTAGGATCTACAAACTGCCCAGCTTTGTTCCGGTGGGTCCTCTGGTAAAGGTCTTTCAGAGATGGAAGAACTCATGTCTCTTTAGCCTAAAAATAATTTTTAAATTTAAATATTAATTTGGAATATTCAAATAGAGTAAAAATTAAATAGTTATTAAAAATCATCTTACCATGTCTAGACGAACTCCCCCGTGAGGTTTTCGACCCGTGGTGTGAAGCATCTTCGTGTTTCCATGCTCGTATTTAGTCATGCGGTTCCCGTAGTTTGTGTGGGAGGTTCTGACCGAGTCCGGCAACCCCCAATATCTGATGAGGCCATCCCGCACGTCGGATGTGAGGCAATCGGGTTTCCCGTCCTCGTAACCATCCACCTGAACAAAAAATAATAGAATTAAAGTCAATAAATGATTTAAAACTATATATATATATATATATATACAATTTATAAATCCAGACCTGAAAGTCGCACTTCCAGTTGTAGACCATGTCGAGCAATCGTGCTCTTGCCTTGAACTCAAACTCCGTCTTCACTCGCTGGTGAATCCCAATAGACCAACGATATTTTTGCTGTAACCAGAAAAACTAAGAGACGGATTAGTTCAATAATATTAATAATATTAAATAATTAAAAATAAATTAAGTTGATTAATTAAACTTACAGCGAACGATTTGAACCACGTATTTTTTGTGCGGCTCGGCGTCTTCTTCCAATTTGGAGCTGTATCGGGAAAGTATCACTTGATACAATCTGTGACGCTCTGAGCGACACATCCGTCAAGACCAAACCTGGAAAGAATAATTTGTAAATATTTTGTTAATTAAAAAATAAATTAAAACATTTTTTAAAAATTAAAACATACCATAGTACGTTGTGGCCGTCCCGTCGAATATGATCTAACTCTGGCAGCCCTTCTCTGCCTGAAAGGGCCAAAATATCCTCCACCGTGTGCACCGCAAATGGTGCGTTTGGCGGCACCTGTAAATCGGGATGAACCCCGACCGGTGGAGGAGGAGGAGGAGGAGGTGGTGGAGGAGGAGGTGGTTGCTCAAACCGGGACGCCGTAGAAACTCCCTGAGTCTCGTGAACAGCGTCAGGATCCAGAATCGAAGATGAACCGGGAGCTGACGAAGATGAACCGGGACCAGACTGACGCCCGAAAATATCTGCGTAGTGACTCCCCTGAAGAGGCCTCTTAGCCTTAGCAATCTTGCTCTGTCTGACCATCTAAATTTTTTTTTTTAAAATAAAACATTAATTCCCTTATAATTTAAAAAAACTGTTAAAAAAACTAAACCAACCTAATCTAAATTCCCTACACTAACTATCTAATATAAATTTCCTAATCTACTCACCTAACTAGGAAAGAGAGAGAACCTTTAGAGAATTCAGAGAGAAGTTTACTACAAATGAGAAATCGGATTGCTCGAGTTTATATAAGGAATTTTGTTTCCTCGTAAATTCCTAGTAACATTACTAGGCCTTTACGACGAAATAACTATGCCCGTGTTTTTATTTCCTCGTAAAGTCCTAGTAATATTACTAGGACTTTACGAGGAAACTGCTTTACGAGGAAATAGCTATGCCCGCGTTTTTTTCCTCGTAAAGTCCTAGTAATGGTATTACTAGGACTTTACGAGGAAACAGCTATGCCCGCGTTTTCTATTACTAGAGCTTTACGAGGAAAGGGTTTGTAAATCCCTAAACTCAAAACCCCAAACCCCAAACCCCAAACTACAACTTCCTTAACTTATAACCTCTTCTACAACCAAACTCCTAACCTCGTCTACACATAAACCCCAAATCCAAATTGATTTTGTGATTAAACAAACTTAAAACATATATAATCCAAATTCATTTTTGTGATTAAACAAACTTATAAACATACATAATTCATTCGGATACATTCTCGTAATCTGTTGAAACATCATCATTTTCTAAAAACTCGTCCTCTACACCTTCGTCCGTTGAGTGATCAGGAACATCTTCGTATTAACGATTATGCGGATCAATGAGTAGGATGTCATCAATTTCTGCTTCAGGTTCCTCGATAAGAGGATGACTATTAAAACAAACATGACCAAGGCATATGATCGAATGGAATGGTCCTTCATCGAGGCCACCATGCAAAAGATGGGAATCTCAGAAGTCTGGATAACCTGGATAATGCGATGCGTTACTTCAGTAAAGTACAAGGTCCTTATAAATGGCCAGCCAAGAGGGAATATCGTCCCGTAGAAAGGTCTACGACATGGGGATCCTCTGTCCCCTTTCATTTTTATTCTGTGCACGGAAGCGCTTGTTAGCCTTCTAAATCATGCAGAGAACCAAGGAAAGATAACGGGGATGCGCATCACGCGTGCGTGCCCCTCGGTATCCCACCTTGTCTTTGTTGATGATAGTCTGTTCTTTTGTAAGGTGGAGCCCCGTGAATGTGAAGAAGTAATGAAAGTGGTCAAGAAATATGGACAAGCTTCAGGACAATGTATTAACTTTGAGAAGTCTTCTTTACTCTTTGGTAAAAGGATCGGTTAGGATGTAAGACAAGAGCTTAAAGACACACTTGGAGTCCAAAATGAAGGAGAAATGGGGACCTACTTAGGTATCCCAGAGGATATTAGTGGATCCAAATGCAAGCTCTTTGCTTTCCTTAAGGACAAGCTAAGGAATATAGTAAATGGATGGACTGGACGGTGGCTTTCAAAAGAGGGCAAAGAAGTTATGTTAAAATCGATACTGCTAGCTCTCCCAACTTATGTAATGTCATGTTTTCTTCTTCCTTTGGAGATTTGTGAGAATTTAGCTAGTGCCATCGCGCAGTTCTGGTGGAGTTCAAACCCTCCAAAAAGGGGTATACATTGGACAACATGGGATAAGTTATATTTATCTAGAGAGAAAGGAGGGATTGGTTTTAGAATGATACACGAGTTCAACCTGGCGTTACTAGCAAAGCAATTATAGATATTAGCTCAATATCTGGATTCTCTGGTAGCTCGCGTTTTAAGGGGTAGGTACTACAGATTGAGTTCACCTTTGCGTCAACTCCCTGTTAGTAGCCCATCATATGTGTGGACAAGCATATCGGCAGGACGAGAACTACTATTGTTGGGTATAAGACAAAAGGTTCACTCGGGGTATGAGGTAAAAGTTTGGGAAGATCCTTGGATCCCTACTATCCTAGCTAAACCATCAACCCCATCGGCACCAGTTTTGAATCTGAACATGAAAGTGAGCGATTTGATTAACCACGCAAGATGAAGGCCGCCTTGTGAATTATGTAGCTGCTACTGATATACCCCTCATTAAGAGTATGGCCATTAGCTCCACGCATCGCCGAGATATGTACTGCTGGAGCTATACAAGGATTGGATAGTATACAGTTAAATCTGGATACTGGGTAGCACGGAATATTTTGAGGAAGGAAGAAGATCCTGCTGTATGTGAACCTAATATCACAAAGCTTCAAGCACATGCTTGGAAAGTTAAGGCTCCCCAAAAGATATGTCATCTTATGTGGCAATTAATAACAGGTCAGATGGCTGTTACGAGCGTTCTAAATTACAGACATACGAGATGTGATAACCACTGTCCCCGATGTGGGGGAACTGGAAGAAACGATTGCACATGCTATCTTCGAATGTCCTCCTGCATTGCACGTTTGGGCTTTATCATCCACGCCTACCAGTCCTTCTTTGTTTCCACTCCAGAGCACATATGCGAATATGGATTACCTTTTCTGAAGGAAAAATTCTATAATGGAACCGGAATTAGATAGGGATCCTTATCCCCTGGCTAATTTGGTACATTTGGAAGGGTCGAAGTGATAAACTGTTCAGAGGTATTGATAGAGACCTTTTGGAGTTGGCGCGCTATGCAGAAATTGAGTGTCAAGCCTGGTTTAAAGCAAATGAGCAGTCGTCATCCTTGGGGAATGGAGTTGAAGAAAACCAGGCCATAAGTCTAGGTAATATATGCATGGTGGATGGATCTTGGACTGCCACAAATCATTTCAGTGGGTGCGGTTGGGTTTGGAATGATAGTTCGGGGAATAGACAGTTAATGGGATTGCGTAATTTTGATAGAGTAGAGTCTGTGTTGCATTCAGAGTTGGAGGTATTGCCGTGGGCAATGGAGAATATGCTTCAACATTCGTCATGTCAGAGCTTTGGAACTGATTGCAAGGAGATGATCGAGATTCTTAGGAACCCCCAGGAATGGCATAGCTTCGCTACGGAACTGGAAAAACTCTTGACTCTGAGGATTTGCTTCCCCAATTTTAAGATTTTTTACGTCCCAAGGTTACAAAACAAGTTTTCTGATTCTCTAGCTAAGACGGCTAGATCATTTTATCGTAAGCTTTTGTATGTAGGTTGTTCTATTCCGGTCTGGTTACCTAGACCACCTCAAGCTTGAGTAATAGATTGCCAAAACAAAAAAATTACATGACCAAAAGAAAATAGATCATCGAGTAAAAGTTAGAACACATATTCATGAGAAATGTCTATTGACGAGTTAAGGTTATGATATAAACACCCGAATTCTAGAAAGAGTAGAATACATAAGATATTGTATGTATTATATTATACTAGGATAAGATCCGCGCCTTGCGCGGGATGAAGTTGTTATTTTTATTATGTTTTGGAAAATGAAACAATAGTTTGGTTTCATTTGGATTAGGGATGTTCAATCCGGATATCGGATTTCGGTTCGGTTCGATTTTTTGGTATTTCGGTTATTAAGATATAACTACTATTATAAATTTATATTTATTTCGGTTCGAATTGGTTTATATATCATTGATTTTTAGTTTATTCAATTTTACACCAAAAAACATTATTATTTAGTTTGAGATCATATTATATATTATACAAATATATAGTATAATCATATTTATAGTCATATTATCAAAATGTCATTTATTAAAAAATATTATATATTTAAATAAAAGAATAAAAAACAAAACGGCTTAATGATGAAATCTAGAATTAATATCAAAACTCTAAATTTTGAAAAAAAAAAAAAACAAAATAGAAACATGAAAGAAAAGTTTTTATATTCTTCCATATTTAGTGTTCATCAAATTGTTGTAAAGATAAAAAAAAAAGTTGTAAAGAATTTCAACTAATTGTTGTCCTTCAAATTTATAATCTTCAATTCAATTTAGTTACTGATAAAATAAAGCAAAAATATGAAAAAATACTAAGAAATTAAGAAACCTCAGTTGCAGTAAATTGTTAGTTAATTCTTGTTCAAGTGATTCAAGTGATTTAAAAATTATAATTATAGTTCAACTCATGTAACAAATAGATATTCATGCATCGTTATAAATATATACATATCTACATGCTTCAGTTTAATCAATTATAAATCAAACCATATCCAAATCCTACAGTTTTATAAAATTACATCCATTCTTTTTGTATGGTATATACCAAAAAAACCATATTATCGATTCTTTAATATCTTTTAATAATATAATTTTTTTTTTAAAAAAAAAGAACTAAGATATTTAAATCATTGATAACAAAAAATTTTAATGTGAAAAATTTAATAATTTTAATTTATAAATTTTATTGAAAATTGATTTAAATTTTTGAAATTAAAATATTTGTGTAATCTTATATGGTATATAGTTTAATCTATATATATATATATATATATATTTGTTTTATTATTGAATGATACCTTTTACTCATATGGTTTTAAAATCATGTGTATATTTTAATAATAGAAATGTTAAAATATTGATCATTAATTTTTAACATAATAATTTTAAATAATTTTAGTCATTTATTCTCGTTTTTAATTCAAAATATAACATATACGAAAAATATAAAGTTTAATTTGATTGTTTAATTTATTTTAATAATAAAAAACTAAAGAAAAAATGATGGAGAAGATATAAATTGCTATCAAATATTTATTATTTTAGAATCATTAATTGCATATATATTAGTCATTTATGGTAATTCTGTAGGATTTATTTAAGGAAAGAAAATAAAATAGTAATTATATCTAGTGGTACAATCATAAATGCTTCTATCGTTAATATCATATCCTATCATATAGTTTGACTAACGAATGTATCTAGCGACATATAAAAATCAAATGTGGACCTACTTATTTTTCAATTGAATGTAATTGACTATCTAATTAGGTGACACCTAAACATGAGGTCTTTTTTAATTGTTACAAAATTGAGGTTACAATTTTTCAAATGTTTCTCTTTTAATATATATGGAATAAATCATAGTAAAAGACATATAATTCGTTTTCTAAACTAGATAATCAAAGTGATGAAATGATTTTTTTGGAACACAAATTAATGTATGTGCAGGATGCTGGCTTACTAAAAGAGAAGCATGTGACATTTTATATGAAATTTCGAAATGACACTTGATCCTCAAGAAGAGAGTAGCACGAAGTGCTAATGCTTGACTGTCACCTAATAGATGGGGAAATGGTGATCTGTTTCAAAAGTACCAACAATAAACATGTTCAGGTTTCTAGATTCATCTTTGTTTCTCTAGAATTAAAATTGATAATTTTCGATAAGGTTGACCATTGATTTTCCACCGAAAAACTAGTACCTCCTCAATTGTTTCTTCACAGTAGGCATGTAAAGAGGTCATATGGAACTACAATTCAACAAAATCCTAAAAAAGTGTAAGAAGGAAACCTCAAGTTTGAGGTTGTATTGAAAGAATTGTAACTGATAGTGAGACTAAGCATGAATCGGAACAAGGGATAACGAGAAGAGAATATGATGGAGAACAAGCTTGTGTCTTTAATTCATTGGAATTGATGATGTTTTCATCTCTTCTAGGAGATCCACCAAAACTTCTTAACGTGGAGTTGGAGTTGGAGTTGGAGTTGCCTATAGATGAAATTTGATTCTTTTTGATCGTTTCATATGAGTTGTTCTAAGTAATATAGCTTGATCGAAGTAAGAATTGTTAAGTTTGAATGATTAGCATGTGATATTTTTGTGTTTATTGCTAAATTGCAAGCTGTAAAGTCGCTTCAGACTGAACATGATCAATCCTAATAGACAGTTGAGTTAGAATATATAACCTCAGTTTGTACTTGTATTACATCAATTCACGTGAACCTAAATATCTTTGAGTGATTAGTTGTGTTTTGAGTATCTTGAATGTTTTGCTTTATGATATTGGGTTCTTGAATCAATCTTTGATTGATTAATCCTCTGAATGGTGTAGTTTGCAGGCTCCAGGAGACACTGACAGCAGAGTTGTGGGAAGAGAAGAGAATTACAAAATCCCCTTAGACAGATTTGTTAGCCCAAAAGGCTACGAGCAAAGTGATCACCAAGCCTCCTAAATAAAACAGCAATGTCCCTTGTTTTCTTTCCTGGTTCATCCTGATTTTGGTCGAACCTTAGTAAATATTGTTGGATTGCATCTTTGGTTTTCATCTCTTTCCAGTGAGTTGTATGTTACGAATAATAGTGCGTGTCTGGGATCGATCTACGATATTTTCTTGTTCTTTTCTCGTGTGTGTTTTGGTTTGGTGACGGCTTATTTGTTTCCCTTGTTTTTTTTACTCATCGACAACTAGTAGTGATTGTTAGTTAATTTGTCTTTACTTGGAACTTCCAGTTGCCGCGACTAACAGGAACAGCCTTGAGAATCATCTTGTGTCCAACTTGAAGATTCTCGAAGTGGCTATAGATACTAGTACCCAGGAGAGACTCAAATTTTTTCAGTTGTCTACATAATATACAAGGACTAGTGGAGGCTCGAGGACTCATTGTAGTCTTCAATGAGGGCATGTGGTGCTTCAGTCCAGTGGGGCCAGATTCTTACCGTGGCTGTCATCTACTCCTCGGCGGCAGCTCAACGCATGCAGACACTGTGGTCTTGCCTTGTCTAATTGTCTCATGCTGTCAATGAAAAGGCGAAATGGTACAATGATATCGTGTTCCAAGATCATTTTACCAAAACTAGGAAAGAACTAAGAAGCGGTCTAGTCCTATCGGCATACAAATACAGTGGCCTCGTCAAGAAATAAAAGTAATAAACTACAAAGTTATTTGGTGCCTTAAGTAATTGTTTTGTTTTCTTTGTGTGGCTTCTGCTTGAATAAATGCAGGGATAAAAGACATTCAAACCAAATTATCAACTAGGTGATTTTCCCGTGCTCATGCACGGGTATTAATATTCATAAACGTAAAATTTTATAATAATTGATTGATATTTAGTTTTAAGTTTTTTTTTTGCATCAAAAGGCTGATCTATTGATTTTTTAGCTAAGTCTGCTCGATCCTTTTAGTTTTGAATAAATTTATATGTATAATTTATATTATTCTAATTATACATATGACTTTGGATATATTATTGTTGCTTTAATTATTTTTTGGATCAACAGTCGGTTTTAACAATTTGGTATATTGGATAATATCTATTTTTTTTGAATTTAGCTATAATATATTTTATTCGAAATATAATAAAACTTTGATGAATTTTCTTATTTTCATTACGGTTTGTTATTGTCTTCGATATGTAAATATATTATAGTTAAATTATGTATAACTTAATATATATTGTGTTTAAAATGAAATAAATAATAAGCTGAAGTGTTTGATTCAAAATTACATAAATAAATATAATGATAATATTTTGAAGTCTCATGCATATATATAAATTCTACAAAAGAATTAAATCGTGACTGGTTAATATTTTCTCTTTAATATTTTAATATGCTTTGAGTCAACCTATAATTTATATGTAGAAAATCAAATAGATTATTATTATTATTATTATTATTATTATTATTATTATTATTATTATTATAAAATTATATGTTCTCATTGTAGTTAGATGTTTAGTTTTGGATATAAATTAGATTAGTCGAGTCATTCATTTTGTGAGTATATTGAGTTAAATATATTTTTAAACTAAAATTGAAGTATAATTACTTTTTATTTTAGTTAAATAAAATCAAATTAGTTTTATTAATACTTAGATATACATGTATTTTCACAATATTTATTTACTCTTTATTTTAGTTAAGTCAAATCAAATTAGTTTTATTTATCGCTTAAATATACATGTATTTCATAATATTTATTAAATTATATGTTGATTTCTAAAAAAATATTATAAAACAAAGTGTAACTGATAAATTTCTGAATGTTCATGAACATATATATTTTTATTATTGTGAAAATATATTTTATGTTATTTAAAATATATATTAGTAGGGGTATTACTATTTTGTGAACTTTCCTGTTTAATAAAATCATATTATAAACATATATTTCCGTTTTTAATTTTGTTTTAAAATTTTAGAAATATTTCCTTTTTATTATATAAGTTATTTGGAAAAAGTTAAAAAGGAATCTAAATAAAAAAAATTAAGAATAATCTGTTCATTGAGGGTATCTACGTAATCAACCATCACAAGAATTAACGTGAGCGAGACACATAGGAAACTGACTTCTCAAATAATATTATAGAGATACCATTAAAACAGAAACATTGTGTTTGATGATTTTTTTTATGTTTTTCAATTATACATTTATTCTTATATACAACTTTAATTTATCATTAATGATAATTTTGTCATTTTTATTTGGGCCTAAAAATATATAATAATGAATTTCATTAAAGGGCTGATTCTCTTGCAAAAATATTTTTTTTTGCTGGTCTGACGGGTCAAATTTTGAGTCGTAAAAATGACCCAACCCACTGCAGAACGGGTCGAACAAAGTGAGTTTGACCCGCTTCCAACCATCAGGCGTAGTTAATTGATATAATTTTTTCCAAATAAAAACACAATTATATACAATACATTTACATAGATATTGATGATAATAATAAATTAAAATATGTATTAATTTTAAAAATTTATATTCGACAGTAAAATTTTGTAATTAAATGATTTTATGAATTAATTACAAAACTAAAAAAATGAGTCATTTAACTGTTAAATATACAATCTTTCTCAAGTACAAATTTGAGGTACTACCATTGTTAATATATTTGGAGACATAAAAATTTGCCTGAGATATTGTAAAATGAAAATTTCTTCATATCCGCATAATAACTTAATACCCGTGATAACTTGATATTAATTTTGTGACATTTTATATCATCAAAACAAAAGATTTATCGATTTATCTATAAATAAAATAACAAAAATAGTAACCATGCTTAAAAAGCGCAGGTCAAAAATCTAGTATAGATCTTAAATGAAAAATTGCTAAAACTAGAATATTCGTGATACACTATTTCACTTTTACATTAATCATCTTTACCCTTAAAATTTTGATAGTCAAAAGACCATAGTATCCTTAATTAATTTTGTAGAAAATATATAATTTAGACTTTAAGGTTAAGGGTTAAGAATTTAGGATTTAGGGTTAAGAGTTTCGGGTTTAGAGTTTAGGGTTTAGAATTTAGGGTTTAGAGTTTAGAATTTAGGGTTCAGGGTTTAAGATTTTAAATTTAGGGTGTAGAATTTAGGGTTTAGGGTTGATAATTTTAGGGTTAGGGGTTTAGGGTTTAGAATTTAGAATTTAGGGTATAGAATTTAGGGTTTAGGGTTTAGAATTTAAGGTTTAGGCTTTAGAATATAGGGATTAGGGTTTAGAATTTAGGGTTTAGGGTTTAGAGTTTAGGGTTTAGGATTCAGAAGTGATATTTTAGGGTTTAGGGTTGATTTTTAGGGTTTAGGGTTTGAATTTTGAAATAGTATAATTCGAAAAAAATAAAAAAAAAATATTTTTTTTTTGTTTTTTGTGTTTTTTATTTATTTAAGTATTTATTTTATATATATAAAGAACATGGATATAAGAGTTTTTATCCTTTAATGAAAAGTGTATTTTTAAAATGTCTCCTTTCTTAAGATAAATGTGAATTAGTATACTCAAAAATGTGTATTTATACTGTAAATGTGAATTAGTATACTAAAAATGTGTATTTATGCAATTCTCACATCTTAAATTTGCAGTGTGCTTGAATAAATGCAGGGATAAAAGACATTGAAACCAAATTATATTGATATTAAATTTGCGGTGTGCTTGAATAAATGCAGGAGTAAAAGACATTCAAACCAAATTATATCTAAACTATTAAAGGTGAAGTACAAAAAAAAAATAACCCTTAGTTTTCCTCAAAAATTACAATACATTGCCACTCCTTTTTTAACTCTTAACCATAAATACTTTTAAAAATGAAATTACAAAATACACAATAAATAATGTTTTCATAAAAAATCGTATGTGATACATCAGATTACCTAATATTTAGCTAACATAAAAGATTAGAATCTTTCATTTCCTAAACAAATATAAAACATAAAAGCAAAAAAGTCTGTGACAAAGTTATGTTGTAGGATATGTTTACCAAGATATAGATTTTTTATTTTAAAAAAAACCTTATAAATGAGTAATTTGAAACCATTAAAATTTATATTTTTTTTGTTAACATATAGAAATAACTTATTTGCAAGCTGGTCACAAGATTTAATTTGTTAAAAAATTGTAACAAAAAATAATTTAATATATTAATAATACATTTCATTCATACAATAAAACATGAAATTTTTGAACTATAATTTTAACCAGACACAATATACTTATTAATCGATACAATCTTTTTTAATAATTACATTACTGATCCTAGACACATCCAATTAGAAAAATACAGAAGTACATCCAGTAATGTGATACATGGGCTCAACAATAAAATAAAATAGTGCAAATGTAATTAGGGGTGTTCAGTCCGGTAAAACTGAACAAAAATAAAGAAAATGGTTTGGATTTGGGTAGTACATATTAAACATAATGAATATTATTTTTCAGAAACCGCAATATATGCATATGGTTTAGTATGTAAACCAATCAAACCGAAGAAACCAATTAGCTAAAAAAATTAGTATACGCATATGTAAATTTAATAATAATATTAATAATATATATACATAATCTATTTTATTAATATAATATTCATAATCAAAACACTGATTATAGTATGTTTTATGTGTTTTGAAGTTAAAACGGTAATTTTGTTTTTCTCATTTTCGTCAAATTAAATAAAATTTTTTTTTTTTTATATTTATTGATAACTCCTTGTGCTAAAATATAATTATATAATAATATTATGATATTATTATTTTCTTACTATTGTAATATTTAAGTAAAACAGAAAATGTTATATTTAATACTTAAACTAAGGAATATATATATATATATATATGTTTTAATAAATTTGATTTCTATTTATATAATCTAAAATTTGTTATAAAAATAAATATAGTTATGGTTTTTTTGTATAAAACCAAATAAATCAAAAATCGATGTATATAAACCAAACCAAATCAAATTAGGTATTGTTTCGATATGGTAACTAATTTTCAAAAACGGAAATACCAAAAAACCAAAAACATCAAACCGAAACCGTACCAAAGTCCAGACTGAACATGTTCTCCAAATTATTGTGTGTTTAGAGTGTTCATATTGATATTGTAAAACAAATACCCACGCGGACGCACGAGTCAAAATCTAGTTGATCTTAAATTTGCAGTGATAGTGTGACAAAAATGGGAACCGAGCAAAACTTTCTCACACTTTAAACCTAGTTCTGAACTTTTAAAAACAAGAAAAATGTAGAGAGACAAAAACCATACGCAGTAATAAAAGTAGAGAAGATGCCTTGTTTTTCTTTTGATCAAATAGAAGATGCCTTGTTATGCCGGAGAAAAACAAAAAGAGATCAGTGCATAGAACGAGAGTAATGGTTGTCATTAGGGTTCCGTTTCTGACTGAAAACCGCCATAGCTTTTCTCACAGGAGGTTGCAATGGTGCCTTTTTATCACTGTGATGGTTCAGGAACACATCGTCTGATATAAAATACTCATCTCCCTGAATTAAAAATACACGCAATATAATCAAACCAAATGTTCTCTTCATCTATCCATTTGAGTTTCCATAATAATTACTAACCGCTTTGCTTGCTTTCTTCTTGTTCTTGGGATGTAGATACTTTTGAGGAAGTTGATCCTCTCTTAGGACCAGATTCTTGGTGATTGCGTCTCTTCCGCTTTTAGGCATCGGTATCGAAAACTGCACAACAAAAGAACAAGACGAGGGTTTCTTGTTTAAAAGCAGAGCAACCAAATGACTTAAACAGCAAATCATGGTGGTTTTTGGCTTAGCGTCTGCCTACTTACTTTGGTCCCACGAAGTGTAACACGTGGTTTACGTGCAGCTATTGTGGTGCCATTCTCACCTATTGTAACCGCGACCTTGCGCAGAGTGCCTCCATTACCGCACTTGGGACAGAAGATTCTTCCAATTTCAGGAGTTACTGTGTAGCAAGCATGGCATTTCAACACCCACCTGAACATCCCAATCAAAGTATAAGACATCTCCCTCAGCTAAGGAAAAGTGTGTGAGGGACAAAGATCTGATTCATAGAGGCCTACCTGTTTAGTTGGCGGATTTGCATACCTCCTGGTGCAAGCAAACGCAAACCCATTTGAATAATAACATTTTGCATTGCATAGTCACCGGTTATACAAGCTACACTGGACTCAGATAAGGCTCTCAATGACCAACTTTGCTCGCTGCTACCATCATCTGCCATCGATGAAGCCTCAAAGGTATCACCAGCCTCACTAGCAACATCAATCCCCTCAACTTCGACTTCAACATCATCCTCGCTATTGCTCAAAGTTGTCCCTTCAGGTCCTTCTTGAAGAGGCTCTGATGAATCTTCCTCCAACCTCATATCTTTTAAGTTAGATGAAAGCTCCCCATCATTCTTTCCGTTATCTTTTGCACACTTTTCATCAGTGGTGTCCTCGTTAAAGTTACCAGTTTTGTCAGCTTCCTGGTCTTTCTGAATTTCTTGCTCAGCCAAGGCGTTGTAATGTTCCCACTTGGCCCTTCTCCTAAGAAACTTCCTGTGAGTACTACTACTAACCGCAGGTCTCCACTCACCACCATCATCATCATCATTTTCACCCTGTGATGCATCTATTCCTTCCACCACCATCTTACCCTCAAGCCTCACCTCTGTTTTCTTAGGCGGGTACCTCTTCTGACTCCTCCCACCTTCTTCCTCATTCTCGGCAACAGAACCAACCTCAGAACAGTTGTCGGAAGGAAGGATGTTCATGTTAAGGTCTTTAAGGGGAAGGATTTTGGAAGCAGCATTCGATATCTCCTCAGTCTCGTTCTCAAGTGCCTCCCACTCCTCCAAGTTAGCCACATTGGAGCCCCATCCAGGTAACTCCTTCTCAGGTAATCTCTTCACCCTAACAGTTTGAATAGGCGGAGGAACATCTCTAAGATTCTTGGTACCATGAACCTCAGCCTCAAGCGTGTATGTCAAAGCAATGAGCTTGAGATCAACATCAGAGAGTGTATGCAAATCACCAGTAGCTTTAGCAAATTTTATAACTGCACAAAAACAAGAATCATGACAAAGGCTCCATCGCTTTCAAAAACGAGAATCAATTTAAAGTATACCTTTACTGAGCGATTCAGGAGAAGGCTCCATGGTTTCGATAGTGAAAGGGATGAATTCGAGACGACGGCGAGAATCAGAGTCGCGAATCTCCGAGAGTACTTCAGGGACCGTTACGAATTTGTCGGCGAAGTTCGTTAAGGTCTGGCGTCCGTCGATGACGGCGTTGGCGTCAACAACCGCCATTGATATCCCCTTTGTTGATTCGCAGTTTCCAACCATGCCGAGAATCGCCGACGGAGCTACGTCCGTGGTCGGAGGCTTTGAAGGAGGATCTTTCTTAACTATGGAGCTCCACATAGACGCTGGACTCGACTCCATGATTGCTTGCCGTTGAGAGTTTCGTTACTTTCCCCAACAACGAAGACGGAGATAGAGACGAAGGAGAAGAGATGTTAAACCCTAGTGCTGGCCAATACGTCTCCGTTTAATTCACTTATTATTTTTTTTTTCTCGGGTCAAAAGGATAACCATACCAGAATAGAACAACCAACATACAAGAGCTTACCATAAAAGAATCTAGCCGACTTAGAGCATCTTTATCGCCGTATTTACAAGGGTCTCTTAAGGTAATTATTGTTTAAAAATAAATGAAAAATACATAATTAAGGTAAAACCGTGTCTTATTTTGGCAACGAAGAGGCGTATCTTCGTGGACAGGTGTCGGCGTTTGACAGAACCGAGGAGTGTCTTCCTTCTTCGTCATGGTAGGTGATCTCTTCGACGCCAAAGAAAAGCGGCGGTGGCCTCCTCTCTGTAACCGCATGGTCGATTCTACTTTTGAGATATATGCAGAAGTAAAGAGAGAGAGACGGAAACGTAGCGATGAGCGAGACGAGACCAGTGACGAGGAGAGCTAGAGAGTCCATGGGGTTTAACGGAAGGTCACCGTGAGCCCAAAGCTCATCGCTGTAACGATCGCTTCGAGGGCGTTGTTCAGGTTCGAACGTTTTCCTTATTCTTAAAGTTCGTTTTTTTCGTTGGATCTCTCTTAAAGTTGGTGTTTTTGGGTTGATGAGTGATAGGCTTGTAACATCAGAGAAACAATTTAGGATTTTAAACAGAAAACAAGGGTGAAGAGCTCAGTGCAAGCACGAATCCAGGTCTTTCACTTTCAATGATCATGAAAGCTTTCATGTACTTAGAATTTGAGATGAATTGATTTTCTTAACAGCTTGGTCGCAGCCAAGTTCTGCAGGGGAAGTCACGCCAATCCCTGTTGAAGCTTTTGGAAAGAAATTAGTACTGAGAGTACACCTGAAGCAGCCTCCTTCTGTTCAATTATGGTTTGGATTCACGAGCATGTCAGATATATCTCTAGTTGAGTTTTTATCTAAACCGGTGAACCTTAAAGTTTGTTTAATTTAATGACTTTGCAGCCTAACGCTGAGAATAAATACTAGTACCAACACACATCTTAAACACTAAGATAGAAACTGGGACTCTCATGTTGAATAAGCTTAGTGTTGATAGAGAACATGTTATACTCTTGGCTGCTAAAACTTCGAAGATTGAGAATCAAGATTCAATTGATGCAGCTGTTGTTGGAATGCTTGTGCCTTTTGATCCTTGTATTGCTACACTTTAATTCTGCTTGTCTTTCTCACTGAAAACAGGGGACTAACTTGCAATTGGAAAAGAAACTGGTCACAGGCTTGGAATGGGTACAAACATGTATCCCTCTTCTACACTACTCGGACAAGAGAAAGATTCTTCTTTGGGTGCACTTCATGTTGATAAACTGATCGAGAAAACTGATGGATTTGCAGAAGTCTTTCCAGGTATATACACTTTAGCATAAGTACTAGATTATTATTTTAAGAACCCTAAAATAGGAGATTTGCAATGGAGGCATAAAAATCTCAAGTTTCATAACTAAGTCTCTTAATCAACTTTATTCCTTAAATATTATTAAAAATCAATTAAGAGACCCTTAAAGGGTATGTGGGATAAAGATGCTCTTAGCTAAAGAATTAGAAAATCTGTTCTATAACTTATGGACGTAAAAAAGCAAATCTTCAGTGTCAAGAGTTTTTCCAATTTCGTAGAGAAGCTAGGCAATTCGTGGGGATTCCTAAGCATTGCAATCATCTCTTTGCAATCAGTTCCAAAGCTCTGACATGGCGAATGTTGAAGCATATTGGAACGGCCACCATTGGACCAGAAGAACCATCTGTACGAAAAGAAGAAGAACCTGATTGGACTAGTGAGGACGAGGAGCTGGATACAAATGCAACTCGAGATGTTGCTGAGATTGCTGATGCATTGGAACAGAGAGCACAAGAGAAACAACTTCATCAAGAAGATGCAGATGCATTGGAATTTGCGCATGGACCAATAACAAGATCAAAGACTAAAGCTCTGAGGCAAGCTTTTCTTTGCCTTATGGCTGACGAGAACCAAGAGGAAGAAACCACCAAGATTGCAAACAAACCAGCTTGTTGGTTTAATGTGATTTCGATTTGCTTTAATTAAACCAAAGACAAGTAGATTTAGGCTTTCAATTTGGTTATGTTTTTGAATTCCTATTTGGGTTAGAATTAGGATTAGACTAAACCAATTTGGTTTAGGATTAGGTTAGTTGCGTGGGAGGGGAAGTTTTATATTTAAGCCGCAAGCTGAAAGGCAAAAACACTTATGCAATTTATCAAATCTTTCAGCAAAACTGCTTGTGTCGTCTCTTGCTTTCTCTGTTCAGCATCAAGAACATTGAACTCACTTAAGGAGAGGAATCTCCTCGTGAACCCATCTCAGACAATACAAGGGGATCTTGTGTCTTTGATTAGCCAAACATCTCTGAAGCAGCTCCATAGTTCTAGAGAGAAGCTCATCGTCCAAACTGAGTGCTCTTATCCTCCGGACAATCTCCTTTCCACCCTCCTTCAAGTGATCTAGGACTCACAGCCTATCCCAGGTCGTTTCAAGTGGTATCAGAGCCACTTGAAGGTTAGGGTTTGCGTATTTCATTAGATCTATCATTCTATCACTACCTAAAACCATCAAACACTTCTCTTATCTATATATCTGTTGTAAGCTGAACTGGCTAACCCCTGAATTAACACAAAAAGGAAAGAAAAACATTGTGGTCTAAGATCTAAAAACAAAAAGAGGTCGGCCAACTTAAAGCTGAAGAGAAATCCAGATGGGGTCGTAAAGTGGTTTGGTGCCAAAAATCTTGCAATCTCTCTATCTTTAGTGCACAAAGGAGCTAGTTACGATCCATAGGAGATAGATCTCACTGAGCTTGTGTTGGGGTCAAAATCGGTACGACGGAATTAATAGCCAAAACTCCCCGCGAAAATACAAAAAGAACAGTTTTATAAAACCCGAGGAATAGTTTTATAAGACTCAAAGTCATTTATTAAACTCGCAGACCGTTTTATAAAACTCGAAAGGTCGTTTTATAAAACCCGAGAATCGTTTTATAAAACTCGAGGATCGTTTTATAAAACTCTAGAAATCGTTTTATAAAACTCGAGAATCGTTTTATAAAACTCGAGAAATTGTTTTATAAAACTCGAGAAATTGTTTTATAAAACTCGAGAATCGTTTTATAAAACTCGACAATTGTTTTATAAAATTCGAGAATCGTTTTATAAAACTCGAGAAATTGTTTTATAAAACTCGAGAATCGTTTTATAAAACTCGAGAATCATTTTATAAAACTCGAAGATCGTTTTATAAAACTCGAGAAATCGTTTTATAAAACTCGAGAATCGTTTTATAAAACTCAAAGATCGTTTTATAAAACTCGAAGATTGTTTTATAAAACTCGAGAATCGTTTTATAAAACTCGAGAATCGTTTTATAAAACTCGAAGATCGTTTTATAAGACTCGAGAAATCGTTTTATAGAACTCGAGAATCGTTTTATAAAACTCGAAGATCGTTTATAAAACTCGAAGATCGTTTTATAAAACTCGAGAAAATCATTTTATAAAACTTGAGAAATCGTTTTATAAAACTCAAGAATCATTTTATAAAACTCGAAGATCGTTTTATAAAACTCGAAGATCGTTTTATAAAACTCTAGAAAATCGTTTTATAAAACTCGAGAATCGTTTTATAAAACCTGAAGATCGTTTCATAAAACTCGAAGATCGTTTTATAAAACTCCAAGGTCGTTTTATGAAATCGGAAGATCGTTTTATAAAACTCGAGAATCGTTTTACGAAACCGCAAAAAACCGAAAAAGCCGTAAAACGCGAACTAGTCGCAACAAGTTCGCGCATCGGCGAACTAAGAGGCACTCTCTAGTTCGCCCATCGGCGAACTAAGCCGGCCCGGCTTAGTTTGCCGATGGGCGAACTAGGACATGCCCGACTAGTTCCCCCATCGGCGAACTAAGCCGAGTAGTTCGCGCATCGGCGAACTAAACCGGCCCGGCTTAGTTCGCCGATGGGCGAACTAGAGACTTCCCGGACACTCCGCGTCTCTATTTCCCGCATTCCCGATTCGAAACTTACGTCTTTCAACATGGTCGCGTTCTAAACCACGGCCGAAATATCTCCCGTTCCATCTCGATCCGACTTACCGTTCGAGTTTTACGATAAAAACCGTAAAATTTCGTTTTCTCGGAAAGAACTCGAGGAAATCGTATAAAACGGCAACGGTTAAACGAAACACCGAACATTGCCTAAACTATACGATTTATTCGAGATTTCTCGTTGAAATCATAAAAAACGCGCTTTTAATAAAAAACGCCGAGTAAGTCGTAAAAAAACGTGTTTTCAATAAAAAGTCGAGTAAATCGTAAAACCTTGCGATTAACTCGAGAAATTTATTAAAAACGACGTCAGATCAGGAAACGATCCCGTAAAAAATCGGAAAACGGTTTTTATCGCAAAACGGCCCGGAAGGACCTAAAACGCGATAAAAGCCCATCTCGCGATTTCAACGGAATCTAACCCGCAGATTTGATAACGTTTTGACGGTTTACTCGCAGAAGGAAAATAAAAGTCAAGTTTAAAGATAAAAGGAAGGTTTGAAGTGAAATAGAAGATTTCCCCGGAAGAAAAGGAAGGTTCGAGAAGAATGGAAAATTCCCGATTTAGTCAAATCTGGGCGAAATGGAAAGATCGGATAGCCAAGGCGAGGAGTATATAAATAGGAGGTCTAGGGCAGAAGCAACAAGACACGAAATTCAGAGCTCTCACCACCAAAACTAGCATTTAGGAATATTTCCGTTTTTCTGTTAGCGAGCTGTGTATCAATTAGGGTTTTCGTTCTTAAGCTTTTCGGCTACTCTTTTGTACCAGTTCTACGCAGATTCGGAATAAGAACCCCTTTGCTCTCTATTTCGTTTATTTTAATTCAAATTCTAAGTTATCGTTTTCTTATTTTTCGTTGTGCGGCTCTGCAGATAGCCGATTCTTCTGGAAACTTAGGGTTTTCCCGAAGTTTCCTTTTTTACGATTTATTTGACAGTGAGTGGATTTCGACACCCACAGTTTGGCGCTAGAAGGATGGGGGGGGGGTCGGATCTATCTTACACCGTAGCCGCAACATGTTCAACGAAGAAACGATGACTGGTGACAACCAAACTCGCAACGAACGCGACAACGGTTAAACACCACTACCAAAAGACGCGCCTGCGGCCAACGCTACGAACGCTAATGCCGAGACCGTCGAAAAGATGCTTTCCGAGTTTAACAAAAAATCGGAAGAGCAGGAAAAGCTTATTGGTTCGCTCGCAAAACGGCTCGAAACCCTAACTGCGAGAACAAAAGCGATTCGCCCCCGCAGAACTACCAAAATCCGCGGAAGGAGACTCGATTTCGGCGCTCCTACGGATCGTCCCAGAATCGATCAGGGAAACGTACCGGAAAAGGATTCTCGGAAAGAAAACCCTGACACGACACGGAACGAATCGGAAAAATCTCCTATTCACGAACAGGAGACCGAAGGCGACGGCATCGAAAGGGTCAACTTGGAAACGAGCGACCAGGCCGACTCGACAGACAAAGACGCCGACGTCCATCCTAGGAGAAGAAAAACTCGCAGTCCTCAACCGGAGTCTTCTCCCGAACGTTCCTTTACTGGAGACGAAGGGGAACTCGACTTCGCGCGATACGCAAAAACCGCCGAGGAGCGATCTCTGGTCACTCGCAGCAAACGCCGACAAGGTCGGAAAACTGCTGGCGATCAGACCGAGATTCGCGATCTCCGCGAATACACCACCAAAACGGCCGCAGCGGTAAAAGCGGTGAAATCTCAGATTCACCACGCTACCAGTGCCGCACCCGAGATCGATCGGCTACTGTACGAGTCTCGGGGAACGCCTTTCACGGCCAGTATCACCGAGATCAAACTGCCCGATCCCGGAAAGCTTAAGGTGCCAACTTATGACGGGACGTCCGATCCCAAAGCGCACCTGCAAGCGTTCCAGATCACCATGGGACGAGCCAAGCTCAAGGACCACGAAAAAGACGCAGGCTATTGCCGCCTCTTCGTCGAAAACCTAGAAGGAGCCGCGCTCGAATGGTTCGCCAAACTTAGGCGAAATTTCATGAGTAGATTCAAACTCGTCATGGCTAGGGTTAGCGGGATTAGCGACAAAGCCGCCATCGACGCGTTAAGGAAATCGCTCTGGTATAAATTGAAGTTCCGCAAGTGGATAACTCTCGAGAAACCGCGGACGATCCAGGAAGCGCTCCATAAGGCCACCGACTTCATAACCATCGAAGAGGAAACTAAAATCCTGTTCGAGAAGCATAAGCCGACGAAAACATCCACGAAGGATAACGCGTCCGAGCAGAAGCAGAAAAAGAAAAGATCTCGTAACGACAAGTTCGTCCATCACAAGGGACATGATCTCCGAGGGGCACTTAACTACGCTATCAACTCCGGTTCATAGCAAGGGCGAACTACGGGTAACACGTGGACGAGAAATTCGAATTACGACGAGAATTCTTTATGCGACCTCCACCAAACCCATGGTCATTCCACCGTGAACTGCAAAGTTCTCGGCGCCAGACTGGCCGCAAAGTTAGTCGCGGGAGAACTTTCCGAGATATCTAGTGTCAAGGATCTTATCCGCGATTCGGACCGCGTCCCGAAGAATGACAAAAACGCGCAAACTCCGCCTCAGAGAAATCAGTCGGGCGAAAAACGCGGACGAAGAGCAGACGAGAAGGGTAACGATGCTAACCACCGAAAAATCAACATGATCATCGGCGAATCGCCATACTTTAACGACACCGTCTCGTCAATAAAATCCTACCAACGTAAGGCCGAAACCGGCTCGAGTTGGAAGGTGCCGATGGACGATTCTCCAACAGGAGTAATCTCTTTCAACGATGCCGAAACCGGCGGAATCGACCAACCGCATGCCGATCCCCTTGTCATCGATTTGGTGGTAAGCGATCTAGAGGTTGCTCGAATCCTGGTTGATACCGGAAGCACGGTCAACGTCATCTTCCGCAACACGATAGCACGAATGGGAATCGACCTCTCGGAAGTCGAGCCGATTCCAAAACCGCTGACTAGTTTCTCCGGCAAAACGTCAATGACCCTAGGATCAATCCGACTACCGGTCGTCGTGAAAGAAGTGACGAAAATCGTTAACTTCGCGGTAGTCGATTTCCCAGCTATCTACAACGTGATTATGAGCACGCCTTGGATAAATTCCATGAAGGCGGTTCTGTCCACGTATCACTTAGGCATCAAATCCCCGACGCCTATGGGAGTCGCAGTAATTTGGGGATGCCAAAGACAATCGCGATCTTGCTTTCTGGCCAAACATAAGCTGAGGCAATTGGTGGTCGCGATCGTGAAACCAAAACAGGCAAAGGTCACGCCACCGCCCGCAGAAAACGACCCGAAGCAAGCAACGGCCGAGAAACCAGAAGTTTCCGCACCCATCGCTTCCACCCAACCGGAGGAGACAATTCCGGACAAAGACATCGATCCCGCGACTGAAGCGATCAAGAAGTCTACGACAGCCGAGTAAGCACACTCGCGCAAACAATCAGAACTACGAGATGGCTTGATTTCCGAAAGGAATACGTAGGCAGCTCGCCTAAAGACGAGTTCAGCTATCCCCCCTTCCAAAGCGGGGGGGGGGGGGGGGGGGGGGGGNACCGACCTATCGGTCCGCATACATCCGACGAGGATAAAATAGCGCGCTATAAAAGAAATCCAAATTTTTGGTCAGCACTTCCGGGCAACTTAGAAATTGTTCCCGGTGAGATGCTCGGTTCCAACCAGACGAATCGTATAAGCCGAGAACCTATCGCGGATTCTAAATCGGTATGGAATCAGGTTAAAATCGCAACGGGAAAAACGAAAGCCGATTAGTCATCGCACAGCCCCAATCCGAAAGTAAACCTAGGTCTTGCCTTAAACCCAGCACACTGGTCGCTAACGTCTCAAGGCATTAATTGAGATCCTAAAGGCATGTCTCTTCGCCCACGTCTAAACACTCGCGAAAATCGAAATCTCCCGAGTTAACGAATCAGACGATTTACACCGAAGAGTTAGGTACGAGATGACAACTCGTATTCTTTCCTCTACATCTAACATAAAAAAACGAAATTCATACTTAGAAAATATTTCCTTGTTAAAAGCATCCGAATACACACCGCCCAGCGGTAGGGATTCAAAGCCACCAACGACCAGTCCCGGAAAAACAACGACAAAATCGAAAAAACTAAGAACATCACACATCGAAGTCATCAAACGCAGGTTGATCAACTTCACCATCTACATCCGAAATCCCAGGACCGACTTCAACCGAATCCGGCGACACCACGACGGGATTCCATTGATTCCACATGCGCGCCTTAAGGTCGAAAAATTCGAACTGCATATCTTTTTCCCGATTCAAATCTTCCCATCGCACGAGGGATTCCTTAGCAAACGAATACCCTTCATTCTGAGTCAGGGATAACCCATGAACGATCCCACGACATTCGCGGTAATCACCATGCGCCCGTTGAACAGCTTCCGCATCCGAATAACCGGTTGCAAATCGCTCGCGACGAACCTTCATCTCCTCGGCAACCTCTCGTTTGCCCGCACGAAGAGCACGACGAATCCTTTGGTCAGAAAGCTCCTTAGCACGACGAGACCTGGTCGCGCACTCATCCCTCACGCGAGTAACCTCCCTTGCGACCATTTCTTCGGCTTGGTTGGCCTCGACCTCTTCCCGAAGACGAGCAACTTCCTTTTCGGCCATGTCCGCTCGAAACTCGGCAAGGCGAGCCTCAGCAGTACGGTTGTCCAGGGCTCGGACCAAAGAGAAGAGTTAAGCCATGTCATAAAAACTGCTCGAAAAAGAAAACAACAAACGCACGTACCTCCTTTGCTATCTCAGACCCCCTAGTAAGCTCTGGAACTTGATCATGGTCAATGTCCGGAAAATGGGAGGTCGATGATCCGCGCGCCCTCGTCCAGAAGTCATCTTCCGCCTGACTATCAAGAAAATCCTTGAGGATATTATCAGGAGAAGTCGCGCGCGCAGAATCATCGTCTTCAATTACCGGATTTTTATCCCTTCGGAAGCGAGATTTGCCACTCCCCATCGAGGGAACATGCGGAATGAACTCTCCAATAAAAGGATCCTCCTCGTAAATCGGAGAATCCGCAAAACGTCGAGATCGGAAGAGGGCAACCGCTTGACGGACACGTTGCGGAGAAAAACTGCACCAACCAACTTCACCACGTTTGAGAGAAGTGGTGATGTCCGGAAGATCCGCGGGATACGGAGGCAAAGGGTTGGTCACTGCGGAAAAACAGGAAGTCATCTTAAAAAAAAATAATAATAATAATAATAATAAGGGTTCGTGTGAATTCGAGTCGTATACCTCTCTGACCCCACGTGGTCGTAAAGAGCGGAATGCCACCCTCCTCGACTGACGAACCGTCGATACGAACATAGAAGAAATTCTTCTTCCAAGAAGTATAAGGCGTTGAGCAGCCCGTAACAACTTCATCACGAGGGCTTAGAGTGATCCTCCGCGATTGCCCTGTAGGCTTTAACAGACCCTCGAGATGATCGACGGTAAGGGTGATTACCTGCTCGTAACTTAGCATCAAAAGACCGACGAGTTGCTTTAAACTTGGAGGAGTCAATTGACTAATCGACAATCCCAGTCTGTGAAGGAAATGCATAATGACTTCCGGAATCGGAAACCATAGGTGACATTGTTGCAAGAAAATGTTGTAACACGTGAAGAAGCCGTCGGGCGCATCCTCGTCGCTCTCCCCGGCAAGTGGGGAACGAAACTCAACGGCCTCTGGGACTCGGCATAATTCACGCATGTAATCAATGCTGTTAAAAAGCGTCAAGCTCGGACGTCCGGAAATTTGATCGACGTCCGACAAAGCTGGAAACCAAGTTCCAGTCCTAGCGGACCCCGACTTGTCTCCGATCGCCCAAAAAGCCTCGAGGTCCGCCGGATCGACTAACGGGGACGCGTACTCTTCTTTCGGAGCCAAGGCTGGAGGCTTCGAACTCGTTCCCTCAGAATTGTGAAAATTGGAACTGGTTGAGGAACGAGTTTTTCTTCCTGAAAACATGTTTGAAGATCTTCAGAGAAAGTGGAGAGAAAAATTTCTTGAATGAGTTGTAAAAGATGGAGTAAAGAATTCAAAATTTTACTCCATATACTTATAGGGAAGAATTTTACTATTCACCTTTGGACTTTTGGCCATTAAAGTTCCGCCTAATTCCACCTAGTTCCGCCAAACTCGCCAAACGAGCTCAATTCACTCGCAAGAATCTCACGATTCTTACGAGCTGGGGGGCTAACTGTTGGGGTCAAAATCGGTACGACGGAATTAATAGCCAAAACTCCCCGCGAAAATACAAAATGAACAGTTTTATAAAACCCGAGGAATAGTTTTATAAGACTCAAAGTCATTTATAAAACTCGCAGACCATTTTATAAAACTCGAAAGGTCGTTTTATAAAACCCGAGAATCGTTTTATAAAACCCGAGAATCGTTTTATAAAACTCGAAGATCGTTTTATAAAACTCGAGAAATCGTTTTATAAAACTCGAGAATCGTTTTATAAAACTCGAGAAATTGTTTTATAAAACTCGAGAAATCGTTTTATAAAACTCGAGAATCGTTTTATAAAACTCGAGAATCGTTTTATAAAACTCGAGAAATTTTTTTATAAAACTCGAGAACCGTTTTATAAAACTCGAGAATCGTTTTATAAAACTCGAAGATCGTTTTATAAAACTCGAGAAATCGTTTTATAAAACTCGAGAATCGTTTTATAAAACTCAAAGATCGTTTTATAAAACTCGAAGATTGTTTTATAAAACTCGAGAATCGTTTTATAAAACTCGAGAATCGTTTTATAAAACTCGAAGATCGTTTTATAAAACTCGAGAATCGTTTTATAAAACTCGAAGATCGTTTTATAAAACTCGAGAAATCGTTTTATAAAACTCGAGGATAGTTTTATAAAACTCGAAGATAGTTTTATAAAACTCGAAGATCGTTTTATAAAACTCGAGAAAATCATTTTATAAAACTCGAGAAATCGTTTTATAAAACTCAAGAATCATTTTATAAAACTCGAAGATCGTTTTATAAAACTCGAGAAAATCGTTTTATAAAATTCGAGAATCGTTTTATAAAACCCGAAGATTGTTTCATAAAACTCGAAGATCGGTTTATAAAACTCCAAGGTCGTTTTATGAAATTGGAAAATCGTTTTATAAAACTCGAGAATCGTTTTACGAAACCGCAAAAAACCGAAAAAGTCGTAAAACGCGAACTAGGACATGCCCGACTAGTTCGCCGATGGGCGAACTAGAGACTTCGCGGACACTCCGCGTCTCAATATCCCGCATTCCCGATTCGAAACTTACGTCTTTCGACAAGGTCGCGTTCTAAACCACGGCCGAAATATCTCCCGTTCCATCTCGATCCGACTTACCGTTCGAGTTTTACGATAAAAACCGTAAAACTTCGTTTTCTCGGAAAGAACTCGAGGAAATCGTATAAAACGGCAACGGTTAAACGAAACACCGAACATTGCCTANGATCCGACTTACCGTTCGAGTTTTACGATAAAAACCGTAAAACTTCGTTTTCTCGGAAAGAACTCGAGGAAATCGTATAAAACGGCAACGGTTAAACGAAACACCGAACATTGCCTAAACTATACGATTTATTCGAGATTTCTCGTTGAAATCATAAAAACGCGCTTTTAATAAAAAACGCCGAGTAAGTCGTAAAAAAACGTGTTTTTAATAAAAAGTCGAGTAAATCGTAAAACCTTGCGATTAACTCGAGAAATTTATTAAAAACGACGTCAGATCAGGAAACGATCCCGTAAAACATCGGAAAACGGTTTTTATCGCAAAACGGCCCGGAAGGACCTAAAACGCGATAAAAGCCCATCTCGCGATTTCAACGGAATCTAACCTGCAGATTTGATAACGTTTTGACGGTTTACTCGCAGAAGAAAAATAAAAGTCAAGTTTAAAGATAAAAGGAAGTTTTGAAGAGAAATAGAAGCACGGAAGAAAAGGAAGGATCGAGAAGAATGGAAAATTCCCGATTTAGTCAAATCTGGGCGAAATGGAAAAATCGGATAGCCAAGGCGAGGAGTATATAAATAGGAGGTCTAGGGCAGAAGCAACAAGACACGAAATTCAGAGCTCTCACCACCAAAACTAGCATTTAGGAATATTTCCGTTTTTCTGTTAACGAGCTGCGTCTCAATTAGGTTTTTCGTTCTTAAGCTTTTCGGCTACTCTTTTGTACCAGTTCTACGCAGATTCGGAATAAGAACCCCTTTTCTCTCTATTTCGTTTATTTTCATTCAAATTCTAAGTTATCGTTTTCTTATTTTTCGTTGTGCGGCTCTGCAGATAGCTGGTTCCTCTAGAAACTTAGGGTTTTCCCGAAGTTTCCTTTTTTACGATTTATTTGACAGTGAGTGGATTTCGACACCCACAGCTTGTGAGAAAGCAATCAGCTTGGCAGAAAACTGAGTGAGAGAGGGTTTGTTTCTTGTGCATAACGTTGCTAAGTGTTGCAGGGAAATTATGGCAGGAAGCCATCAGGAAGAAGTAGACCAACCTGTGGTGCATCAGATTAACCTCATTCAACTCCAATTTGAGCCATGATAGCTGAGATCACTCGCAGGCTGAATAGAGCTAATCAAGTTGCTAACAATGACTTTCCTAATGTTGCAGGACTACCAAGAGGAGAGGTTCAAAGAGGAGCAGGCGCGGAAGCAGCAAGAGAACCCATTGGACGTAGGAGATCCATAAGAGGAGGTGTTGTTGGACACTGAATCTTTGGACAGGATGATCCAGATGAAGCATCATAAGGCAGTGACACTGAATCAATAGATAGGGACCGACATAGACGCCATCACAGGCTGGATGGTAACATTGTTAATATCAAGTTGAGAATACCTCCCTTTCAAGGCAAGAATGACCCGGATGCATACTTGGAGTGGGAAAATAAGATCGAGCTGGTCTTTAACTGTCATCAGTACTCAGGAGAAGAAGGTCAAGCTAGCAGCTACTGAGTTCAGTGGTTATGCCATCAATTGGTGGGAGAATATAGCTACCACCAGGAGGCGCAATGGAGAGCCACAAGTCACTTCCTGGTTTGAGATGAAAATTGTGATGAAGAAGAGGTTTGTACCATCTCATTATGGACGAGACTTTCACCAGAAGTTGAGACACCTTTCTCAGGGTACTAAGAGCGTGGAAGACTATCAACAAGAGATGGAAACACTCATGCTAAAGGCCGAGATCAAAGAAGAACCTGAAGCTACCATGGCTAGGTTTCAAGGAGGTTTGAATAGAGATATCCAAGATAGGCTGGAATTGCAAGAGTATGAGGATATGGATGAGTTGTTGCATAAAGCTATTCTGATTGAGCAGCAGAACAAGAGAAGAAGCAACAGCAGAAACCAATTTGGATCAACCTCAAAACCGTCCTATTCTAAGGATGATAAAACTGCTGCTAAGCCCAAAGACACCACACATGATGACAAAGGAAAGGGACCAGCCACAGCTACTAGAACCAGGAATGTTAAATGCTACAAGTGCCAAGGTTTTGGACATTATTCCAATGAATGTACCAACAAGAAGGTTATGCTTATACTCGACAGTGGGGAGGCGATCTCTGAAGATGAAGATACCGGATCAGACTCGGATGAAGATGTAGCCTATCCAGTCAAATGGGAGTTGTTGGTGAGCAGAAGGACCTTGAGTCTCAAGCTAAACCATCTGAGCAAGAGCAGCGTGAGAACTTGTTCCATACAAGGTGTCAAGTCAAAGACAAGGTCTGTAGCTTGATCATAGATGGGGGTAGTTGTACTAATGTGGCCAGTGAAGCCTTAGTTGAGAAGCTTGGATTAGCAGTCACACTACGTCCAAAGTCTTACCATTTGCAGTGGCTTAATGATGAAGGAGAGATACTGGTGACTAAACAAGTCAAGGTTCCTGTTTCTATTGGCAAGTACCAAGATGAAATCACTTGTGATGTACTTCCAATGGATGCAAGCCACATTCTTTTGGGGCGTCCATGGCAGTATGATAAGAAGGTCATACACAATGGTTTCACCAACATACACACTTTCACTCACTAGAGCAAGCAAATCACGTTGGTACCTTTGACTCCTCAAGAGGTACATCAAGACCAACTGCATTTAAAGAAGAGAAGGGAGGAAGCTAAGCCACGGCCACATCTAATTCCAAGGAGGACATGGCAGAGGTAAGTAACCTCAACTTGTTTGCTTCTTCTAAAGAAGTTAAGACTGCACTGGTTTCTCATCAATTTATGGTTCTTGTTTTGTACAAAGAGGTACGAACCACAGTTGCTAATCATGAGACAATCATTCTAGAGGAGATTGAGTTTCTTTTGCAGGAATATAAAGATGTTTTTCCAGATGACAATCCAACTGGATTACCACCTATCAGGGGCATAGAACACCAAATTGACTTTGTGCCTGGAGCTGCTCTTCCTAACCGGCCAGCATACAAGACCAATCCTGTTGAGACCAAGGAGCTCCAGAAACAAGTTGGTGATCTTCTGGAGAAAGGACACATTAGGGAAAGCATGAGTCCTTGTGCCGTACCTGTCCTACTGGTACCAAAGAAAGATGGGAGTTGGCGCATGTGTGTGGATTGTAGAGCCATTAACCAGATCACAGTTAAGTACATACATCATATTCCTTGGTTAGATGATATGCTAGATGAATTACATGGGTCTTGCATATTTTCTAAAATAGATTTAAAGAGTGGTTACCATCAGATTAGAATGAAAGAAGGAGATGAATGGAAAACTGCATTTAAAACTAAGTTGGGATTGTATGAGTGGTTGGTGATGCCATTTGGTCTTACTAATGTCCCTAGTACATTCATGAGATTGATGAATCATCTCTTGAGAGCTCTTATAGGACGATTTGTGGTTGTGTACTTTGATGACATTTTGATTTACAGTAAAACCATGAATGAACATGTTGAGCACTTGAGACAGGTTCTAGATGCACTTAGGAAGGAACAATTGTATGCTAACCGTAAGAAATGTTCTGTTGGGACAGATAACCTTGTCTTTTTAGGTTTTGTTGTCACTTCACAGGGCATAAAGGTGGAATAGGAGAAGGTGAAGGCTATCAAAGAGTGGCCCACGCCTAAGTCCATTGGAGAGCTTAGGAGCTTTCATGGGCTTGTTGGCTTCTACAGAAGGTTTGTGAAAGACTTCAGTACCATTGCAGCCCCACTCACTGAGGTGATAAAGAAAAGTGTGGGATATTGGGGTCAAAATCGGTACGACGGAATCAATAAACCAAAATTTCCCGCAAAAACATAAAAGGAATAGTTTTATAAAACCCAAAGATCGTTTTATAAAACGAGAAGCCGTTTTATGAAACTAGAAGATTGTTTTATAAAACTCGAGAATCCGTTTTATAAAACTCGAAGATCGTTTTATAAAACTCGAGAAGCCGCTTTATAAAAATCAAAGAACGTTTTGTAAAACTCGAGAAGCCGTTTTATAAAACTCGAAGATCGTTTATTAAAACTCGCAAAGCCGTTTTATAAAACTCGAAGATCGTTTTATAAAACTCGAGAAGCCGTTTTATAAAACTCGAAGATCGTTTTATAAAACTCGAGAAGCCGTTTTATAAAACTCGAAGATCGTTTTATAAAACTCGCAAAGCCGTTTTATAAAACTCGAAGATCGTTTTATAAAACTCGAGAAGCCGTTTTATTAAACTCGAATATCGTTTTATAAAACTCGAGAAGCCGTTTTATAAAACTCGAAGATCGTTTTATTAAACTCGAGAAGCCGTTTTATAAAACTCGAAGATCGTTTTATAAAACTTGCAAAGCCGTTTTATAAAACTCGAAGATCGTTTTATAAAACTCGAGAAGCCGTTTTATAAAACTCGAAGATCATTTTATAAAACTCGAGAAGCCGTTTTATAAAACTCGAAGATTGTTTTATAAAACTTGAGAAGCCGTTTTATAAAACTCGAATATCGATTTATAAAACTCGCAAAGCCGTTTTATAAAACTCAAAGATCTTTTTATAAAACTCGAGAAACCTTTTACGAAACCGCAAAAACCGAAACAGCCGTAAAACGCGAACTAGTCGCAACTAGTTCGCCCACCGGCGAATTAAGCCAAGCCGGCTTAGTTCGTCGATGGGTGAACTAGGAGGCCCATGACTAGTTCGCCCACCGGCGAACTAAGCCAGCTTGGCTTAGTTCGCCGGTGGGCAAACTAGTCCATCTCGACTAGTTCGCCCAACGGCGAACTAGTCCCACTTGACTAGTTCGCCCACCGGCGAACTAAGCCGGCCTGGCTTAGTTCGCCGGTGGGCGAACTAGTCCCATCCCGACTAGTTCGCCCATGGGCGAACTAAGCCAGCTCGTCTTAGTTCGCCGGTGGGCGAACTAGTCCCGTCCCGACTAGTTCTTCCACCGGCGAACTAAGCCAGCCGGCTTAGTTCGCCCATCGGCGAACTAGAGACTTCCTGGACGTCCCGAGCCTCAATCTCCCGCATTCCCGATTCAAAACTTACGTCGTTCTACACGGTCGCATTCTGAATCACGGCCGAAATGTCTCCCGTTCCATCTCGATCCAACCTATCGTTCAAGTTTTACGATAAAAACCGTAAAACTTCGTTTTCTCGACAAAGAACTTGAGGAAATGGTATAAAACGGAAACGGTTAAACGAAACACTGAAACATTGCCTAAACTATACGATTTATTCAAGATTTCTCGTTAAAATCGTAAAAAAACGCGTTTTTAATAAAAACGCGTAGAGTAAATCGTAAAAAGCGCGTTTTTAATAAAAACGTTGAGTAAATTGTAAAACCTTACGATCAGCTCGAGGAATTTATTAAAGATGGCATCAGATCAGGAAACAATCCCGTACAAAGTCGGAAAACGGATTTATCGCAGAACGGTCCGGAAGGTCCTAAAACGCGATAAAAGCCCATCTCGCGATTTTAACGGAATCTAACCCGAAGATACGATGACGTTTTGACGGTTTACTCGCAGGAGGAAAATAAATGCCAAGTTTGAAGATAAAAGGAAGGTTTGAAGAAAAATAGAAGATTTCCGCGGAAGAAAAGGAAGTATCGAGAAAAATGGAAAATTCCCGATATAGTCAAATCTGGGCGAAATGGAAAGACCGAATGGCCAAGGCGAGGAGTATATAAATAAGAGGTCTATGGCAGAAGCAAGGGACACGATTTTCAGAGCTCTCACCACCAAAACTAGCATTTAGGAATATTTCCGTTTTCTGTTAGCGAGCTGCGTCTCAACTAGGGTTTTTCATTCTTAATTTTTCGGCCACTCTTTTTGTACCTGTTCTACGCAGATTCAGAATAAGAACCTCTTTGCTCTTGATTTTTCGTTTATTCTTTTAAAGTTCTAAGTTTATTGTTACAACCAAACTCGCAACGATGATTGGTGACAACCAAACTCGCAACGAACGCGATAACGTTGAAATAACACCACCACAAGGTACGTCTGCGGCTAACGCTACAAACGCTAACGCCGAGACCCTCGAGAAGATGCTTTCCGAGTTTAACAAAAAATCAGAAGAGCAGGAAAAGCTCATCGGTTCGCTCGCGAAACGGGTAGAAACCCTAACTGCGAAAACCCGAGCAATTCGCCCCCGCGGAACTACTAAGATCCGCGGAAGGAGGCTCAACTTTGGCGCTACTACAGATCGTCCCATAACCGAGCAGGAAAACTTACCGGAAAAGGAATCCGGAAAAGACAATCCTGACGCGACGCTGAACGAATCGGAAAAACCTCCTACTCACGAACAGGAGACCGAAGGCGACGGCATCGAAAGGGTTAACCTGTAGACAAGCGACCAGTCCGATTCATCGGACGAAGACGCCGACGTCCATCCTAGGAGAAAGAAGACTCGAAGTCCTCTGCCGGAGTCTTCTCCCGAACGTTCTTTTACTGGAGACGAGGGGGAACTCGACTTCGCGTGATACGCAAAAACCGTAGAGGAGCGATCTCCGGTCACTCGCAGCAAACGCCGACAAAGTCGGAAAACTGCTGGCGATCTGACCGAGATTCGCGATCTCAGCGAGTACATCACTAAAACGGCCGTAGCGGTAAAAGCGGTGAAATCCCAGATTCACCACGCAACCAGCGCCGCACCTGAAATTGATCGGCTACTGTACGAGTCTCGGAAAACGCCCTTCACGGCCCGCATCACCGAGATCAAACTGCCCGATCCCGGAAAACTTAGGGTGCCGACTTACGACGGGACGTCCGATCCCAAAGCGCACCTACAAGCATTCCAGATCACCATGGGACGAGCCAAGCTCAAGGACCACGAAAAAGACACAGGCTACTGCCGCCTCTTCGTCGAAAACCTAGAAGGAGCCGCGCTCGAATGGTTCGCCAAACTTAGGCGAAATTCGATCGGAAGCTTCCGTCAACTGGCTTTCGGAATTCCTGAAGCAGTACTCGATGTTCATTAACCCGGAAACCTCCGACGCCGACCTCTGGAGCTTGGTGCAGAAGGAGGACGAATCTCTCTGCGATTTTATGAGCAGATTCAAACTCGTCATGGCTAGGGTTAGCGGAATCAGCGACAAAGCCGCCATCGACGCGTTAAGGAAATCGCTCTTGTATAAATCGAAATTCCGCAAGTGGATAACTCTCGAGAAACCGCGGACGATTCAGGATGCGCTCCACAAAGCCACTGACTTCATAACCATCGAAGAGGAGACTAAAATCCTGTCCGAGAAGCACAAGCCGACGAAAACATCTGCGAAGGATAACGCGTCCGAGCAGAAGCAGAAAAAGAGGAACTCTCGTAACGACAAATTCGTCCATCACGAGGGACAAGATCTCCAAGGGGCGCATAACTACGCCATCAACTCCGATTCGGAGCAAGGGCGAACTACGGGTAACACGTGGACAAGAAATTCAAATTACGACGAGAATTCTTTCTGCGACCTCCACCAAACCCGCGGACATTCCACCGTGAACTGCAAAGTTCTCGGCGCCAGACTGGCCGCAAAATTGGTCGCGGGAGAACTTTCCGAGATTTCTAGTGTCAAGGATCTCATTCGCGATTCGGATCGCCTTCCGAAGAACGACAGGAACGCGCAAGCAGAAACTCCGCCTCAGGGAAACCAGTCTGGCGAAAAACGCGGACGAAGACAAGACGAGAAGGGTAACGACGCTAACCGCCGAAAAATCAACATGATTATCGGTGAATCGCAATACTACAACGACACCGTCTCGTCTATAAAATCCTACCAACGCAAAGTCGAAACCGGCTCGAGTTGGAAGGTGCCGACGGATGACTCTCTGAAAGGAGTGATCTCATTCGACGACGCTGAAACCGGCGGAATCGACCAACCTCACGCCGATCCTCTTGTCATTGACTTGGTAATAAGCGATTTAGAAGTCGCTCGGATCTTGGTCGATACCGGGAGTACTCTCAACGTGATCTTCCGCAACACGCTAGCACGCATGGGCATCGATCTCTCGGAAGTCGAGCCGATTCCAAAACCGCTGACTAGTTTCTCCGGCGAGACGTCGATGACCCTGGGATCAATCCGATTACCAGTCGCCGCAAAAGAAGTAACAAAAATTGTTAACTTCGCGGTAGTCGATTTCCCGGCTATCTACAACGTCATTATGGGCACGCCTTGGATAAATTCCATGAAGGCGGTTCTGTCCACGTATCACTTAGGCATCAAATTCCCGACGCCTACGGGAGTCGCAGTAATTTGGGGATGTCAAAGACAGTCACGATCCTGCTTCCTGGCCGAACATAAGCTGAGGCAATTGGCGGTAGCAATCGTAAAACCAAAACGGGCAAAGGTCACGCCACCGCCCGCAGAAGATGACCCAAAGCAAGCAACGGCCGAGAAACCATCCGACCAGAGGAGACAATCCCGGACAAAGACATCGATCCCGCAACTGAAGCGATCGAGAAGTCTGCGACAGCCGAGTAAGCACACTCGCGCAAACAATAAGAACTACGAGATGGCTTGATTTCCAAAAGGAATATGTAGGCAGCTCGCCTAAAGACGAGTTCAGCTATCCCCCCTTCCAAAACGGGGGGGGGGGGGGGGGGGGGGGGGGGAGTGGGTGAGTATACGAGTATTCGATACTCCCAAATTTTTTTTTACAAAATTTCTTTTAGCTTTGTAATCGAAAATTTTTCGAAATTTTAATAAAGACAAAGTTAGAATATCTCCGCTACTATCAGAAAACGCAAATCCGGAAAATCGCTTCCGCAGTAACAACTATTTAATCGTCCTTCTAAAAAACTTGCATATCAAAATATTTTCGGAAAGAACTGGCGAGACGTCGCCCAAACTCTCAAAGAAAAATATTTCCCCAAGTCCGTCCGCGACTATAAAAACACGAACGCTCGGCGATTGGCCCCATCGAGCACGCTAGCCGTCCTAAACAAACGCACCGACCTATCGGTCCGCATACATTCGACGAGGATAAAATAGCGCGCTATAAAAGAAATCCAAATTTTTGGTCAGCACTTCCGGGCAACTTAGAAATTGTTCCCGGTGAGATGCTCGATTCCAACCATACGAATCGTATAAGCTGAGAACCTATCGCGGATTCTAAATCGGTATGGAGTTAGGTTAAAATCGAAACGGGCAAAACGAAAGCCGACTAGTCATCGCACAGTCCCAATCCAAAAGTAAACCTAGGTCTTGCCCTAAACCCAGCACACTGGTCGCTAACGTCTCAAAGCATGAATCGAGATCCTAAAGGCATGTCTCTTCGCCCACATCTAAACACTCGCGAAAATCGAAATCTCCCAAGTTAACGAATCGGACGATTTACACCAAAGAGTTAGATACGAGATGACAACTCGTATTCTTCCCTCTACATCTAACACAAAACACGAATTTCATACTTAGAAAATATTTTCTTATTGAAAGCATCCAAGTACATACCGCCCAGCGGTAGGGATTCAAAGCCACCAACGGCCAATCCCGGAAAAACAACAACAAAACCGAAAAACTAATAACATCACACATTGAAGTCATCAAACGCAGACTGATCGACTTCACCATCCACGTCCGAAATCCCAGGACCAACTTCGACCGAATCCGGCGACACCACGATGGGATTCCATTGGTCCCACATGCGCGCCTTAAGGTCGAAAAGTTTGGGCTGCATATCTCTTTCCCGACTCAGGCTTTTCCGCCGCACTGAGAATTCCTTAGCAAACGAATACCCTTCATTCTGAGTTAGGGATAACCCATGAACGATCCCGCGACATTCACGATAATCACCATGCGCCCGTTGAACAACTTCGGCATCCGAACAACCGGTTGCGAATCGCTCACGACAAGCCTTCATCTCCTCGGCAACCTCTCGTTTGCCCGCACGACGAGCACGACGAGCACGACGAATCCTTTGGTCAGAAAGCTCCTTGGCACGGCGAGATCTAGCCGCACACTCATCCCTCACGCGAGCAACCTCCCTCGCAACGACTTCTTCGGCTCGGTTGGCCTCGACCTCTGCCCGAAGACGAGCAACTTCTTTTTCAGCCACATTCGCTCGAAACTCGGCAAAGCGAGCTTCAGCAGTATGGTTGTCTAGGGCCCGGCTCATGACAAGGAAACCCTACCAAAGGAAAGAATTAAGCGATATCATAAAACTTCTCCAAAAAGAAAACAATAAACACACGCATACCTCCTTGGTTTCTCAGACCCCCTAATAAACTCCGGAACTTGATCATGGTCGATGTCCGGAAAAAGAGAGGACGATGATCCGCCCGCCTTTGTCCAGACGCCATCTTCCGTCTGACTATCAAGGAAGTCCTTGAGAATATTGTCAGGAGAAGTCGCGCGTTCAGAGTCATCATCTTCGACAACCAGATTTTTATCCTTTCGAAAGCTTGACTTGCCACTCCTCATCGAGGGAACATACGGAATAAATTCCCCGATAAACGGATCCTCTTCATAAATTGGAGAATCAGCAAAGAGCCGAGATCGGAATAGGGCGACCGCTTGGCGGACGCGTTGCGGAGAAAAACTACACCAACCAACTTCACCACGATTGAGAGAAGTGGTGATGTTCTTGAGATCCGCGGAATGCGGAGGCAAAGGGTTGGTCACTGCAGAAAAACAGAAACGAGTAAAAAAAAAATAATAATAAGAGGAAAATGATTCGTATGAACTCGATTCGCATACCTTTCCAGCCCCACGTGGTCGTAAAAAGCGGAATGCAACCCTCCTCGACCGACGCATTGTCGATACGAACATAGAAGAAATTTTTCTTCCAAGAAGTAGAAAGCGTTGAGCAGCCCGTAACGATTTCGTCACGAGGGCATAGAGTGATCCTCCGCGATTGCCCCGTGGGCTTTAACAGACTCTCGAGATGATCAACGTTGAGGGTAATTCCCTGCTCGTAACTCAGCGTCAGGAGACCAACAAGTTGCTTTAAACCAGGGGGAGTCAGCTGACTGATCGATAGCCCCAGCCTGTGAAGGTAATGAACAATGATTTCCGGGATCGGAAACCATAAGTGGCATTGTTGCAAAAAAATGTTGTAACATGTAAAAAAACCCTCGGGCGCATCCTCGTCGCCCTCCCCGGCAAGTGGGAGACGAAACTCGACAGCCTCTGAAACTCGGCAAAATTCGCGCATGTAATCAATACGGTTAAAAAGAGCCGAGCTCGGATATCCGGAAGTTTGATCGACGTCCGACAAAGCTGGAACCCAAGTCCCAGGCCTAGCGGACTACAATTACACAACTCTCTTTCTTTTTAGTTCTCTCACTTCCTCACTCTTTCTTCTTCTTGCTTTTTTCTTCATTCCTTATTTTTTTCTCGACTATTATTCATTATTTATAAGTTGATATTCTTTGATTTTTTTTTTCATATTGTGCCAATTTGAAAGAAGAAAAGCAAGCATCATCCATGGCGACTGGTAATCTGACGAAAATGGTTTCCATTGATGCTCAAAACATACTAATTTCTTTATTTAGACATCTCATTCTTGTAATTACTGATCTCTCTTTCAGAGATTGGAAAGCTTTATGCATTGATCTTATGTTACAGAATATACTCAACCCTTTCATTTTATTTCACCAATTACGCAAGCGAAATCCCTTAATTTCCATGTAAATTTATTGGTCAGATGTGTACTGAATTCTTGGATTTGTATCTGTGAATACATTTTTTCTTTCTCTTTTAAGTTTTGGGTGACTACTTGTTAAGGTCTTTAGTTAGCCGCTCACAGTGATTCTGCTACTTTTCTCTATGTAAAAAGCTAAATTTTTATAGTATCATCTTAATGTTCAAAGTCTTTAAGCTTGACCTTGTTTCTGCTACTTGATTTCAGTATGTGGATGATGNTCTGTGAATACATTTTTTCTTTCTCTTTTAAGTTTTGGGTGACTACTTGTTAAGGTCTTTAGTTAGCCGCTCACAGTGATTCTGCTACTTTTCTCTATGTAAAAAGCTAAATTTTTATAGTATCATCTTAATGTTCAAAGTCTTTAAGCTTGACCTTGTTTCTGCTACTTGATTTCAGTATGTGGATGATGTTCAAAGTCTTTAAGCTTGACCTTATTTCTGCTACTTGATTTCAGTATGTGGATGATTTATGAGACTTTTTTCATTAGATATTGACTCTTCGCTGTTGTTTTGTCGCTAATACTATTGTTTTTCATTATTATGCAGAAGAAATAATGGCAATGGAGATCACTCAGTTCCTTCTTGCTGTCCAGTCATCCAAACTTGCATAGATTTTATTATCTATGTCTTTTGAGCTTGCCAACAACGATAATCTTTTGAATCCCGTCGATTAGCTGGTATTTTACCCGACAGAATAAGAAGATGATTCGAGTAGGTTGGGTGTCACATCATGTCACTTGATTCCAGAGAAGTTCAGAGCGAGCCTAAATGGGGAGGGGGAGAGCTTAAAAATATTTTTGATTCTTCCATGTCTTTAAGTTCGAGTTACAATGTGAATGTTGTTTGAGAAGCCAGAGTATTTTAAAGAAATCGTTGTGCTTCAGTTCATAGTATTTCCGGATTAAATTTGTAATATTGTGTTAAGATTCACAAGTTTATTTTTAAATATAATTTTATTTTCAATTTTTTTTTTATTTTTGCACATAGTGCAGGACAACACCTAGTAACATATTAAACATCAAAATTGAAGTACTATCTCACACACCAAAATTACGATCAACATTATTCATCTATATTATTAAAATTGAAATACCTTTTCGTACTATTTGAAAATAATGATAGAAGAACAAATGAGAATTGTTTGGAAACATACATAGTAGATTAAGTACTTCTTTTTATTTTCACATTTAGTCATTGCACTTATAATAAATTAAATACTTTCTTTAATATTTCTTTTTATTTACAGATTTTGTCCTTACATTTAAAATTTAAAATCAATTTAAATTGACTAATTACAAGAGCAATTGCACGCTATAGCTATGAAACAAAACACAATTACGTATATGGAGAAGCCATTGTTACTAATTCATAATCCCAGTGTTACCTTATAGTTAGTCATGCACCTATCTCTGACATGTAGGTTTGCTAAAGTCTACGATGACATTTACAATTACACAACTTTCTTTCTTTTTAGTTCTCTCACTTCCTCACTCTTTCTTCTTCTTGCTTTTTTCTTCACTCCTTATTTTTTTCTCGACTATTATTCATTATTTATAAGTTGATATTATTTGATTTTTTTTTCATATTGTGTCAATTTGAAAGAAGAAAAGCAAGCATCATCCATGGCGACTGGTAATCTGACGAAAATGGTTTCCATTGATGCTCAAAATATACTAATTTCTTTATTTTGACATCTCATTCTTGTAATTATTGATCTCTCTTTTAGAGATTGGAAAGCTTTATGCATTGATCTTATGTTACAGCATCTATTCAACCCTTTCATTTTATTTCACCAATTACGCAAGCGAAATCCCTTAATTTCCATGTAAATTTATTGGTCAGATGTGTACTGAATTCTTAGATTTGTATCTGTGAATACATTTTTTCTTTCTCTTTTAAGTTTTGGGTGACTACTTGTTAAGGTCTTTAGTTAGCCGCTCACAGTGATTCTGCTACTTTTCTCTATGTAAAAAGCTAAATTTTTATAGTATCATCTTAATGTTCAAAGTCTTTAAGCTTGACCTTGTTTCTGCTACTTGATTTCAGTATGTGGATGATGNTCTGTGAATACATTTTTTCTTTCTCTTTTAAGTTTTGGGTGACTACTTGTTAAGGTCTTTAGTTAGCCGCTCACAGTGATTCTGCTACTTTTCTCTATGTAAAAAGCTAAATTTTTATAGTATCATCTTAATGTTCAAAGTCTTTAAGCTTGACCTTGTTTCTGCTACTTGATTTCAGTATGTGGATGATGTTCAAAGTTTTTAAGCTTGACCTTGTTTCTGCTACTTGATTTCAGTATGTGGATGATTTATGAGACTTTGTTCATTAGATATTGACTCTTCGCTGTTGTTTTGTCGCTAATACTATTGTTTTTCATTATTATGCAGAAGCAATAATGGCAATGGAGATCACTCAGTTCCTTCTTGCTGTCCAGTCAGCCAAACTTGCATAGTTTTTATTATCTATGTCTTTTGAGCTTGCCAACAACGATAATCTTTTGAATCCCGTCGATTAGCTGGTATTTTACCCGACAGAATAAGAAGATGATTCGAGTAGGTTGGGTGTCACATCATGTCACTTGATTCCAGAGAAGTTCAGAGCGAGCCAAAATGGGGAGGGGGGAGAGCTTAAAAATATTTTTGATTCTTCCATGTCTTTAAGTTCGAGTTACAATGTGAATGTTGTTTGAGAAGCTAGAGTATTTTAAAGAAATCGTTGTGCTTCAGTTCATAGTATTTCCGGATTAACTTTGTAATATTGTGTTAAGATTCACAAGTATATACTATGTTAGCTTTTATATTATATTATCCGGTTTAATACATTTTCACATTCAAAATATCTAAACTATTTTTTCGCTATTACCGCCATAATATGAGTTATTTCTATATGAACCGGTTTTCATATATATATATATATATATATATATATATATATATATATCACATATAGATACATAAACCATTTTTGGCTAGACTCGTCATATATCTCAATTCTTTTAATAACTTAATTCGGCTAAATAATATATTATCCGGTTCATATGAGTTCAATTTATAGATATATAAATTATTTTCTGGTTACTACTTTTATAATCTGGATTATCACTAAATTATTCAGTTTATTTTTCAAATGATTGGGATAGAGTAAAATTATCCGGTTTATTTTTCATATGATCCGGTTAAGTATTCCGCTAATTTTTTCCATAAATGAATATTTGGTCAACATATCTGGCTTAACATATATTTTTTTCGGCTATATGTATAAAAATAACAAGGATTGTCCGTTTTCCAGCGGTTATGGTTCTTGTATGGGTTTCACCGGGTTCGAAACCAGTGTATGTTTTTTTTTTGTTTTTGGTTTTTATCTTTAATGAAAGAGAATTACTAGAAAGTTCTCATCTTCTTCCTCGCATCTGTAGAACAAGAAGCCCTAATTCCGTATTTCACCTCCGTTTTTCTACAATTCTTGATTTTTTTCAATGATTCTTAACCCAAATATGATAGATTTCAACAAAACAAGTGATTCTGAGCATACAATTTAGAAAATGATTTTTTTGTTTGTTAAAGTTACAGCTTTTCTAAAAGAATCGGGAAAATTGCCATGTTTCTTCATTGATTAGTGTTTAAACATCAATTTAACATGCACGGCGTTTGGCGCATTTTATCAAAAGGATTCACAACTTATGCTTGGTTTTGTCCATTGGACTTTGGACGTATCTGAGCTTGGTTTATCTGAACAGAAAATATTCTGGACAGATTTGGGCGTGATCATATTAGTCCATATCGATTTGGACATGGCCGTCCATGGACAGTGTGTCCAATTGACATCCCTATTCACAAGTGATGTAACCCACACCATTTTTCAATGACTTTTGAGTATATCTGTTTCAGTATCCTCCCTGCTATCTTCCCAATCTAATATAGTTTTCTTAAACCCTCCCTCTGGCATAATAATAAATATTTCTAATCTGATAGCGTCCTTTACACGCGCCATATTAGAGCCACATATTCAAACTTCAATTTTTCTAACACTTCTCTGACATAATATCTGTTGAACTGACTCCCCTATACCCTACGAAACCGGGTTTCGAGAAAGTCTGAGACCAAACAGTGACTCACTATGGACACAAAGGTAATATCATCTACTTCTTATGACCATTTACCTAAATAAATAAAAGTTGTACCCGATTACCCAATTTCCATCTCGTTTATGGTTATTGAGCAAAATAGCTCTAATTACAATGGTTTTTTGTAGTACAAATAAAAACGCAAACTGAAAAAAACATCATTAAAATAATGATAATTTATAGAAAGTTAATGCAAAAATTAATTTTTAGTATGTTCCATCATTTTAAAATAAATTAACAAGAAGTATGTTAATATATAAATAATATAATTAGATTAAATTGTATCAAGTTATAAAATTCTAATATAATATTATGTACAAAAAGAAATATTATCCAACATTCATATTATAAAATAATATATTCTACTCTATATGTGAATTAAAAATATAATTCTTTTTTATAAAACTAGAGATTTATGCGTTTACGTTGAACACAAGTTAAATTAAACATCCGCACGGATGTGCAGATCAAGTTCTAGTTATTGGTTAAAATGGTGGTGTCGAGATGGATTAATTTTATATATTTAAAAAAATACTTTTTAATTAAAAAAAAACTATTAGAAATTTTTTTAAAAAAAGATAAATTATCTTGCATAACATTTTTAGTTTATTTTCAAAAAATAGTTCTCAAAAAGGAAAATGACGAAAATAGATTTTATTAAAGGGTAAATATGCACTTATATCATAAGGTTAACAAATCTAAATTTTAAGGTTTAAGGTTAAGGGGTGAGGTCTTGGAGATGAGATTTCAAATTTTTTAAAAAATAACAAAAAGAAATATTACAAATTTCAAAATAAAAAGGAATATTTTGGTCATTTTTGAGGGCTATTTTTGTAACAAAAAACTTGAAATGACTACTCAAGAGAATTACCCAAAAAATTAAAAAAATTCTAAAAACTGATTAAAATTGGAAAAACACAAAATATTCAATAAAATAAAAAACAGGAAAATAAAACAAAATAAATTTCAGAAATTCATAAGAATCATCACTCATAAAAATAAAAAAATTATATCGGTTAAAAATAGATTTAATTTTAATTTTTATTAATTAATTAAAAAACATGTAACAAAACAAAATACCTCCATGTCACCTATTTTGACCTACTAATGAACAATAGTCCATTATTTTGTAGGGAGAATTGGAAAAATGAGACATTTTGAAATTTTGTTTGTCAGAATAGGATTTTTCATACTTTTGACCCTTTATGGACATATTTTACCCTTCTTTAATGGAAAAATGGTAAACTGAATTTTAAAAATGTAAAAAATTATGAAAACTATTGTAAACTTAAGTATGATAATATATATGTTTAAATAACAAAAAATGGGATCATATTTTATTTAATCTTCTAGCCACATTTAGAATACTCATTCTGGTAATCTAGTTAGTTTATAAATCAGATTCTAAGTGATAAACATAGATATATAAAAGATATATACCGTAATCTAACATTTCTTGTATATTCCGACAAAGATATATACCGTAATACAACATTTCTTGTATATTCTGACAAAGATAGATTAAGTTACGTTACGATCTAGAAAGATGTCTTTGTTATACCAAGAGGTTGAAAACGATATATAGCCACAACTCAATGATATAGCTCGGCTACATTACGTGCCAAAACATGTTCTGCCTTTTACCTTATATGACGCCTATAGGACTAATATGTTTCATACCTCCTATACTGTGTTCTGTGTAGGTAGTATACATGTTCTAGGCAAATCCTGAAAATATGGAAACTTCCATATTCAGTTATAGAAGTTTCCTAAATCTAAACTAAATCTACCCTAAATCTAGCGAAGAATATTTTCTCCAAATTTCACATTCTTCTCCTCCTCCCACAATCTTTTTTTCTTATTTTGTGTTTCTCTCTTCTTCATCCACACAATCATCTCTTCTCTCTATCAATACATTATGGTTCTAATCTATGTTAAATCTGGTGAATGTGTCTAGTTGCAGTGAAGAGTGGAGTTTCGTGGTAGCCAGAGCAAGGCGTGGTCGAATGTTAACATTAGAAACTACTACTCCTTTGGAGAAGGTCAAGAGGATCGTGTGTGAGGATTATGGGGTGGACCATACTGTTGTGAATGTTGAGTTCAGTTATTCGATGGTGAATCAAAGAGGGAATCCTCCAACTATTATCACCAATGATCGAAAATCATCTAATTTTGTGGAGTATGCAAAGAAGGATTCATGTACTACCTTGTGTGTCACGTTCTCGTGTTCTGGTGTTAACCAAAAAGAACGAGTCAATATCAATTTGAATAAGGAGCCGTGTGATTCAAGTAATCTTGAGGATGAAGAAGTTCATGAGAAAAATCGAGCAAAGTTTGTGAAGCCGTCAAAGGAGTCTTGTGATAGAAGGAAGGATCATGTCGATGCAGCAGGTTGCGCTAATGATGGTTTAAGGAGTGAAAACATTGGAGATTCTCAAAATAATGGAGATAGTGAAAAGGATGGTCGATCTTGGAGAGGAGATTTCGTGAAGAAGAATCAAATTTTCAGAAGTAAAGAGGTTCTGAAGGAAACAATGGAAATTTTAGCTATGAAGAATCATTTCGATTACACTGTTCTCAAATCCACGAGAAAATGATGGTATTGCCGATGTAAGGATGCATTATGCAACTGGACTGTGCGTGCAGAAGGTGTGGACGGGTCTACATATTTCATGATCAACCAGTGCGAGGAAAGACATACATGTGCTCCTTCAAAGAAAAGAAAAATTGGAAAACAGCATCGGCAAGAACAATTGGGAGTCTGATACAGCATCGATATGGTGATGCCAACGATGGCCCAAAAGCAAATGACATCATTCACTTTATGAGATTGGAGCATAGTTGTGAGATTAATTATTGGCACGCTTGGGAAGCTCATGAGTTTGCTATAGCAGCTGCTAGAGGTATACCAGATCGCAGTTACGCTAAAATACCATCGTATTTGCACATGCTTAAAGAAGCTAATCCTGGGACGCATACTCACTATGAACTTAATGAGAAGGGGAGATTCATGTATCTATTTATGTCGTTTGGCCAATCAGTTAGAGGATTCTACAATGCAATGCGAAGGGTGATTGTTGTTGATGGAACTTTTCTGAAAAATAAATACAGAGGAATTCTACTTGTTGCTACTGCTGTAGATGGTAACTCTAATTTGTATCCGATTGCATTTGGAGTTGTTGATTAAGAGAATGACGATTCATGGGGTTGGTTCTTCAGACAGTTGAAAGTGGTTATTGCTGATTGTAAAGACTTAGCTTTTGTCTCAGATAGAAATGCGTCTATTGCTAAAGCGATTGGGACTGTCTACCCCGATCAGCACATGGAATTTGCATTCATCACTTATTGACCAATGTGGTTGCATTTTTCAAGACAAAAGGGTTCACTGCCTTGGTTGAAAAGGCTTCACGGGCATATAGGTACTGAATTTGAGGAACGTATCACCGACATTTTTGATATGAGTCCTGACCCTGGAAGATATCTACGGGAGGCTGATGTGCGCAAATGGGCTCGTTCTCTCTTCCCTGGTAAAAGGTATGACATTAGGACCACAAACCCTGCAGAGTCGATAAATTCAGTACTGAGAATACCTAGAGAATATCCGGTTATTCCTTTGCTAGATAGTATAAGAGAACTGTTGACTCGATGGTTCTATGAGCGTCGCTTGGTAAGCTCTAAGCATCTTGATCCTTAAACCACTAAGGTGGAGAAAAAGATTGATAGGAGAATTGTGAAGGCAAAAGGGTTTCAAGTTCACAAGGTTGACGACATCAAATCACTTGTGAAAGGAGACATGTATGATTGTTTTGTTGATTTGGAAAGAAGAATATGCACATGTGGGAAGTATGATATAGGAAAAATTCCTTGCCGACACGCCATTCCTGCAATTTATTCACGAGGTATGGAAGTATAAACACATGAACTTGGGACCTATTCATTTTTTGTAATTAAGCATAGTGACTCCAATCAATCACATTATTTTGACACAGGCCTGGAAGTGCACAGATTTAATGATGACTTATACACCACTGCAGCGTGGAGAACCGCCTATGAGGAATGCATTAATCCAATAGCAGTTCCAGAGTCTGAATGGAATGTCCCCGCTGAGGTTAAACTTGCTAAGGTTTTACCACCAGAGACAAGAAAGAGTGCTGGTCGACCAATAAAGAGAAGGTATGAATCAGTAGAAGACAAGATAAAATCTTCTCAGGGATCAACAAAGAATAAAAAACACAAGTGTAGTCGTTGTAGTACCCAAGGACACAAGAGAGGAACATGCGATTTACCCATCTAGTTTGTTTTGTGTGTTATTCTGTCTCTGTTTTTTTTCTTGTTGATCTTGAATCATAGTGATCTTCTACTTAAGAACTTATTTGACTATTTGGTATTTGCTAAACTCTTGAGACTAATCGATCAATGTTTGTGACAATTTGGTATTTGTAAAATTATTGGTTCTAGTAGATGATAATCATCAAGAAATAACAAGAAACATAGTCTTAAACTTGTTTGAAAAATAAATATTTGAGGCAGCACATGAACATCAAGCAATGTACATGAACACCATCACCAAACAACACACAAACAAAGATTTTATGATCCTTAATTCTCTAATGCATTCTGTGATCTTCTCTTCACAATGTGCAATTGCATCTTCCGTCTCTTTAATTCTACTCTCATGGCCTTTCATCATGGCCTCACCACCTCTCACTGATTTCTGAATCTCAATATTGTCGACAAGCAGCACGTCAAACAAGTCCTGGAAGTCTTCAATTTCCTCAACTACCAACTTATCAGTCCATTTGAACAAGTGAGTTTTGTCCTTCATCATTAACATCCAATAAACAGTTAGATTGAAACAAAGCAAAGTTACATGATTATAAGACTAACCTTGTCAGATCTCATCAGACAACAATGAAATAATCTTCCTGGATTTTTAACAGTTTTTGAAGTGAAACGAGACACTGCCTGACCACAATTGCATCTCGTGAGAATTCCGCATTGTTTGGCTAGTCGATCTGTTGGAGTTGATGAAGAATTGACCGAAGACATGATTGAGTCGATCTCCAAATTTTCGCCGCTATAAATCTCTCTATCGAGGAAGAATGAGGAAGAAAAGGGAGTAGGTCAAATAATTACCTAAACGACGTCTTTTGATACTTCTATAACGTGTATTCTACTAAAGGGAGATCAGAAAAAAACACACTAAAATAGACTGCTTCAACCTATTACAAACGTATGTACTTTGTCTTCGAATCCTCTAAATTTGTTTAAAAACATGGAGCAAAGAAAGTAGCATGAGAATTGATCAATTGATAATTAGTGACCAATTTACATTACTAGTGAATAAGTAGATGTCATTTGCGCATAGGCTTTCGACTTTGATTATAGTTAAGGGTTTAGGGTATAGTTGAGGTTATGGGTTTAGGGTATGTGTAGGGTTTTATGAATTATGATCATGTAGTACACTATACTTTGCAGAAAATCAAATTAGAGGAACTAAAAATCCTTCAAAAACCTAGATATAACTGTTTAGGGTTTGTTTATGGTTTAGGGTTTTATGAATTATGATCATGTAGTACACTATACTTTGCAGGAAATCAAACTAGAGGAACTAAAAACCCTTCAAAAACATAGATATAATTGTAACATAATTCCTAAAAAATCTAAAGCTAGAGTTGTCACAAATTTCCATCCAAACATAAGCTAGAGTTGTCACAAATTTCCATCCAAACATAAGCTACAGTTTTCCACATAGTTAGACACATTTAATCTTCGAGTTCAAAGGACTCTTCTCTCTCCCATGGTGAAGGTAGATATCGTGTCATTGCCTCAGCGTAAATGGGATCGTGTGCAGCCTCCCATAATTCCACACCAATCTTCTGTCTGCAACCCATGATTATTTCATCATCAACTAAACTCAGGTCGATACCAAGCAGATGGCATTCCAAGTGCTTGAGTGCGTATGCACCGCAATCACAACAAGACTTGTTCAATCTCATCTTCATAGGAACATCCACGATAGAATAAGATGCCAGGAGTAGCTGCTTCTGTCTTTCAGGTGGTGCAACGGCCTTCACTATCCTAGGAATCAGAGCAGCATACTTCTCCATGTGTTGTCTATTTTTTGCCCGACCACTATCCAACACTTCCACCTTTTTCTCAATAATTTTGATGCAGACACCAACCCAGTGATTACCTGCAATGGACAATAATAATTTTTTAAACAAAATCAAGCTGAAATCTTAGACGTGTGGAGGAGAGAATGATTACCAGTTACAAACAAAGGAAAGTAGAGACGATCAACATCCACACCCCAAACTTGATCAGTCCGCCCATGAGATGGAAGTTCTCCTCTGCCGTACCCAAGAAGAAACTCAGGCAATTCATAGGCCTTTTTGTTACGAAAGAACTTGTTGTATGCAGCATCGATTTGGAGGCAGAACATAGCACTCATGAAAGCAACACGGCTCAGGGCCCAACGCTTCAAAGTTGTGTTGACTCGCCATATAAACATAAATGCATCCATTTCCTGAATATTCACAATGAAATTAAGTTGTTTTACAAAAGATAAATTCAAAAAATTAGTACAATAAAACATTACCTCGTTGCCAAGACATTTTCCTGGACTTACTATCCTTGAAGCTATAGTCAAATTTAAGATTGACGGATCAAGTGGTAAAGGTTTTGGTTTCTTAACCCATCCCGTGAATCCTATCCATGATTCTTCAGAGCAATTATATAGTGACGACTGCGGAGAACCATCTGTGCGCAATGGTGAATCAGTAAGCTGAAGTGCTTTTCCTTTATTCTATTTCTCTCACTGTGACGGCAGTGGAGCTTTTGAATCTCGGACTGAAGTCCTTGGAGTTCACCACTCCTCTCCCTTATTGGTCTGAGATGGATCAAAGCCGGGCACATACGAGGTCTGAGAAAGCCCTTCAACGCCTTCCGTACCTATGAACTCTGGGATATCATCTGCTTCACTAAAATTCACATCAAAGGAACTCTGGGATTCTTCCTGTTGTGTCATGATAAATAATCAATTAACAACATAATATTAAGCACAAACAAGTCCATTACATGAACTTTTAATAAATAATTCTAATATTTTACACACCAACATTTCACATAAGTTTCAAACAACACGCTTACAAACCAATGACACTAACACACCAAGCACAGTTACAAACCGAGACCTTATAAAACACCACCAACTTCAGACCGATATCATAGATGATAGTAAGACAAACAGACACACAAACCACCTAATAAACAAGACAAAATAACATTTAAGAGAATGGTGAAGACAAGTCTTTTTTTACCCCGCGTGTGGACCTCCTCAACGGTGGTTGGCTCGTCGAAGGTTTGGTAGGTGAAGGCTTCTTCGGTGAAGGCTTCTTCGGTGAAGGCTCATTCGGTGAAGACTTCTTCGGTGAAGACTCTCCAGGCTCAACTTCAACGCTTGGTTCCTTCAGTGAATCTTCAAGCTCTGTCTTCATTTTCTCAAATTTCTCAGCCATCTGTTTTTGAAGCCTCTGTTCCATTCCAGAGAAACCCTGCTCAAACAACTGTGTCACAAAAGGCTTCATGTCTTCATTAAAAGGCGCTTGCTTTGGTCCAGTAGAGAGAATCTTATGCTTCCTTTTCTCTATACCATGATTTGGAAGCCTCTTCTTACCCCTGCTTGATGTAGCGCCTAGGTTCTTTGATCCTTTTGGAGTATGGTAGTCTTCATCACTCTCAGCGGATTCATCATGGACAGCTGAGTCATCATTCACAGCCGAGTCATCATTCACAGCCGATTCATCCTCTCGTCACTAAAATCATGTTTTGTTCTTATCAACTTCATCAGATTCTCGATTCTCTCATCTCTGCTAAATACATGAGCTTGGACTATATCATAATTTCCTCTCCAGTCGATATATGGATAGATGTCATCCTACACAAGAAATTTACTGAAACTTATATCCTAAAAAACTCATACCAAACTAGCTGGACTCAACTTACATAAAGATTAGAGATTACCTCGGGTGTCAGGATTTGCTCCAACCGATTGATCTCATCATATGACACCTTTGCAGCTCCCATCCAGTTGATGCATCTAGGAACGTTTCTGAAACTTTTGTTAAGTTTTTTTCCACAAAGCTTCCCAATCTTTGGTACAGCTTCCATTGCCCAAATCCGCAAGGCGTAAGAGAAACCATCCAAGACATAACTAGTAGTCTTAGCCTTCAGGTTGTCACGATTTTTGGCTATTGAGTTGCAGAGAAAATCATAGGCCGCAACTCCCCAAGGATACTTGCGAACCTTCTCAAGATCCATGACCACCTTGATGTATTTGAGGGGGATATTAGCCTTCTCATCTCTCGCTAAAACTACACAAAGAATGATGGCCAGATAGATCAGTCGTATGCGATCTGCATTCTTCCACTACTTAACAGCTTCCTTGTCCTTATTCCTCAGGTTGAAGAGTGTAACTGATCCATATCTTCTCCTCAACACATTGCTCCAGAAACCACCGTCATATTTCCAGTCTTCGAACTCCTTAAGAGAGATATGAGTATTGCACTCAAACCCGGTTACTGGTTTCCTCGCAAAGACGAACCAAAGCTCGTGCATTTTGTAAGCCAGCAGCTCCCTACACAAGAAGCTGTGTAAAACTCTCGCAGAGAACCCAAGACCATTCTCATGCAGCTTAAAAATCTAAGAAAAAACTGGATCTTTTTTTCACAGCTTCCAACTCCTTTGGCAGCCACTCAGTGAACTTTCGGATAATGTAGTCAATCCTGCAGTTGTTATTGATCTGAGTCACTTGGGGCTCCTCGCCCTCCTTAAAAATCCTCTTTGGTAACTCCAGCGACATATCTAAAATCCAAGTTCTAAACTTGTTAGTTCAACATTTTAATGAGAGCAAGACAAATCGATTTTTTTAAAAAAAAATCTTTGTAATCCAAGTTCAAATTGATTTTTAAAAAATCTGTGTAAAAGAGGTCAACTATTCGATTAAGTTCAAATCGATTTTTAAAAAATCTGTGTAAAGGGATAATGTACTACATACATGGTCATAATTCTTCCTTTAGGTCTGAAAGGTACAAGCCTGTACACTTTTGGTTTCCTTATCTCATCTCTTCAGCATCTAGAAAATAAAAATTTGAAATGGTTTCCTGAGATGCAGAGGGGTAGGTAAATTACTCACGACCCGACACTTCGATGTAAGCGAGGGTTAGGTACATTACCGATGACCCCCTTATTTGCTTACATTGTTGTCAAAAAGAAAAAAATATAAAGAAAAAGAAACCAATAAGGTGAACAAGATGGAATGCATTAGCACATGTATCTGTTCATTGGCATTGAGTCACAAAAAGATTAAGAGAAGAGGGATATAGGGAGAAAGAAAACCAGAATGAGATTGCTTGTTTACCCAGAAACTTGTTTGAGTAAGAGTCCATGTGTCCTTTGATCGATACTCTTAAGGTAAAGACTTCACATTATTTTATGTTAAGAAATGAGGATGGTTGAAGAGAATGTATGATAGTATTTATTAAGTTGCTAGATAGATGAATTGGGTTGCTAAGCTAGGATATGGAATGTGCTTTTGTGATTAGGATTTATTAGATGTGGATTGCAATATTGTAGAGATGGTAAGTCTTGAGGAGTTGATATACCATAGATTTGACACACTTTTAACCATGGTATATGAGTGTTTTAATATTTAATTACTATGTTTTAGAGTCTTTTAAAAATATTTATAGGTTCAGGAGTATTTTTTGAAAGAAAGTGATGTTTTTGGAGCATTTTTGGAGCCTAAGTATTTATACTTTGTTAAAGTGTCTAGGTAAAAGAGAGCTTTCTTTTATGCTTATTTTCACAGAAAAGGGTTTTTAGGATTTATAGAGTTGTAGAGAAGATCCAGACAAATTTGTGATTGTAACTCCATTATTATCTATCTATCTATCTATCTATCTATCTATCTATCTATCTATCTATCTATCTATCTATCTATCTATCTATCTATCTATCTATCTATCTATCTATCTATCTATCTATCTATCTATCTATCTATCTATCTATCTATCTATCTATCTATCTATCTATCTATCTATCTATCTATCTATCTATCTATCTATCTATCTATCT
>CAKOAT010919597.1:138496-211661 GCA_932364175.1 Eruca vesicaria subsp. sativa
GTTTTTCTGTTAGCGAGCTGCGTCTCAATTAGGGTTTTCTAGTTCTTACGTTTTCGGCTACTCTCTTTGTACCAGTTCAACGCAGATTCGGAATAAGAACCTTCTTTGCTCTCTATTTTCGTTTTTTTTTTTCATTTAAATTCTAAGTTATCGTTTCCTTATTATTTGTTGTGCGGTTCTCGCACATAGCCGGTTCCTCTGGAAACTTAAGGTTTTCCCGAAGTTTCCTTATTTACGATTTATTTGACAGTAGGGTGAAATCGACTCCCACATTCACCAAGATTATAGACCGGCTCTCGCTCATCCCTAGAGGATCTCAACTTATTCCAAATGATTTCAGGATGATGATTAACAAGTTAAATCATTCCAGGATCATACTCTAGTTAGCTACTCTAGAGTAAGCATTAGGGTTCATCAGGATAATGAATATCACAACTCAACAATCCAAAGTTGGGGATAATCCCTCATAACTATTTGAACCCCAAATCTAACAAGTGAATCTACTCATACATGCCTAAGTGATTCATAGCATCAAGGTAATAATAGAAATTCATAAGTTTAGAAGATTGAACACTTGGTTCCTTTGAACAACAAATCTCTTTGTATATTCTTCTAAATCTAGAACTCTATAACCTTTGATGAAAATCAGAATAAGATGAAAAGAATACTTTTATAAATGAAAGAACTAAGAGTATTAAAAAAAAATAAAAAGCATAAAAAGCATACATAGAATAAAAGCATACTCTGCCAAAACACATAGGCATAACTATAAATATGAGTTCAATTAGGTTAAAAACTTGTCAGGGGCAATCTTGTAATATTGAGAAAACTTGTGCTTTAAGTCGGCTGAGTCAAACTTATTCTTCACGCTCGATATCGATCGATGGTACAAGGCGTACATCGATCGATTGAGTATCTCGATTCGTCAACTTCTACGGAAGCATCGTCGATCGAATACACATGATGTGTATCGATCGATATGTATCTCTGGATATCGACCTTGTTGTCTGATCTTCATAGTTATCTCGGGAAAACTCTCCTTTAAGATCCATAAGGGCGCCTAAATCATCACTTTACTCCAAAATTCTCCTGAACCTGAAAACATACCTAACAGACTCCAAAACATATATATATATCTATATATATATATATATATATATATATATATATATATATATTGTAAAATCATCTCAATACCATGGTTAAAAGTGGGTCAAAACCATGGTAGATCAACTCTCCCAGACTTAACCTTTTGCTTGTCCTCAAGCAAACACAATAGTTACTCTTTGGAAGAAGTTTTAGAAAAACAGCAGGGACTCAATCAAATTTTAACTTAAGATCATCACCTCTACTTTGTTGCAAGCCACATCTCATATCTATTAACTACAAAACTACATTATACCATATCCTAGCTTAGCAACCAAATTCATCTAGCCAATCAACTTAGCAATCTTATTTGTCTATCCCCTCTACAGATTTCATTTATGCATAAAATAAAAGTGTAGGCTTTACCTTGGGAGTATCGATCAACGAACACTTGGATTCAACTCAAGCAAGTTTCAGGCATTCTCATTCTGGTTTCTTTTCTCCTTATATTTCCCTTCCCTGAATCCCAAATTTTTCTTTTTCTTTTATATCAATCCCAATGAACAACAAATGTTAAACTTATTGATCTTTCTACTTTTTGTAGCCTTTTCTGACATATGTAGGTGAATAGTGGGGTCATGGGTAATTTACCTCTCCCTCGCTTCCACAATTTGTGATAATTCCTTTGAATTAGAATAGTGGGGTCGTGGGTAATGTACCTCTCCCTCTGCCTCTTGGGAAATCATCTCAATCTTTTTTTTTTCTCTTAGTTTTTTTTTTTTGGAATGCCAAAGGAGAGAATGAAACCAAAATTATCAAGACTTTTACCTTCCAGACTTGCAGGAGGATTCTGATCCCTTGTATACCAAGCCCCAAGACAAGCAATGTATGTCAGGTTAGGTTGGAAATCAGCTATGGTTCTTCCAAACAATCATGAAAAGTGTTGTGATAGGTGACCTATGATCCACTTTAGCATTTATAGTACTTTCTGCAATCAACAATTCTAAGAATAGTGCTAAAGAATGGTTAGATAAAAAGTACAAATTTTGAAATATATTTGTCCCCTTCTTGACTCAATAAAACCAATTTTGAAAACATTTAATGAGATCAAAAGGTAAAGTAGCATCAGTGATCACCACTCCCCCAGACTTAAATCATACACTGTCCTCAGTGTATAACCACTCGGAGTTAGGGCATAAATAAATAATGTATAGCTGATATCAAAAATTTTGAACAATATACCTGACCGGAATTTGTATTGATCGATGGTGAGTCGCCTTGGTCGATCGTCATGGATAGGTCGATGTCGACATGATCGTATCGGTCGATAGAGGTAGTGATCGTCTAACATCTCTTCTGAAATTAATAAAACGAAAGTAAAAATTTAAAATAATATAAAATTAAGTAAGAAAATACCTAATAGTGGGTTGCCTCCCACTCAGCGCTTAGTTAAAGTCATTTAGCTTGACTATGGAGGTATGGTGGCTAGTTAGGTGAGTTGCAGGTACTTGTTGGGAAACAAGTATCCTCTTTGTCTTGTGATTCTCCAAATCATGAAGTTAAGAAGCTTCTTGTGGCTTCCTCTCTCCTGGTCATACTAGCTTTCAATCCTTGGACCTCATCTTGGATTCTTTGTAGCTACTCCTCAAGGCTCGCAATGCTGAACTCATATTGTCCAATCTTGCTGAAGGTTTGTTCTAGATCAAAACTCAGCTGCATGGTGTCGAGGTGTTGGATTGTTTTCACACGGGAAGAGGTATTATCGCCCGATCTTTGTGTAGTTTTGTCGGTCGATTTGAAAGGATGTCTATCGGTAGATGGGCTGAATAGCACGTCGATCGATGCGGATGGTGCAGGTCGGTTTACGAGCTGTCTCTGAATGTTTCCTTTTGTTCTGAATTCCAATCCTTGAACGTCACTTTGTACTTGGAACCACATCTTGTCGAGTAATCCGTAGGCTTCAATAGCTTTGGATATATCTCATGTTATTTCTTCAAGTTCTTCTCTGGTATAGAAGTCTGGTGCTCTAATATCGGTCGATGTTCTGGGTGGGTCATCGATCGATAGAGCCTCTAGGTGACTCTCGATAGGTTTGTCTATGGTGGTATCCTTAGTTCTCCATATGTTGTTAACTCGATGCATGATGCTGTTGCTGAGGTGTAAGCATTTGTCTTCCAAGGCTTTATTGTTGCGTTCGTCTGCTTTTCCCAGATCTATGTGGATGGTGTTGATAAGCTCGTTGATTTCTTGTTTGGTGTAAGATATCGTTCGTGAAGAACTAGTATCGATCGATGCTGTTGTGGCTGTATCGGTCGATATCTGTTTCTGAGATTCCAGTTCTTCGCGAAGCGCATTCACTTCTTCTTGCAGGGCGTCCTTCTCTTTACGAACTAATTCATTGGCTGTGTAAAGCCAATATAATTCTCTTTGAAGTGATGCTTTTGTTCTTTCATGTTCAAACTTCAGTAGTTCCATTTCCCAGCTATGTTCACCAACTCTTCCATTGATCATGTGCGTGACCTCTGCTTGTGTGTAGAGCTTGCAAACTGGAACTCCTTTAGCAAACTGTTCAGCGTGTTTTAGTAAACAAAAACAAGAGCGCTCCATCATTGAGGCTCTATTCAGCAATTTCCCCATATCTTCTTTGGAAACCTGGATGATAGCTCCATCTACTCCTCTTGCGAAACCATGCTCATTTATGTAGATTCCATATTCGTCTTTCTTTTTCCACAAGAATCGACGAATCCCGAATTTGAAAGCTCGTTTCCCAAATTCCCGATGTATATCGTTTGATGTGAGTCTCCACGTATCGATCGATGCTTGTCGAAATTCTGGATATGCTGAGTTGAGATGAATTTTTTCTGCACCATCTTGCTTGTCTGAGGTATCTTGAATTGTTTGTTGCCGGTGCTGATCTTTCGTATAGATGGGTTGCTGTGCGTAGGGGCTAACTGATCCATTGGTCATCTGAAGAATGTCTGCAACGTCTTCTTTGGAGATTGGAATGATTCTTCCATCCATTGCTCGTGCATGGCCATCTTGATCCCTGAAAATACCAAACTCATCCGGAATTAGTAAGGTAAAATCGAAGTTATGTGTTTGTACCTCGGATAGTGTAGTGGTATGATCAGTCGAGAGTATGGCATGTGCATCAGTCGATTGGTTGAGGAACGTGTCGATCGAGTGATGTAGTTCCATGTCGGTCGATACGTCTGCTTCTGGTTTGGTCGCATGTATAAGTGGTGCTGTATCCACTGCAAAACTTTCGTCGTAATTGGTTGCCCAACTTCCAATTGAGTAGTCTCCCTCTTGTGTATCATCATCATCTGGGACGTAGATTGGTACACAGAAGGGGTTGTCGCTCGGTGGTTCGAAACGTCTTTTGAGCGATCTTGGTTGGTGCATATCGGTCGATGGAGAGTAGTCTTTGTCGATCGATGCTCTGAAGATGAAGGACGGTAGAGGAGGCCTTTCTTCATCTTCCCGAAGAAATCTGTACTCTGTGGCTCGTTCCTCTGCATAATCGTCATCATACTCCTCCTGAGTAGTGATGCTAGCCAGTTCTGGGATGTAATGATCGTTCTCCCAATTATCTACGTTAAAGTCACTGTCTAGAAACTCCCATTCGATCTTTTGGAATAACATGTTGATCGATGACCAGGTATGCTCGTCGGTCGACTCCGGTTGACTAGTATCGGTCGATGGAATAAGGCTTCCGTCGGTCGATACGTCTTGCTCTGTCTCGTACTCGGCCATTGAATCATACTCGTGGGCACATAAGCAAGCTGTTACGAGTGCTGAGCTCTCTGTCCTTGGAATCTTGATGACTTGGACCGGATTATAGTGGATGGTAGGGTCAATTAGGGTTAGGCAGAGCTTATTGAATTTCAGGTCACAAACAGTCCAACTATTGCTAAAAACAATCCACAAAGATGAAAGATTCTTCAGTAGGCTCTATCTTCAGACCTAGATGGTCTGCCATGATCTTGGGTAAGATGCTCGCAGAGAGCACGAGGGAACTCAACACCTCTTATTGAACATGGTATTGTGAACTTCCCTGGATTTCTCTTCTTCTCCAATGTGATCTTCTTCTTTAGACTGTCTCTGACTTGGTGAAAAATTCTCTTGATGTCTTCTTCTGTCTCCTTGGTTTTTCTGAAAAACATCCACAATCTTTGTGAAAAGTAGGCTTCTTCAAAGGGTTTCTCTTTAGGTATTCTCAGAACTCTCTTTCCGAAGCTTGACAATTCTTTCTCATTAGCTTCCCTTTTATAAGGTTTGGAAATCTTCTCTTTCCTTTTTCTGAGAACTCTTCCATGTTTTTCCTTTTCTATCTCCATGGGCCCAAAGGTATCCAAGGGTCTCTTCAGGATGGCGGTGGGAAGGTTACTGGGAGTTTTAGACTGCTCTCGGAGTGCATTAAGTCGTGCAACGTCTATCTTTGGAAGTTGCATTTTACGGTTGGGTACTGTATATCGGGGGACAACTGGAGTATGTCGGTCGTTATCTATAGCTTCGTATCAATCGACGGGTGAGTCTATCTGTCGATCGATAGGTGTAGTGTTGAGTCTGAAAGGGACGGGCGGATGTGGGTGTCGTGCTGCGAAGGCTTCATGTGACATAAGCTTGATGGCACTGCACTCGTGAGGGGTTTCCTCGAAATCCATCGATCGATACGCGTCAAAGTATATCGATCTCTTCACGAGGAGTGATATCGATCGCTTTTGGTTAGTAGGTGTCGGTCGATACGTGTCGAATCCGATGTCTGTTTCCCTCTCATCGTCAGAATTTTGCAGCTTCTCATGCTTCACCTCTTGCCAAAAGTCATCATCTAGGATGGCATGCACATGGTGGTTAGTAGCAAACTCTCTCATTCCTTTTGCTAAAGCTTCTTGATTCTTTAGTGCTTCTCCTGTCTGAACCACATCAGTCTCTAATTTCTTCACATAGGTGCTTAAGGCATCAAGCTTTGTGTTGAGGTTGATGTAGACAGAGTCGATCTTTCCATTGAAGTCCATCTGAAGTTTCTGCTGACTCTCAAGAACCTTGTCTAGCATCTCTTGTAGTTTACTGTCTTGGGTGGGTTGGGGTGGATTTGAGTAGAATGAGTTTCCATAACTCATGTTGTTTTTGAGGTTGATGCTGCTGTAGTTGTTAGGCTTCTATGAACTCTGGTTGAAGTAGCTTTTCTGTCCTGCGGAGTTTCTGTATCCTCCTTGGTTACCAGAACTCTGAAATCCAGCTCCACTGATCCAGTTCACATCTTCTTCTGTGTATTCCTCTTCAGCTACAGTTTCTGCATCCTCCACTGAGCAAATCTGTTTGTTTAGTTACTTCTGAACATTATCCAGCTGTGCTTGCACTTCATTAATCTGTTCCTTCCCAATAAATTATGTAGCTTTTGTCTTCACAGTGTTCTTTGTGCTGTTGCTTGAAGCTAGGTTATCAATTAAGATCACAGCTTCTTGCGGATTCCTGGTGGTGAAGTTGCCTTCACTAGCTGTGTCAAGAGCCATCTGATATTTCAAAGTGATGCCTCTATAGAAAGTGCAGAGCAGTTGCACTTTGTTGAATCTGTGGTGTGGACAATCTCGCTGGTAGGATTTGAATCTGTGTTGGGGTCAAAATTGGTACGACGGAATCAATGGCCAAAACTTCCCGTAAAAAATACTAATTACGTTTTATAAAACTTGAGAAGTCGTTTTATAAAACTCGAGAAGTCGTTTTATAAAAACCGGGAAATCATTTTATAAAACTCGAGAAATCGTTTTGTAAAACACGAGAAGTCATTTTATAAAATTCTAATAAGTTTCCGAACAAAGGAAATCCGCGGAAAACTTGGAAATCGTTATCTCGAAAGAACGAAACAAACACAGATTACACGATCTTCCGAGTTAAGCACAAAACTGAGTAAAACCGTAACCGCCATAAAACGCGATCTGGTTCGGCCGAACTAGCTCGCTGTACAGCGAGCTAAGTGGCCTCGAGCTATTTATCCCGAGCCTTGATCTCCCACATCCTCAATTCAAGACATACATTCTTCGGCACGATCGTGTTCCAAACAACGGTCGGATTGTCTATCGTTTCGTCTCAATCTGTCATATCGTTCGAGTTATACGATAAAAACCGTAAAGTCTTGTTTTCTCAAAAGAACTCAAGAAAGTCGTATAAAACGGCAACGGTTAAGCAAAACACCGAACATTGCCTAAACTATACGATTTACTCGAGATTTTTTCATGAGAAATCGTAAAAACGCGTTTTTTAATAGAACTTCGAGAGAATCGTAGAAAGCGGAAACGATTAACCAAAGCATCGAACATTGCCGAACTTTATGATTAACTCGAGAAACTTATTAAAAACGGCATTGCAAGAGGAAACGATCTCGCATAAAGTCATAAAACGGTTTTATCGTAAAACGGCCCGAAAAGACCTAAAACGCGATAAAAGCCTATCTTGCGACTTTGACGAAGTCTAACCCGAAGATACGACGACGTTTGATGATTTACTCATAGAAAGAAGATAAATGTAAAATTTGAAGATAAATGTCAAGTTTGAAGATAAATAAAAGATTTCCGCGGGAAAAAAGGAAAGATCGAGATAAATGGAAGATTCTCGATAAACTCGAATCTGGGAGAAATGGAAAGACTAAACCGCCTAAGAAGGGAGTATATAAGCAAGAGGCAGAGGACATAAGCAGAGGACGAGTTTTCAGAGCTTTCACCACCAAACTTAGCATTTAGGAATATTTCCGTTTTCGTTATCGAGCTGCATCTCAACTAGGTTTTTAGTCATAGATTGCTAGGGCTAGGAATCTCGCCGACGGCTCACGCAGCTAAGGCTACTCTTGTTATACCGTTCTTACGCGAATTTGGAATAAGAACCCTTTTTGCTCTCAATTCTTATTTTTATTCCCTTTTTACTTAATCGCGTCGTGTTCTTAATTGCTTGTCTGCGGTTCTGCAGATAGCCGGTTCCTCTGGGAACTTAGGGTTTACTCAAAGTTCCCTTATTTACGATTTATTGACAGTAGGAGAATTTTGGTTCCCACAGTTTGGCGCTAGAAGGAGGGGGGGGGGGTCGGATCTATCTTACACTAAAGCCGCAGCATTCTCAATCAAGAAGCGATGACAGAAGAACAGCAAACTCGCAGAAGCGACAACGTTGACAATAAACCACTTCAAGATGTGTCCGTGGCCAATGCTACGAACGCTAACACCGAGACCGTCAAAAAGATGCTCTCTGATTTTAACAAAAAATCGGAAGAGCAGAAAAGCTCATTGGTTCACTCGTAAAACAGGTCGAAACCCTAACTGCGAAAACCAGAGCGATTCGCCCCCGCGGAACTACTAAGATCCGCGGAAGGAGGCTTGATTTCTCGACTCCTATGGATCATCTCAGAACCGAGCAGGGAAATCAGACGGAGAAAGACTCCGAAAAAGATAACCCTGACGCGATGCTAAACGAATCGGAAAAATCTCCTACTCGCTGAAATATCATGGATTTTACCCGTTTTCAGCCATGATTTATATATGTTTTTGGAAAAAAAAAGGATACTTTTAGTGTCTTTTTAGAGCTTTTACAGGTTCGAGTACTCACTGGTGTAAAACATGCATTTTGGAGCTAAAATGGAGACTTTATGGAGATATGTGCAAAACGATGTTTAAGCTATCGACCGATGCACATTGAGAGAAATCGACTGATAGATGATCACTCGTATCGATCGATAGATGACATTTTACATCGATCTATAAATAAGTTATCCAAGCGATTAAATGAAGATTAGAAGCCCTAATTGCTTCACAAGAGTTTTAATAATTTGCACACTAAGTCCCTGGCTGCCTGTTAGGCTATATTAAGAGGGTTTTGTACTAGTTTAGGTAGACAACTTTGGAGACCTTTTAGACCTAATTAAGAGAAGCATTTAGCTACACTATGAGAAGAGTTTGATGGAGAGAGAGATCTGAACTACAATTCCAGAGAAGATCTTGAACTCCCTTTTTACTTATTGTTTCTTTTTATTATTATCTTAAAGTATTATTCAGACCATCATGACTTTGTCTCTCATGAATATGTTTGAGTAGTATCTCTTTCTAGATTTAGGTTTCTCATTAAGGTTGACTCATGCATTGAATTGAACCATTATTAGGGTGTTTAAAATATAGTTCTCAATCTAGTTATCAATGAATGCTAAGGTCAAGGATTGATCACCCTTACCTCTGATTTTAGGATCAATTTGGACAAGCGATAGCTTGGCAAATACCCTAAGTCTAAGTTAATGAAAACTAGATAATCCATTCAAACACACCTTTACCACTCGGTGGATGCGATATCGATCGACGAGACGATAGTCGTGTCAACCGATATAGAGGAATTAGCATCGATCGATAGTTTCGACAGAAGCATCGATCGATAGTTTCGACAGAAGCATCGATCGATATTCCCTTCAGGTTATCGAACGATAGTTCTAACCCGAAATCCAGTAGAGTTAATCCTTAAATTCCTAAAGAGTTTGAATCAGAAAAATGAATAATAAAAACCCTTTACAACTTGCATGCATGTCATACCTGAGAAAATGCCTAAGTTTAACTACCTTCTTTCTTCCTAACAAACCAATCAATCAATCAAGCATTTACTTGCTTACCTTTTAAAGTTACTGTTTAAAACCTTGTTGTCTAGCTTTATTTCGAAGACTTAATAATCTGTTGTGTAATTCTAGAGTCTTTGTGGATTCGATCCCTAAGTACTACTATTGAACCTCTTATTTGAGAGAGTAATTCACTCCTTAGAGTTAAACATTTGAGTGATATCAAATTAGGCGCCGTTGCCGGGGACTCTTTCTTATTACCATCAGATTTAGTTTAGAATACAGTCTAGATTTTTATTTATTGTTTACTTAATTCTTTTTTCGTCTTTCTCTGATTACACAGGGAACCCAAGATGGAAAAGACAGATTTCGGCCAAGCATCGACCGATGACGTGACGCACACATCGAGCGATATGTTGACCGAGAAATCGATCGACATAGTTCAACTCACATCGATCGATATAACCGAACCAGAAGCAGGTAATTCTTTACTTACCGATTTAGTTAATGAGGAAGTAGTCCTAAACGAACCAGTAGGTCAGTTATGCAATGAAACCAATGAATTTACAGTTAAACAGGGGACTGAAATCCTTGTCAAAAACCATCCATCTTCAACTGAAGATGCAGAAAAATTCCAAGATTACTTAGATCCCATTAAGACCTATTCCAATAGATCAGCTATCAAGCTACCAGAGGATGAAGCAAATAAGTCTACGCTTCATTTTGACTACATCCATCTGGTACAAAAGAACCCCTTCTGTGGTTCTGTCTAAGACCACCCCCATGAGCACATGGATTATCTAGAAGGATTAGCACTCAACGATAGTAATCGTTGTAAACTTTTTCCTGTTTCCTTGGGGAGGGAAGCCAGAAATTGGGTGAAACAAATACCAGCAGGATCCTTATCCTGCTGGAAAGATATTCGCACTGCTTTCATTAACGAATTTTTCAACGAGACCCGATATTAGAACGTGAGACATAAACTCTCCACATTCCTTCAAGGCCCACGGTAATATTTTAGGAACGCTTGGACTAGATTCAAGGATCACCAGCGAGATTGTACCCACCATGGTTATTCTGAACCAGAACTTCTTAAATTCTTTTACGGAGGTCTCGAGTTGGTTACCAGATTACGCTAGATAATGCGAGTAATGGTAATTTTAGCTCCAGGACCCCTGCAGAAGCAAATTATTTGATTACAACCATAGCTATGGGTAAATCTTATGAAATTAAAGATAAAGAGCGAGAAACTAGATCCAAGAACGAATTTCAAATAAATGGAACTAAGCAATCACTAGATTCCCTTCACTCTCTCATTAGGAAAAAGGATTATGATGTGATCCACAGCGATAAGGATATCCATTCCATTGAGCAAACCTTCTTTAGACCAGAAAGCCCTCAGGAGTATACATTTAACATAGATAGTTTTACCCAAGGCTACGACACTTCCATTGGATTAAACAAAGGAAAGGTCAAAGCTAGGATGAACCACGTTCTCACAGAAAGTCAGAAATTAGAGTATACCCTAGATGTCAGGCTAGACAGCGCCTGCTGCGAAATGTCAGAAAAACTTGACGCTTTGCATGGGAAAATAAGAGACCTCGAAAGAAATATTGACCATACCGCATAGCGTATCAAGAGAGAAGCAGGATGTCTACCGGGGAAGACTGATACAAACCAGAGACGTCACGTAAGTTCTGTAGTCTTGAGAAGCGGAAAAGAACTAGCTCCAATTATTAGGGAAAACACTCCTTCGGGAGAAAACACTAAGATTCCAAAGACGGAAAAGCCATTCCTAATCCCATTTTACTCCGTGAATCGATGCCAAATGGCCCTCAGAACAAGGAAAATAATAAGGACTCTAAGGAGACTGAGGAGCTAGTGATCATTCTCGATGAGGAGGAAATTGACGATGTCGATCGATACGAAGATACCAATATCGATCGACAAACATCTACAAACTCAAAAGAAAGTCCAATGCCCACCGGACCGACTATAGAACGGGTGTATAACTCTTTACCTCCTTATCCTCCCAAATCTAATTCTACGCGCAGTAGGGATAAAGAAATCTGTAGACGGACTTTCGAACGCGTTAAGGTAGAAATGCCACTTATTGACGCTCTCCGGATTTCGCCAACCATAAGACAGTATGTCAAGGGAATGACAACTACGATTTTTTCAACAGAAAAATGCAGTGTCATGATGGTGTCTGCAGAAGCTAGCGCTATAATCCAGACCCCTGAAAAGAGACCCGATCTTGGTAGTTTTGTTCTCAGATGTACAATCCGAGACAAGCTATTTCCAAGCACTATGTGAACTACGCTCTTGCGTAAATTTGATGCCGCATTTTGTTGCCACATTCCTTGGGTATTCCGAATTTACACCAGCTAACATACAACTAGTTCTCGCGGATAGATCGGTTAGAATCCCGGAAGGTGTACTCGTGGATGTGCCAGTACAAATCGACGGATACATTGTCCCAACATACTTTGTTGTGCTGCATTACAAGAACGAACCAAGAGGTCCGATTCTATTAGGCAGACCTTTCCTTGCTACTGCAAACGCTATTATCGATGGCAAGGAAGGATGAATAGATCTTAACATAGGCAACATTCCTATGAGATTTGTTATGGAAAAGGTCGTCACATTGCCTTTAATAGATAAACAATCTTCTTATGTAGATGAGATTGATGAACTGACCCAAGAATCTTTTGAGAAAATGTACTCGGATGATCATTTGGAAGATGTGCTTACATCCGCTCAGAACAAAGTTTTCAGCGTAGAAAGAAGAGCAGCTGAGTGCGATCGTCTCATAGAAACAAGTCATGATTCCTCAGGTATCAAAACCAAAGGCGAAGATTAATCAGAGATCGATATCGATCGATATCTGAACAACGATATCGATCGACACCCGCCTTCTTTTGGAAATCTCACAAAGGAAAAAACACCAAAAGTGGAGCTTAAGCCATTACCCGCTGGGCTTAAGTACGCTTTTCTCATGGATGATTCCTATCCAGTGATAGTAAACGCAAACCTCACTGACAAGGAGCTTGATCCATTATTGGATAAACTGCGCAAGCATAGAAAAGCACTTGGATACTCTTTAGATGACATTCCAGGCATATCTCCTGACCTTTGTATGCACCAGATTCATCTAGAGGACGAATCCAAGTCATCAGTAGAACATCAGAGATGATTAAACCCAAATCTCCAGGAAGTTGTAAAGAAGGAGATCATTAAATTTCTGGATGCAGGGATAATCTATCCGATTTCCGATAGCAATTGGGTAAGTCCAGTCCACGTAGTACCAAAGAAGGAGGTATTACAGTCGTTAAAAATGAAAAAGATGAACTGATCCCGACGAGGACTGTGACCGGACACCGGATGTTTATTGAATACAGGAAACTGAACTCCGCAACGCGGAAAGATCATTTTCATTTACCCTTCATCGACCAAATGCTGGAAAGATTAGCGATACATCCTGGATTTTTCCAAATACCGATACATCATGATTAGCGATACATCCTGGATTTAGCAAGATAGCCAGACCACTGACTATTCTCCTTTGTAAGGACACTAAATTTTATTTTACCCCAGAATGCCAGCAAGCATTTGAAAAGATCAAGAAGGCACTGATAACTGCCCCCATCGTACAAGCACCCGACTGGAATCTTCCATTCGAGATAATGTGCGATGTGAGCAATTTCGCTGTAGGAGCGGTTTTAGGGCAACGGAAAGATAAGAAGCTACATGCCATCTATTACGCCAGCCGAACTCTGGACAACGCTCAGAGAAACTATGGAATAACTGAGAAAGAACTACTTGCAGTTGTTTACGCTTTCGAAAAATTATGTAACTATCTAGTGGGCTCAAAAGTCATCGTTCACACTGATCATGCAGCTATTAAGTATCTTATGCAAAAGAAAGACGCGAAACCACGACTTATCCGACGGAGACTCCTTCTCCAAGAATTCGATATGGAAATAAAAGATAAGAGGGGAGTAGACAATGGTGTCGCGGATCATCTTTCCCAAATAAGAATAGATGAAGAAGTTCCTATTAATGATTTCATACCGACCGAAAACGTGTACTCAACAGATTCATCATTCATCGGTAAAATACACCTCTCCAACAAATTTGCATCAATCGATGGACAATCAGTTGAATCGATCGATAGAGGTGATACCACGTCGAATGATGGAGACGATGACATTGACTTGCGTAACATCACGTTTAAGATAAACATCGATACGACCGTAAATGTAGCATGCCAAACGATCACTGATAAACATAACATCCCTCCGAATGGAGATATTACGCACGAAAGGAACGCTGTCAAAAAGCGATTCGGCGAAAGACCTTGGTATGCTGACATAGTAAACTATCTTGCCCCAGACGTCGAACCTGAAGAACTTAAACATTACGATAGGAAAATGTTCTTCAGAGAAGTAAGGAGGTATCATTGAGACGAACCTTATCTTTACAAACAATGTGCCGACGGCATATTTAGACGATGCGTAGCCGAAACTGAGATTTCAGACATCATCTACCACTGCCATGGATCTGAATATGCTGGACAATTTGCAACCTTTAAAACGGTTTCAAAAGTTCTCCAAGCTGGATTTTGGTGGCCTACGATGTTCCGCGACGTTCACACCTTTATTGTCAAGTGCGACATATGCCAACGTCAAGGAAAAATCAGCAAAAGACATGAAATGGAACAAAAGTTTATCCTTGAAGTAGAAGTCTTTGATTGCTGGGGTATCGACTTCATGGGTCCTTTCCCTACTTCTTACGGAAACCGTTACATTCTAGTCGGTGTCGACTACATTTCAAAATGGGTTGAAGCAATCGCTTCGCCCACTAACGATGCTTCTGTTGTTTTCAAACTTTTCAAGAGCATCATTTTCCCAAGATTTGGAGTCCCTCGGGTAGTTATAAGCAATGGTGGAACTCATTTCATCAACAAAATTTTTGAGAATCTACTAAAAAAGAACGGAGTTCACCATAGAGTTGCAACACCTTACCATCCGCAAACAAGTGGGCAAGTCGAAGTTTCTAACAAACAGATCAAAGCAATTTTAGAAAAGACTGTAGGAGCCACCCGAAAGGATTGGTCTAGGAAGTTGGATAATGCACTCTGGGCTTATCGAACAGCTTTTAAAACACCGCTAGGAACAACTTCATTTCACTTACTCTACGGTAAATCTTGCCACTTACCAGTTGAGTTAGAGCATAAAGCAGCCTGGGATACCAAATTACTAAATTATGACATAAAGACGGCTGCAGAACGGAGACTCATCCAGCTAAATAAACTGGAAGAAATAAGGCATCTGGCCTATGAGAACTCCAAGTTATAAAAAGAGAGAACCAAAGCTTATCATGAAAAACACATTATTTCGCGGAATTTCACCCCGAATGATCAAGTCCTCTTATATAACTCTCGTTTGAATATATTTCCTGGGAAACCCCGATCTCGTTGGTCAGGCCCTTTTACTGTCATAGCGGGTCACTCAAATGGAACTGTTCCCTTGTGAACGAAAAAGGAGAAGAATTCACGGTAAATGGTCAACGAGTCAAACATTATTGGGTCAAGCCCCCAAGTTATAGACCCCTCCGGTTAAGTATACATAATCCCGCCGAAGAAACCGGATCGGTAAATCATACTCAATAATTTTCAAATAGCGCTGATGGGAGGCAACCCACTATTAGCATTACATTTACCATGCTTTTATAATAAAAATTTTTAGTTATTAATTATCTTTATTAAGCAAAACTAGTAAACATATTAGCACAATTCGAACATATCGATCGATATACGCCACTACCAAATCGATCGATACAGACATATCGAGGGCCAACTGCCTTAAGTCGATACAAGCTCTTCTCCTCCACAATCGCAAAACACACCCGAAACCCCGAAACTTCTCTTTCTCTCTCGATTCTTCATGGAATTCTCCCGTTTTTTTGCCTCAATCGATTCGAAATCCTCCCTCTATCTCGATTTCACTCTCAAATCCGAAAATCCTTTAAGGTATAACCCTTTGATTTTTATAGAGATCAAAGTTTCACCCAAATTTTGGCTAGAAATCGGTAGATAGGTCTGCTTTTAATCATTTTGAGTTGTTAGGATTGTTAGATTAGAGGTTTTTGAGTGTTAGAACTAGGATTTACACTATAAACTTGCGATTTGGACTGTTTTACAAAATCTTTACGACAGAATTAATAGCCAAAACTCCCCGCGAAAATACAAAAAGAACAGTTTTATAAAACCCGAGGAATAGTTTTATAAAACTCAAAGTCATTTATAAAACTCGCAGACCGTTTTATAAAACTCGAAAGATCGTTTTATAAAACCCGAGAATCGTTTTATAAAACTCGAAGATCGTTTTATAAACCTCGAGAAATCGTTTTATAAAACTAGAGAAAGTTCACTTACCTTTCCGGGAGTACATCTAGAGAGAACTCTAGAGTTAAGAGTGATTGAAGTGGAGTAGTCAAAGGATAGGTCACCTATTAGAAAGTGATTTGTGATACCGTGTAAGTGAGGCCAAAGCACGGGTAAAGATCATGTGGTGATTGCAAAGTCAGTAAACATGACTCTAGACTTGAAAAGTTAATGGACCGATCGTTGGAACGGGATAGGCCCATAAAACTTGAGAAATTGTTTTATAAAACTCGAGAATCGTTTTATAAAACTCGAGAATCGTTTTATAAAACTCGAGAATCGTTTTATAAAACTCGAAGATCGTTTTATAAAACTCGAGAAATCATTTTATAAAACTCGAGAAATCGTTTTATAAAACTCAAGAATCATTTTATAAAACTCGGAGATCGTTTTAAAAAACTCGAAGATCGTTTTATAAAACTCGAGAAAATCAATTTATAAAACTCGAGAATCGTTTTATAAAACTCGAAGATCGTTTCATAAAACTCGAAGATCATTTTATAAAACTCCAAGGTCGTTTTATGAAATCGGAAGATCGTTTTATAAAACTCGAGAATCGTTTTACGAAACCGAAAAAAACCGAAAAAGCCGTAAAACGCGAACTAGTCGCAACTAGTTCGCCGATGGGCGAACTAGGAAGTGATCAACTAGTTCGCTCATCGGCGAACTAAGCCGGCCCGGCTTAGTTCGCCCCCGGCTTAGTTTGCCGATGGGCGAACTAGGAAGTGATCAACTATTTCGCCCATCGGCGAACTAAGCCGGCCCGGCTTAGTTCGCCGATGGGCGAACTAGGACATGCTCGACTAGTTCGCCCATCGGCGAACTAAGCCGGCCCAGCTTAGTTCGCCGATTGGCGAACTAGAGACTTCCCGGACACTCCGCGTCTCGATTTCCCGCATTCCCGATTCGAAACTTACGTCTTTCGACAAGGTCGCGTTCTAAACCACGGCCGAAATATCTCCCGTTCCATCTCGATCCGACTTACCGTTCGAGTTTTACGATAAAAACCGTAAAACTTCGTTTTCTCGGAAAGAACTCGAGGAAATCGTATAAAACGGCAACGNCATTCCCGATTCGAAACTTACGTCTTTCGACAAGGTCGCGTTCTAAACCACGGCCGAAATATCTCCCGTTCCATCTCGATCCGACTTACCGTTCGAGTTTTACGATAAAAACCGTAAAACTTCGTTTTCTCGGAAAGAACTCGAGGAAATCGTATAAAACGGCAACGGTTAAACGAAACACCGAACATTGCCTAAACTACACGATTTATTCGAGATTTCTCGTTGAAATCATAAAAAACGCGCTTTTAATAAAAAACGCCGAGTAAGTCGTAAAAAAACGTGTTTTTAATAAAAAGTCGAGTAAATCGTAAAACCTTGCGATTAACTCGAGAAATTTATTAAAACAACATCAGATCAGGAAACGATCCCGTAAAAAGTTGGAAAACGGTTTTTATCGCAAAACGGCCCGGAAGGACCTAAAACGCGATAAAAACCCATCTCGCGATTTCAACGGAATCTAACCCGCAGATTTGATAACGTTTTGACGGTTTACTCGCAGAAGGAAAATAAAAGTCAAGTTTAAAGATTTAAAGGTTTGAAGAGAAATAGAAGATTTCCGCGGAAGAAAAGGAAGGATCGAGAAGAATGGAAAATTCCCGATTTCGTCAAATCTGGGCGAAATGGAAAGATCGGATAGCCAAGGAGAGGAGTATATAAATAGGAGGTCTAGGGCAGAAGCAACAAGACACGAAATTCAGAGCTCTCACCACCAAATTTAGCAATTAGGAATATTTTCGTTTTCTGTTAGCGAGCTGCGTCTCAATTAGGGTTTTCGTTCTTAGATTTCTAAGGATTTTGCCGACGGCTTACGCAGCTTAAGGCCTCTCTTTTGTACCAGTTCTACGCAGATTTGGAATAAGAACCCCTTTGTTCTCTATTTCGTTTATTTTCATTCAAATTCTAAGTTATCGTTTTCTTATTTTTCGTTGTGCGGCTCTGCAGATAGCCGGTTCCTCTGGAAACTTAGGGTTTTCCCGAAGTTTCCTTTTTTACGATTTATTTGACAGTGAGTGGATTTCGACACTCACAGTTTGGCGCTAGAAGGAGGGGGGGGGGTCGGATCTATCTTACACCGTAGCCGCAACATGTCCAACGAAGAAACGATGACTGGTGACAACCAAACTCGCAACGAACGCGACAACGTTGAAACACCACTACCAAAAGACGCGCCTGCGGCCAACGCTACGAACGCTAACGCCGAGACCGTCGAAAAGATGCTTTCCGNGATCTATCTTACACCGTAGCCGCAACATGTCCAACGAAGAAACGATGACTGGTGACAACCAAACTCGCAACGAACGCGACAACGTTGAAACACCACTACCAAAAGACGCGCCTGCGGCCAACGCTACGAACGCTAACGCCGAGACCGTCGAAAAGATGCTTTCCGAGTTTAACAAAAAATCGGAAGAGCAGGAAAAGCTTATTGGTTCGCTCGCAAAACGGCTCGAAACCCTAACTGCGAGAACCAAAGCGATTCGCCCCCGCGGAACTACCAAAATCCGCAGAAGGAGACTCAATTTCGGCGCTCCTACGGATCGTCCCAGAATCGATCAGGGAAACGTACCGGAAAAGGATTCCGGGAAAGAAAACCCCGACACGACACGGAACAAATCGGAAAAATCTCCTATTCACGAACAGGAGACCGAAGGCGACGGCATAGAAAGGGTCAACTTGGAAACGAGCGACCAGGCCGACTCGACGGACGAAGACGCCGACGTCCATCCTAGGAGAAGAATAACTCACAGTCCTCAACCGGAGTCTTCTCCCGAACGTTCCTTTACTGAAGACGAAGGGGAACTCGACTTCGCGCGATACGCAAAAACCGCCGAGGAGAGATCTCCGGTCACTCGCAGCAAACGCCGACAAGGTCGGAAAACTGCTGGCGATCAGACCGAGATTCGCGATCTCCGCGAATACATCACCAAAACGGCCGCAGCGGTAAAAGCGGTGAAATATCAGATTCACCATGCTACCAGTGCCGCACCCGAGATCGATCGGCTACTGTACGAGTCTCGGAAAACGCCTTTCACGGCCCGTATCACCGAGATTAAACTGCCCGATCCCGGAAAGCTTAAGGTGCCAACTTACGATGGGACGTCCGATCCCAAAGCGCACCTGCAAGCGTTCCAGATCACCATGGGACGAGCCAAGCTCAAGGACCACGAAAAAGACGCAGGCTACTGCCGCCTCTTCGTCGAAACCTAGAAGGAGCTGCGCTCGAGTGGTTCGCCAAACTTAGGCGAAACTCAATCGGAAGTTTCCGTCGACTGGCTTCGGAGTTCCTGAAACAGTACTCGATGTTCATTAACCCGGAAACCTCCGACGCCGATCTCTGGAGCTTGGTACACGAGGAGGACGAATCTTTCCGGGATTTCATGAGTAGATTCAAACTCGTCATGGCTAGGGTTAGCGGGATTAGCGACAAAGCCGCCATCGATGCGTTAAGGAAATCGCTCTGGTATAAATCGAAGTTCCGCAAGTGGATAACTCTCGAGAAACCGCGGACGATCCAGGATGCGCTCCATAAGGCCACCGACTTCATAACCATCGAAGAGGAAACTAAAATCTTGTCCGAGAAGCATAAGCCGACGAAAACATCCGCGAAGGATAACGTGTCCGAGCAGAAGCAGAAAAAGAAAAGCTCTCGTAACGACAAATTCGTCCATCACGAGGGACAGGATCTCCGAGGGGCGCATAACTACGCCATCAACTCCGGTTCGGAGCAAGGGCAAACTACGGGTAACACGTGGACGAGAAATTTGAATTACGATGAGAATTCTTTCTGCGACCTCCACCAAACCCATGGTCATTCTATCGTGAACTTCAAAGTTCTCGGCGCCAGACTGGCCGCAAAGTTAGTCGTGGGAGAACTTTCCGAGATATCTAGTGTCAAGGATCTCATCCGTGATTTGGACCGCGTCCCGAAGAATGACAAAAATGCGCAAACTCCGCCTCAGAGAAATCAGTCGGGCGAAAAACGCGGACGAAAAATAGACGAGAAGGGTAACGATGCTAACCGCCGAAAAATCAACATGATCATCGGCGAATCGCCATACTTTAACGACACCGTCTTGTCAATAAAATCCTACCAACGTAAAGCTGAAACCGGCTCGAGTTGGAAGGTGCCGATGGACGATTCTCCGATAGGAGTAATCTCTTTCAACGATGCTGAAACCGGTGGAATCGACCAACCGCATGCCGATCCCCTTGTCATCGATTTAGTGATAAGCGATCTAGAGGTTGCTCGAATCCTGGTTGATACCGGAAGCACGGTCAACGTCATCTTCAGCAACACGCTAGCACGAATGGGAATCAACCTCTCGGAAGTCGAGCCGATTCCAAAACCGCTGACTAGTTTCTCCGGCGAAACGTCAATGACCCTGGGATCAATCCGACTACCGGTCGTCGCGAAAGAAGTGACGAAAATCGTTAACTTCGCGGTAGTCGATTTCCCGGCTATCTACAACGTGATTATGGGCACGCATTGGATAAATTCCATGAAGGCGGTTCTGTCCACGTATCACTTAGGCATCAAATTCCCGACGCCTACGGGAGTCGCAGTAATTTGGGGATGCCAAAGACAATCGCGATCTTGCTTTCTGGCCGAACATAAGCTGAGGCAATTGGCGGTCGCGATCGTGAAACCAAAACGGGCAAAGGTCACGCCACCGCCTGAAGACAACGACCCGAAGCAAGCAACGGCCGAGAAACCAGAAGTTTCCGCACCCATCGCTTCCACCCAACTGGAGGAGACAATCCCGGAAAAAGACATCGATCCCGCGACTTGAAGCGATCGAGAAGTCTACGACAGCCGAGTAAGCAGACTCGCGCAAACAATAAGACTACGAGATGGCTTGATTTCCGAAAGGAATACGTAGGCAGCTCGCCTAAAGACGAGTTCAGCTATCCCTCCTTCCAAAGCGGGGGGGGGGGGGGGGGGGGGGGGGGGGGGGGGGAGTGGGTGAGTATACTAGTATTCTTATACTCCCGAAATTTTTTACAAAATTTCTTTTAGCTTTGTAATCGAAATTTTTTTGAAATTTTTAATAAAGACAAAGTTAGAATATCTCTGCTACCATCGAAAAACGCAAATCCGGAAAATCGCTTCCGCAGTAACAACTACTCAATCATTTTTTATAAAATTCGCATATCAAAATATTTTCGGAAAGAACGAGCGAGACGTCGCCTAAATTCTCGAAGAAAAATATTTCCCCAAAAGTCCGTCCGCGACTATAAAAACACAAACGCTCGGCGAATGGCCCCGTCGAGCACGCTAGCCGTCCTAAACAAACGCACCGACCTATCGGTCCGCATACATCCGACGAGGATAAAATAGCGCGCTATAAAAGAAATCCAAATTTTTGGTCAGAACTTCCGGGCAACTTAGAAATTGTTCCCGGTGAGATGCTCGGTTCCAACCAGACGAATCGTATAAGCCGAGAACCTATCGCGGATTCTAAATCGGTATGGAATCAGGTTAAAATTGCAACGGGCAAAACGAAAGCCGATTAGTCATCGGACAGCCCCAATCCGAAAGTAAACTTAGGTCTTGCCCTAAACCCAGCACACTGGTCGCTAACGTCTCAAGGCATGAATCGAGATCCTAAAGGCATGTCTCTTCGCCCATGTCTAAACACTCGCAAAAATCGAAATCTCCCGAGTTAACGAATCGGACGATTTACACCGAAGAGTTAGGTACGAGATGACAACTCGTATTCTTTCCTCTACATCTAACATAAAAAACGAGTTTCATACTTAGAAAATATTTTCTTATTAAAAGCATCCGAATACATACCGCCCGGGGTCAGCCTTATCCTAGTGGCTAAGTGGTACCCAAGGCATCGGGGTTCGACTCCGCCTTCAGGGATTCCTGGGTGAGATTTCCCCACGTGACAAAAAAAAAAAAAAAAAACATACCGCCCAGCGGTACGGATTCAAAGCCACCAACGGCCAGTCCCGGAAAAACAACGACAAAATCGAAAAAACTAAGAACGTCACACGTCAAAGTCATCAAAAGCAGACTGATCGACCTCGTCGCCCATGTCTGGGATCTCAGGTCCAACTTCGACCGAATCCGGCGATACCACGATAGGGTCCCACTGATCCCACATATCCTTCCCAGGGTTGGCGGATCCGTTCTTCTTCTTCTCTCTCTTAGCTAGACGTTTCTTCTGCTTCACAATCGCAGCCTCATACGAATAGTCCGGCTTCTGGGTAAGATGCAAACCCCCAACTACGCCCCGACACTCGCGGAAATTACCATTCGCTCTTTGCGCATCTTCAAATTCCGCATAAAGAGGCACGAACCGCTCGCGCCGAGCCATCAACTCCGCAGCGACCTCTCTTTTGCCTGCCTTACGAGCACGGCGAGCCATCGCGTCGGAAAGTTCTAAGCTTCGACGGGATTCAGCTTCATACTCTTCTCTCACACGAGCGGCCTCCTTTGCAGCTAAATCTTGGGCGCGGGAGAAACTGGCATCGATCTCCCCTCAGATACGAACGGCCTCCGCCTCTGCTGCAGCAGCCCTGGATTCGGTCCTGCGAAGCTCCGCACGATTCGCATTCACCGCCTCGCTCATAAAACGAAGACCCTGCGAAGCGGAACACACATCCTTCGTAAAAACGTACGTACATAATTATAATAAAGAATAGGAAAACCTTGTTGAAAAGCCTCGACGCTTTCGCAAACGGTGTGTCAGCTGGCCCTCGGGATGACGTCTCAGCCGGATCAAATTCGGAGGGCGAAAAATCAATAAGATCCTCGATATCAAAATGTTCGATAGATGCCCGACCGTGGACGACCGGAACTTCTCTATCCTGCGGAGATCTAGATCTTTCCCTCTCCTCCGCACCATCGTCCACCTTAAGATCAGCATGACGATCGCAAGAAAAACCGGACGAATAATAGGCGGCGGCACGACGGATCCTTTTCGGAGAAAAAAATCCCCANCGCAGCCCTAATCAAAGGAATACAACTCTCCTCCACCGATTCACTGTCGATTTTGACATAAAAGAAACGGTAGATCCAGTCGTGATCATTCGAGGCAAGCCCGCCAACAACCGTCATGCCCCGTCGGGGGGCTAAGTAAAAACCATCCTTCCTCCCCTTGAATGTCAATATAGACAAAAGATAATCCGCGTCAAGGGACGTACCGCGTTCATATCCCAACACCAGAATCCCGATAAGGTGTTGTAAGCCTTTAGGGCGTAGTTGGCCGAATGGTACTCCAAACCTGTCCAAGAATTCGAAAATGGCCCGAGGAATAGGGAACCATAGATGGCAGGTTAGCAGAAAGGCTTCATAGCACGTAAAATAATCCGGAGGCGGATCCCCGACACTCATACCCTCGACAGGGATGCAAAACTGAACCGACTCGGGGATCGCACATGTATTTTCAAATATCTGAGAGAACCAACGGTACTCGTGCTCATGCCAAGCGCCCTCTTCCGGGGATTATTTCTTTTCGGAACCCAGAAATTCGAAGGCGGCACCTCTGCGGCACTCACGGCTGAATAGTAGTCTGCGAACTCTTCCTTAGTCGTAGAGAAACGTCGAAAGACCGGCTTGGGAAGAGAGCAGCCGCTGGAAGTATCAAGGTCGCTCGGATCAAAGATTGATGCATGAACATTATCTGAAACTTTCCGTCCGAAAGACATGTTGGATAATCGAAAGAAAAAATGATCTAAAGGAAAAAGTAGAGAGAAGTCTTCCTAAAACTTAAGCAAGTTATGGAGGAATGAATGAAAAATTTACAAAACTCACTCCATATACTTATAGAAAAGAATTTTACTATTCACCTTTGGACTTTTGGCCATTAAAGTTCCGCCTAATTCCGCCTAATTCCGCCAAACTCGCCAAACGAGCTCAATTCACTCGCAAGAATCTCACGATTCTTACGAGCTGGGGGGCTAACTGTTGGGGTCAAAATCGGTACGACGGAATTAATAGCGAAAACTCCCCGCGAAAATACAAAAAGAACAGTTCTATAAAACCCGAGGAATAGTTTTATAAAACTCAAAGTCATTTATAAAACTCGCAGACCGTTTTATAAAACTCGAAAGATCATTTTATAAAACTCGAGTATCGTTTTATAAAACTCGAAGATCGTTTTATAAAACTCGAGAAATCGTTTTATAAAACTCGAGAATCGTTTTATAAAACTCGAGAAATTGTTTTATAATAATCGAGAATCGTTTTATAAAAATCGAGAATCGTTTTATAAAACTCGAAGATCGTTTTATAAAACTCGAAGATCGTTTTATAAAACTCGAAGATCGTTTTATAAAACTCGAAGATCGTTTTATAAAACTCGAGAAAATCATTTTATAAAACTCGAGAAATCGTTTTATAAAACTCAAGAATCATTTTATAAAACTCGGAGATCGTTTTATAAAACTCGAAGATCGTTTTATAAAACTCGAGAAAATCGTTTTATAGAACTCGAGAATCGTTTTATAAAACTCGAAGATCGTTTCATAAAACTCGAAGATCGTTTTATAAAACTCCAAGGTCGTTTTATGAAATCGGAAGTTCGTTTTATAAAACTCGAGAATCGTTTTACGAAACCGCAAAAAACCGAAAAAGCCGTAAAACGCGAACTAGTCGCAACTAGTTCGCCCATCGGCGAACTAAGACGGCCCGGCTTAGTTCGCCGATGGGCGAACTAGGAAGTGATCAACTAGTTCGCCCATCGGCGAACTAGGACTTGCTCGACTAGTTCGCCCATCGGCGAACTAAGCTGGCCCGGCTTAGTTCGCCGATGGGCGAACTAGAGACTTCCCGGACACTCCGCGTCTCGATTTCCCGCATTCCCGATTTGAAACTTACGTCTTTCGACAAGGTCGCGTTCTAACCATGGCCGAAATATCTCCCGTTCCATCTCGATCCGACTTACCGTTCGAGTTTTACGATAAAAACCGTAAAAGTTTGTTTTCTCGGAAAGAACTCGAGGAAATCGTATAAAACGGCAACGGTTAAACGAAAAACCAAACATTGCCTAAACTATACGATTTATTCGAGATTTCTCGTTGAAATCATAAAAAACGCGCTTTTAATAAAAAACGCGCTTTTAATAAAAAACGCCGAGTAAGTCGTAAAAAAAACGTGTTTTTAATAAAAAGTTGAGTAAATCGTAAAACCTTGCGATTAACTCGAGAAATTTATTAAAAACGATGCCAGATCAGGAAACGATCCCGTAAAAAGTCGGAAAATGGTTTTTATCGCAAAACGGCCCGGAAGGACCTAAAACGCGATAAAAACCCATCTCGCTATTTCAACGGAATCTAACCCACATATTTGATAACGTTTTGAAGGTTTACTCGCAGAAGAAAAATAAAAGTCAAGTTTAAAGATAAAAGGAAGGTTTGAAGAGAAATAGAAGATTTTCGCGGAAGAAAAGGAAGGATCGAGAAGAATGGAAAATTCCCGATTTAGTCAAATCTGGGCGAAATGGAAAGATCGGATAGCCAAGGCGAGGAGTATATAAATAGGAGGTCTAAGGCAGAAGCAACAAGACACAAAATTCAGAGCTCTCACCACCAAATTTAGCAATTAGGAATATTTCCGTTTTCTGTTAGCGAGCTGCGTCTCAATTAGGGTTTTCGTTCTTAGATTTCTAAGGATTTTGCCGACGGCTTACGCAGCTTAAGGCCTCTCTTTTGTACCAGTTCTACGCAGAATTGGAATAAGAACCCCTTTGCTCTCTATTTCGTTTATTTTCATTCAAATTCTAAGTTATCATTTTCTTATTTTTCGTTGTGCGGCTCTGCAGATAGCCGGTTCCTCTGGAAACTTAGGGTTTTCCCGAAGTTTCCTTTTTTACGATTTATTTGACAGTGAGTGGATTTCGACACCCACAGAGGTTCTTGCAGGTTTTGCGACACGATATCGATCGACATCGAGCTTGCTCTGTCGATCGATACGTACATCTTAGCCGGATCCAGAAGAACATGAAATAGACCATTATCGATCGATTTACATCGGTCGATATCGATGAACTTAACGGATATCTGATTCTCGTTTTCTTTCCTCCTTTTTGCGGATGACAACTCGAGCTGCACAGAAGGAGAGGCGAACCAAGCGGATGCTCGATCAACATGGCGCCTCCAGCAGTCATCCTCCACCATCTTCTTCCTCTTCTGAAAGAGAAGATGAGCGCGACCCTTGGCCACGTAGGGCTGGGGAACGGATTACGATCTACCAGCGTTTCACCACCCAGAAACGCGCAGCTAAGAGTCCCGAGTGCCTGCGTTGTCCTGTGAGTAAGGACAAGGACAACTACGACAGCCTGCTCTACAATGCATGGATTGATGTGGAGGTTGCTCCCACACGTTTCATCGACCCCGCCACTACCAGACGCCTAGGGATCGACAAGGATCTTGGCGAGATGCTCATCCAGCTTGGATTTGGGACCATTGGCTCCCAAGCCTATTACCTCCATCCTTAGCTAGTCCGGCAGTTCATGGCCACGGTTCGCTTTGAGTATAGGAACCAGCCATCGAGCGTTGCTTGTGATGGTGTTCTGTCTTTCTTCGCTAGGGGCGTCCGGTACTACGTCACTGTCCCCAAGCTCTGCACAATCTACGGCTTTGGGAACGACACTGCCACCTCCAGCACCATCTCCGCCTTTCCAGAGGTTAAGGAGTTCTAGCAGATCTTTGGCAGAGGCCCCTAGAGTTCAGCCTCGGTGCTTCAGACCGACATCCGCCACCCGACTCTCCGGTACTTCATGCGGATCCTTGCTGCCACTCTGCTTTACAAAATGGAGCCCAACAAGGTGAGGATCTATGAGCTTACACTGCTGTACCATGCGCTTGACAGACTGGTCGATTTGACATTCATAGACCCGGAGCACCACATGGCTACACCCAACTTGGGTGCTGTCTTCGCTGAGCATCTATTTAGCTTGAAGACCAAGCCTTTCTCCGGTGGCAAAGGAAGGAAGAAGGAGACGGTAGGTAGTCTGCTGACACCGATCTTCCAGAATTGTGGGATCCGTTTTGACGAGGATGACGTGGGCACTTCTCGGCATTACCTGGACGTAGAGCATCTGCGTAACAGCCAGTGGATGGACATGGATCTCCTATGGGCTTTCAGGACTCCAGCTGGTGCACATCGGTTCCGCCTGCCTCATCCACATCGACAGGCTCTGTTTCCAGCCAGACCCGGCCTTAGTGCTCGCTCCAGCCCCGCAGCGTCGCGACACAGGAGTCAGCAGTGCCAGCGCCTCCGCGCTTCATCATCAGCTTCCCTGTCCCCGTTCCCAGACCTCTCAGCGATGGAGACAGGAGAGGAGAATGTCTACAGGAGAGGAGTGTTGGATGCTCTTCGTGCCATCTGGTCCCGCGTCTCGAGATGCCGCTGCTCGAGCCGAGCTAGCACTTCAGCTTTTGACCCATCAGCAGCAGGTTCTTCCCAGCAGCCTGATCAGGGTGACGAGGTTGGTGAGGAGGATGGTGATGACGACGACGACGACGAGGGCAGTGAGGGCTGATTCATTCGCCCGTATTTCTATCCTTTTATCTCGTACTACTATCTTTTCACTTTTATTTTCAGACCTGTAGGATTTTTATTCGTATCTTTATTTTATGACTATGCCTGCTACTATTTTATTATCTATCTTTTTGTGTGTTTTGAGAATGTCTAACAGAGCTAAGATAGAATTACATAACCCATATATGTTGGGATCGATGATTGACAGCACAAATAGGTGACGGCACTTTATCGATCGATATACATCACCTTGTATCGATCAATATGTAAAGGTTGAGGTACGATTGTTCCTACTAACATGAACATATTTGCTACATTATTTTTCATTTCCTCTTTGACTAATAACGCTAGGGACAGTGTTGTTTAAGTCTGGGGGTGGGGGGTACCTACTAACACTTTTATTTTATTTTATTTTATTTTTTTATTTATTTTTTATTTTTTACTTCTGTTTAACAAAAAAAAAAAAAAAGAGAGACAAAATGTGTTTTACTAAGAAGGAAGTAATGATTATATTTAGACTTGTTACCTAACCACTTCTTAGCACCACTCTTAGATTTGTCAGTTACAGAAGGTACTAGAGACACTAAAGCGGATCACCTGTTAGCTATGATAACACTTGTTGAAAATGTATGGAAGAACCAAAGCCGATTTCCAACCTAACCTGACATCTACTGCTTGTCTTGGGGCTTGGTATACAAGGGATCGGAATCCTCCTGCAAGTCTCGAAGGTAAAAGTCTCAAAAACTTTGGTTTCCTTCTCTCCTTCCTTCGGCATCCCCAAAAAATAAAAGACGATATGATTTACTGAGAGGCACAGGGAGAGGTACATTACCTATGACCCCACTATTCTAAATCAAAGGAATGGACAAAGCGAGGGATAGGTACATTACCTATGACCCCACTATTCGCTTGCACGTTGTCAAGAGCAGAAAGATCAATAAGATGAACATTAGTTGTTCATTGGAATTGATATACATAAAAAAAAAAGAGACAAAATGAGTTTTACTAAGAAGGAAGTAATGATTATATTTAGACTTGTTACCTACCCACTTCTTAGCACCACTCTTAGATTTGTCAGTTACAGAAGGTACTAGAGACACTAAAGCGGATCACCTGTTAGCTATGATAACACTTGTTGAAAATGTTTGGAAGAACCAAAGCCGATTTCCAACCTAACCTGACATCTACTGCTTGTCTTGGGGCTTGGTATACAAGGGATCAGAATTCTCCTGCAAGTCTGGAAGGTAAAAGTCTCAAAAAATTTTTGGTTTCCTTCTCTCCTTCCTTCAGCATCTCAGAAAATAAAAGACGATATGATTTCCTAAGAGGCAGAGGGAGAGGTACATTACCTATGACCCCACTATTCTAAATCAAAGGAATGATCAAAGCGAGGGAGAGGTACATTACCTATGACCCCATTATTCGCTTATACTTTGTCAAGAATGATCAATAAGATGAACATTAGTTGTTCACTGGGATTGATATAAATAAAAAAAAAGAAAGAAGAAAAAAAAAGAAAGAAAGAGTTGGGATTCAGAGAAGGGGGATAAAGAGAGAAAGGGAACAAGGATGAGAATGCCTGAAACTTGTTTGAGTTGAATCCAAGTGTTCCTTGATCGATACTCCCCAGGTAAAGCCTACACCTTTATTTTATGCATAAATGAGATCGACAGAGAGGATAGACAAACATGATCATTAAGTTGTTGGCTAGTTGAATTTGGTTGCTAAGCTAGGATATTGTGTAATGTATTTCTGGAAAATGATAGATATCTGATGTGGATTGCAATAAGTAAAGAGGTGATGATTCTAAGTCTAGAATTGTAAGATCTTCCGCCTTTCAAACCTTTTCTAGACCAATGTTCTATTATTTCCTTGAGGACAAGCAAAATGATAAGTCTGAGGGAGTTGATATATCATGGATTTTACCCGTTTTCAGCCATGATTTATATATGTTTTTGAAAACAAAAGGATACTTTTAGTGTCTTTTTAGAGCTTTTACAGGTTCAGGTACTCACTGGTGTAAAATATGCATTTTGGAGCTAAAATGGAGACTTTATGGAGATATGTGCAAAATGATGTTTAAGCTATCGACCGATGCACATTGAGAGCAATCGACCGATAGATGATTATCGATCGACAGATGACATTTTACATCGATCGATAAATAAGTTATCCAAGCGATTAAATGAAGATTAGAAGTCCTAATTGCTTCACAAGAGTTTTAATAATTTACACACTAAGTCCCTGGCCGCCTGTTAGGCTATATTAACAGGGTTTTGTACTAGTTTAGGTAGACAACTTTGGAGACCTTTTAGACCTAATTAAGAGAAGCATCTAGCTACACTATGAGAAGAGTTTGATGGAGAGAGAGATCTGAACTACAATTCCAGAAAAGATCTTGAACTCCCTTTTTACTTATTGTTTCTTTTTATTATTATCTTAAAGTATTATTCAGACCATCATGACTTTGTCTCTCATGAATATGTTTGAGTAGTATCTCTTGTTAGATTTAGGTTTCTCATTAAGGTTGACTCATGCATTGAATTGAACCAATANTTGATGGAGAGAGAGATCTGAACTACAATTCCAGAAAAGATCTTGAACTCCCTTTTTACTTATTGTTTCTTTTTATTATTATCTTAAAGTATTATTCAGACCATCATGACTTTGTCTCTCATGAATATGTTTGAGTAGTATCTCTTGTTAGATTTAGGTTTCTCATTAAGGTTGACTCATGCATTGAATTGAACCAATATTAGGGTGTTTAAAATATAGTTCTCAATCTAGTTATCAATGAATGCTAAGGTCAAGGATTGATCACCCTTACCTCTGATTTTAGGATCAATTTGGACAAGCGATAGCTTGGCAAATACCCTAAGTCTAAGTTAATGAAAAGTAGATAATCCATTCAAACACACCTTTACCACTCGCTGGATGCGATATCGATCGACGAGACGATAGTCGTGTCGACCGATATAGCGGAATTAGCATCGATCGATAGTTTCAACAGAAGCATCGATCGATATTCCCTTCAGGTTATCGAACGATAGTTCTAACCCGAAATCCAGCAGAGTTAATCCTTAAATTCCTTAAGAGTTTGAATCAGAACTATGAATAATAAAAACCCTTTACAACTTGCATGCATGTCATACCTAAGAAAATACCTAAGTTTAACTACATTCTTTCTTCCTAACAAATCAATCAATCAATCAAGCATTTACTTGCTTACCTTTTAAAGTTACTGTTTAAAACCTTGTTGTCTAGCTTTATTTCGAAGACTTAATAATCTGTTGTGTAATTCTAGAGTCCTTGTGGATTCGATCCCTAAGTACTACGATTGAACCTCTTATTTGAGAGAGTAATTCACTCCTTAGGGTTAAACATTTGAGTGATATCACTCGCGAACAAAAGACCGAGGGAGATGGCATCGAAAGGGTTAACCTGGACACGAGCGACCAAGCCGACTCGTCAGACGAGGACGCGGATGTCCATCCTAGGAGAAGAAAAACTCGCAGTCCTCTGCCAGAGTCCTCTCTCGAGCGTTCTCTTACTGGAGACGAGGAGGATCTCTATTCTGCGCAAAAACAGCCGAGGAACGATCTCCGGTTACTCCCAGCAAACGCCGACAAGGTCGGAAAACTGCTGGCGAACTAACAGAGATTCGCGACCTCCGTCAGTACATTACCAAAACGGCCGCTGCGGTAAAAGCGGTGAAATATCAGATTCACCATACTACCAGCGCCGCACTCGAACTCTACCGGCTACTGTACGAATATCGGAAAGCGCCTTTCACAGCTCGCTTACCTGATCCAGGGAAACTCAAGGTGCCAACCTACGACGGGACGACTGATCCCAAAGCGCACCTACAGGCCTTCCAAATCACCATGGGACGGGCCAAGGTCAAGGATCACAAAAAAGACACAGGCTACTGTTGTCTTTTCGTCGAAAACCTAGAAGGAGCAGAGCTCGAATGGTTCACCAAACTCAACCGAAACTCAATCGGTAGTTTCCGCCGGCTTGCTTCCGAATTCCTGAAGCAATACTCGATGTTTATAAATTGAGAAACCTCAGACGCTGATCTCTGGAGCTTGTCGCAGAAGGAATACGAATCCCTTCGCGATTTCATGAGCAGGTTCAAAATCGTCATGGCTAGGATTAGTGGAATAAGCGACAAAGCCGCCATCGACGAGCTCAGAAAATCGCTTTGGTTCAAGTCGAAGTTTCGAAAGTGGATAAATCTCTAAAAACCACAGACAATCTAGGACGCGTTCCACAAAGCTACCGATTACGTAACCATTGAAGAGGAGACTAAAATCCTGTCCGAAAAGCATAGGCCGACAAAAGCATTCGCAAACAATGTCGCGTCCGAGCAAAATCTGAAAAAGAAAAACTCTCGTAACAAGAAATTCGTCCATCACGAGAGACAAGATCTCCAAGGAGCGCACAACTACGCCGTTAACTCCGGATCGGAACAAGGGCGAACTACGGGCAACACGTGGACAAGAAATCCGAACTACGACGAGAATTCTTTCTGCGATCCTCACCAAACCCGTGGGCACTCTACCGTGAACTGCAAAGTCCTCGGCACCAGACTCACCGCAAAACTAATCGCGGGAGAACTCTCCGAGATAACCAGCGTCAAAGATCTCATCCGCGATTCAGATCGCACTCCAAAAAACGATAGGAACTCACAAGCGGAAACTCCGCCCCAAGGGAACCAGTTGATATCACTCAAATGTTTAACCCTAAGAAGTGAATTACTCTCTCAAATAAGAGGTTCAGTTGTAGTACTTAGGGATCAAATACACAGGGAACTAAGGAACACAATAGATGTAATCCTAAGTGATTATGCTAGGTTGATTAGGTTTAAAATAGTAAATTGCAGTTTGTGAACAATGGTAAGTTGCTCAAGAGAATAGGTTTTGGTTTTAAAACAATAAAAGAAAGTAGTTAGATTCAAGGTTGATATTCAGATAATCAGGATTATAATGCTATAGATGTTTTAGTGAATTGCTTGCAAGATATATAAGAACTTCGATTCTTAGACAGATCTAATAGCAGTCGCTAAATAGACTCATCCATTGATCTTATTGCCGGCAATATCGACCGATGGTACGATCGCCAGATCGAACGATATAGGTTGCCATTGATCGATAACTCTATAGGAGTATCGATCGATATAGCATAAGATCGAATCGAAACCGTGTTCACCAAGATCATAGACCGGCTCTCGCGTAACCCTAGAGGATCTAAGCTTATGCCAATTGATTTCAGGGCAATGATTAACAAGTTAAATCACATCCATGATCATACTCTAGGTAGCTACTCTAGAGTAAGCATTAGGGTTCATTTGGATAATGAATATCAACAATTCAACATTCCATAGTTGGGGTTAATCCCTCATAACTATTTGAACCCTAAATCTAACAATGAAATCTACTCAGACAGAGCTGAGAGATTCATAACAGCAAGGTAATAATAGAGATTCATTAGATTAGAAGATTGAACTTTTGGTTCTTGGAACAACAAATCTCTTTGTGTGTTTCTTCTAAATATAGAATTCTATAACCTTTTGAGAATTAAGATGAAAAGAAATACTTTATTGCTAAGTATAGAATATAACAAAGGAATTCAAAAGCATGAAAACATGTAAAACACAAAAAAGCACACTTTGCCAAACACATAGGCAAAAACTATAAATATGAATTCCATTAGGTTAAAAACTCGTCAGGGGCATTATTGTAATATTGGGAAGACTTGGGCTTCAAGTCGGCCAAGTTGAACTTGTTTACCACGCATCATATCAATCGATGGTACATGGTGTACATCGATCGATGGAGTATCTCGACTTCATCTTGTAGGAAGCGTCATCGATCGATTACACATGGTATGTATCGATCGATATGTATCTTTATTGTCTGATCTTCATAGTCATCTCAGAAAACTCTCCTTTAAGCTCCAAAAGGGCACCTAAATTATCACTTTACTCCAAAATGCTCCTGAACCTGAAAACATACCTAATAGACTCCAAAACATATATAAAACTTATAAAAACACATCAATACCATGGCTAAAAGCGGGACAAAATCATGTATATCAACTCCCCCAGACTTAACCTTTTGTTTGTCCTCAAGCAAACCATTAGTCTCTTTAGGAAGAAGTTTTAAAAACAGTAGGGACTCAATAAAATCTTAGCTTTAAAATCATTACTTCTACTTTGTTGCAAGCCACATCTCATATTACTAACTACAGAAGTACATTATACCATATCCTAGCTTAGCAACCAAATTCATCTAGCCAATCAACTTAAACAATCCTGTCTGACTATCCCCTTTACTGATTTCATTTATGCATAAAATAAAGGTGTAGGCTTTACCTTGGGAGTATCGATCAAAAAACACTTGGATTCAACTCAAACAAGTTTCAGGCATTCTTATCCTGGTTCCTTTTCTCTCTTTATCCCCCTTCTCTGAATCCTAAACTTTGTTTCTTTCTTTCTTTTTTCTATCAATCCCAATGAACAACTAATGTTCATCTTATTGATCTTTCAACTTTTATAGTCTCTTTTTGACAAAGTGTAGGCGAATAGTGGGGTCATAGGTAATGTACCTCTCCCTCAGCCCTCAGGAAATCATCTCAATCTTTTATTTTCTCTTTATGGGATGCCAAAGGAAGGAGAGAAAGAAACCAAAATTTATGAGACTTTTACCTTCCAGACTTGTATGAGGATTCCGATCCCTTGTATACCAAGCCCCAATACAAGCAATATATGTCAGGATAGGTTGGAAATCAGCTTTGGTTCTTCCAAACAATCATGAAAAGTGTCGTCATAGGATGATCGGTGATCCACTTTAGCATCTATAGTACTTTCTGCAATCAACAATTCTAAGAATTGTGCTAAAGAGTAGTAAGATAGAAAGCAAAAGAATTTTTTTTTTTTTGAAATATTTTTGTCCCTTTCTTGACTCAATAAAACCAATTTTTGAAAACTTTTTAAAGAGATCAAAAAGGTAAAGTAGCATCCGTAATTCACTCCCCCCAGACTTAAATCATACACTGTCCTTAGTGTATAACCAGTCGGAGTTAGAGCATAAGAAATAATAAATGTGTAACTGATATAGAGATTGGGAACGATATACCTGACCGGTGTTCATATCGATCGATGGTGAGTCACTTCTATTGATCGTCATGGATAAGGTTGTGTCGGGCGATGTAGACAGGGTCTCATCGGTCGATAGAGGTAGTGGTCGTGTAGCTATGTTCCTAAAAACAAAGAAAAACGAAAGTAATAAGTAAAAATAAAATAAAACTAAGTAAGAAAATACCTAACAGTGGGTTGCCTCCCACTCAACGCTTATTTAAAGTCATTTAGCTTGTCTATGGAGGTATGGTGGCTAGTGATGTTGGTTGCAGGTACTTGTTGGGAAAAAAGTATCCTCCTTGTCTTGTGATTCTTCAAACCGTGAAGTTAAGAAGCTTCTTGTGGCTTTCTCGCTTCGGGTCATACTAGATTGCAAACCATGGACCTCATAGTCGATTCTCTGTAACCACTCCTCAATGCTTGATAAACTGCACTCATGTCGTCCAGTGTTGATGTAGGTGTTCTCTGGATCAGTACTCATTGGCATGGTGTTGAGGTTTTGGGTATTGTGCACATGTCGATCGATGTGGATGGATGTCCGTCGGTCGATGGGTTTAGAGGCTCGTCGATCGATGCAGATTGTGCAGGTTGGCTGGTTAGCTGGTTCTTGATGTTTTCGATCTCCTGCTGAATGTTCTTCACTGTGCATTTCAAATCATGAACGTCACCATGTACTGGGAACCAAAACTTGTCTAGTGATCTATGTGCATCCTCTTCACAAAATTCAATAGATCTATAGATATTCCTTGTGACTTCTTCAAGTTCTTCTCTGGTACAGTAGTCTGGTGCTCGATTATCGATCGATGTACTGGGTATATAATTGATAGATAGCTTCTGTAAGTGGCTCTCGATAGGTGCTTCGAAGGTCGTGTCGATTGATGCTGATGGTGCTGCATCGGTCGATGGTCGTCTCTGAGATTCAAGTTCTTTCCAAAGTGCATCCACCTCTTCTTGCAGGGCTTTCCTCTCTTTGCGATCGAAGTCATTGCAATTAATATTCCACAGTAGTTCTTCTTGAAGTCTCGAGATGACTTTCTCATGTTCTAAGCTCAATCCTGCTTTCTCCCGGTTGTGTTCACTGGTTCTCTCATTCAGCATGTGTGTAACCTCTGCTTCTGTGTAGAGCTTGCAAACTGGAACTCCTTTAGTAAACTGTTCAGCATGCTCTGGTAGACATATACAAGAGCGCTCAAACATTGTGGCTCTATTAAGCAGCTTCTGAATATCTTCTTTGTAGACATGGATGATGTCACCACTGATGCTTCTGGCATAACCACTCTCATCTTTGTAGACACCAAATTCGTCTTTCCTTTCCCAGACGAAATGACAAACTCCGTGTTTGAAAGCTCTCTTCCCAAACTCGCGGTGTGTATCGGTCGATGCTTTCTTCCATGTATCGATCGATAGGCGTTGATGTGCTGGATTTGCTGAGTTGGAATGAAGGTTTCCTGCACCATCTTGCTCATGAGGTAGTTGGTGCTGATCGTTCCGGTGGATGGGTGGTTGTATGTAGGGACTGATTGGTCCATTGGCCATCTGAAGTATGTCTGCACTGTCTTCTTAGGATATTGGAATGATTCTTCCATCTAGTGCTCGTGCATGACCTTCTGGATCCCCGAAAATATCATATTCATCCGGAGTTAGTAATGTAAAATCAATTTAATGTGTTTGTACCTCGGATGGTGTAGATGCTGTATCGATCGATGGTAGAGCAGGTGCATCTGTCGATCGGTTGAGGAACATGTCCGTCGATGGCTGGTGCTCCGTGTCGGTCGATACGTGTGGTTCAGGTCGGATCGCGGATGGTAATGGTGCTGTGTCCACTGCAAAACTCTCGTGATAACTGCTTGCCAAGCTTCCAATCGAGTAATCTCCGTCTCGTGGTTCGTGTGGGACATAGACTGGTGCGCAGTATGGTTCGTCGCTCGTTGATTCAAAACATCGTTTGAGCGATCTGGGTTGGGGCATATCGGTCGATGGAAAAGGGTCTCTATCGGTCGATGGACTGAAGATGAAGGATGGGAGAGGAAGTCTGACTTCGTCTTCTCGAAAAAATCTATACTCGGTGGCTCATTCCTCTTCATAATCTGCATCGTACTCCTCCTGAGTTGTGATGCTTGCTAGCTCGGGCATGTAATGATCGTTCTCCCAATCATTGGTGTGGGAACCGAAATTCACCTACTGTCATTGAATCGTAAATAAGGAAACTTTGAGTAAACCTTACGTTTCCAGAGGACCGGGCTATCTGCAGAACCGCACAACGATAATTAAGAAAACGATGAACTTTAAAATGAAAGCGAGAATGAACGAGATTGGGAGCAAAAAAGGTTTTTATTCCGAATCAGCGTAAGAACTGCTACAACGAGAGTGGCCTTAGCTGCGTGAGCCATCGGCAAAATCCCTAACTCTAGAAGTCTAAGACCAAAAACCCTAGTTGAGACGCAGCTCGCTAACAGAAAACGGAAATATTCCGAAAGCTCTGAAAAACGTGTGTCCGCTTCTGCTCTATGCCTCTTGCTTATATACTCCCCTCCTAGGCGGTTTTAGTCTTTCCATTTCGCCTGAACTCGAGTTTATTGGGAATCTTCCATTTATCTCGATCCTTCCTTGTTTCTCGCGGAAATCTTCTATTTATATTCAAATTTGCCATTTATCTTCAAACTTGACATTTATCTTCCTTCTGCGAGTAAACCGTCAAAACGTTATCCTATCTTCGGAATTCGTTAAGATCGCGAGATGGGCTTTTATCGCGTTTTAGGACCTTCCGGGCCGTTTTTCGATAAATCTGTTTTGCGACTTTGTACGAGATCGTTTCCTGATCCGTTGCCGTTTTTAGTAAATTCCCTTAGTTAATCGTAAAGTTTAGCTACGTTCGTTTCTCGGTTAATCGTTGCCTTTTTTACGATTCACTCGACGTTTTTATTAAAAACGCGTTTTTATGATTTTTACGAAAAACTCGAATAAATCGTATATTTTAGGCAATGTTCTGTGTTTCGTTTAACCGTTGCCGTTTTATGCGATTTCCTTGAGTTCTTTTCGAGAAAACAAGGTTCTACGGTTTTTATCATAAAACTCGATCGATAGGACGGATCGAGACGAAACGGGAGACATTCCGACCGTGATTCGGAACACAATCATGTTGAAGGACGTAAGTCTTGAATCAGGAATTCGGGAGATCGAGGCTCGGGATGGTCGGTTCGATGTACGGTGAGTCGAACCGGACCGGTTCAGCTTGCCGTTTGGCGAGCAAGTTGGGAAGAGACTAGCTCGCTCACCGATTCTTCGAGTTTTATAAAATGATTCTTCGAGTTTTATAAAATGATTTCTTTTATCTTTTTGCAGGGAGTTTTGGCTATTGATTCTGTCGTACAAATTTTGATCCCAACAATTGGTGCCAAAATCCCCGTTTGGAAACTCTCCCTCGATCTTCTGGAATAGCGTATCGATCGATGACCATGTGTATTCATCGGTCAATTCAGGTTGGCTGGTATCGGTCGATGGTTGAAGGCTCCCATCGGTCGATTGATCTGGATCGGTTTCGTACTCGGCCATAGAATCATACTCGTGGGCACAGAAACATGTTGCTACGAGTGATGGGTTCTTCATCCTTGGAAACTTGATGACTGGAACAGGGTTGTAGTGGATGGTAGGGTTGATGAGGGTTAGACACAGCTTCTTGGATTTGAGATCATAAACGGCTCCAAGTGTGGCTAAGAAGGCTCTTCCAAGTAGTAGAGAAGTCTTGAAGTTGAGCTTGGTTGCTAGGACATGGAAGTCTGTAGGAATTAGGGCATCTCCAATCTGTACCTCAAGGTTTCAGACTATTCCTCCAGAGTTCTGCTGAGAACAATCCACAAAGATGAAGGATTCTTCAGTATGCTCGATCTTCAGACCTAGCTGGTCTGCCATAAGTTTGGGTAGGATGTTGACTCCAGATCCTGTATCACATAGGGCACGAGGGAACTCAACACCTTTGATGGAAAAAGGTATTGTGAACTTCCCTGGATCACTCTTCTTCTCTAGTGTGGTCTTCTTCTTTAGACTGTCTCTAACTTGATAAAACATTCTCTTTATGTCTTCTTCTGTCTCTCTTGTCTATCTGAAAAACATCCACAATCTGTGTGAAAAGTAATCTTCTTCAAAAGGTTTCTCTCTAGGTAATCTTAGAACTCTTTTTCTAAAGATTGACAATTCCTTCTCATTAGCTTCCCTTTTATAAGGCTTGGGTATCTTCTCTTTCCTTTTTTTGAGAACTCTTCCATGGTTTTCCTTTTCTATCTCCATAGACTCAAAGAAATCCGTGGGTCTCTCAAAGATGGGTTTCTGAGGGCTTCTAGTAGTGTAATACTGCTCCCGGAATGCGTCAATACGTGCACTATCTATCTTGGGGAGTTGCACTGGGCGTTGGGGTACCGTGTATCGGGCGACACTGACTGTAGTGCGTCGGTCGATACCATGGTCTTCATGTCGTTTGATAGGAGGGTAATTATGTCGGTCGATGTTGTGCGGATCGATCATGACAAGGACGGGCGGATGTGGGTGACGTGTTGCGAAGGCTTCGTGAGGCATAGTCTAGACGGTACTGCACTCGTACGGGTACTCGTCTAAGTCCATATCGACACTCTTCAAAGTCAATCGATCGATGTAGATGGGATCGTATCGGTCGATGATCACGGAGTGATATCGATCGATAGTAGTCGCGAACGAAGTATCTTTCATCATCAGAGTGCTGGATCTCTTCTACTACCTCTTGCCAAAAATCTTCATCCAGGATGGCATTGATGTTATGGTTGTTGGCAAGCTCCTGCTTCTTTTGGGCTTCTACTATCTGAAACACCTGAATCTCTAGCTTCTTCATATGGGCGTTTAAAGCCTCTAGCTTTGTTTGGAGGGTGTTGTAGACGGAGTCAATCTTCCCATTGAAGTATGTCTGGAGTTTTTGCTGACTCTCAAGGACCTTGTCTAGCATCTCTTCGAGTTTAGTATCTTGGGTGGGTGGGTGTGGGTTGGAGTAGAATGAGTTTCCATAGCTCATGTTGTTGTTGGGGTTGCTGCTGCTGAAGGTGTTAGGCTTCTGTGAACTCTGGTTGAAGTTGCTTCTCTGGCTTGTGTAGTTTCTGTATCCTCCTTGGTTACCAGATCTCAAAAAACCAGCTCCACTGACCTAATTTACATCTTCTTCTATATAATATTCACCTGCAGTCTCTGCATTCTCCACTAAACAGATCTGCTTGTTTATCAACTTCTGAATGGTATCCAGCTGTGCTTGCACTTCATTGATGTATTCCTTCCCAAGGAATGATGTGGCTTTTGTCTGGTGTATTAACTTCACAGCCTCTTGTTGATTCCTGGTGTTGAAGTTGCCATCACTAACTGTATCAAAAGCTCGCTGATAATCCAATGTGATGCTTCTGTAGAAAGTGCAAAGAAGTTGCACTTTGTTGAATCCGTGGTGTGGGCAATCTCTTTGGTAGGACTTGAATCTGTTCCATGCATCTTTGAATGACTCTTCAAGATTCTGAGTGAATGTAGCAATCTTTTTCCTCCATTCTTCAGCGTGTGACTCATCAAAGAAGTTGCGCAGGAATGCGTTCTTGATGTCACTCCAGGTTGTGAGAGAACCTGGTGGTAGTTGTCTCAGCCACTGCAAAGCTTCTCCAGATAGAGAGTACTTGAAAAGCTTGCAGAGAAAATAGTCTTGAGGGACTCCATTGGCTTTTATGACGGTTATGAGATCCTCGAACCTCTCCAGATGGTCCATAGGATGCTCATTGGACAACCCACAGAAGGGTATTTGTCCTACAAGGGTGTAGTACTGCGGCTTAAGCTCGAAATCTCCTCTCTGAATAGCAGGAGGGAGGATGGCTGATCGGTTAGAATAGAACTGATCTGGACGGTTGTAGTCAGCCAAAGATCTAGCTTGGTTAGCCTCTTCAACAGGTTGAGTGATGTCTGTAGGTGCAGTTTCTTGCTCATGTATTATCTCCTTCTTAGCGTTCAGCTTCTTACCTGCTGCATTATGCAGGTGACCATCTCGATCACGCAGGTCTCCATTCTCATCGGTTGTCAGAATAATAGGTGCAACCATGTCTCGCCAGTTAGTATCGATCGATGTAAGGTGAGGGGTATCAATTAATTTCGGATGAAGGGTATACGAACGGTTGTTGATGTCGAGCGATGTGACAGTGAGAGTATCGGTCGACGTTGAAGGTGTCTCGGTCGACTGTGGTACGCGAGTATCGGTCGACAGGGATGTGTTGTTGTCGATCGATGAGGAGCGTAGGTCTTTGCGGATGCTACGTTCCAAGTTGTGAGGATCTTCTGAGTACAAAAGGTGTTTGTTCTTGTTGCTTCTAGTACTGCAGGGCATGTACCTGAAAAAGACAAGAAAATTTTTTTGGTGTCAGAAGATAATTAAACAGTAAATGAAAAATAACCTAGACCTAATCAGATTAAATCTAATGTTATCAAAGTTCCCCGACAACGGCGCCTAATTAGATATCACTCAAATGTTTACCCTAAGAAGTGAATTACTTTCTAAAATAAGAGGTTCAGTTGTAGTACTTAGGGATCGAATCCACAAGGAACTAAGGAACACAATAGATGTAATCCTAAGTGATTATGCTAGGTTGATTAGGTTTAAAATAGTAAATTGCAGTTTGTGAACAATGGTAAGTTGCTCAAGAGAATAGGTTTTGGTTTTAAAACAATAAAAGAAAGTAGTTAGATTCAAGGTTTCTATTCAGATAATCAGGATTATAATGCTACAGATGTTTTACTGAATTGCTTGCAAGATATATGAGAACTTTGATTCTTAGACAGATCTAATAGCAGTCGCTAATAGACTCATCCATTGAAATCACGGAGAGATTCGTCCTCCTTTTGCGACAGGCTCCAGAGATCAGTGTCGGAGATTTATGGATTGATGAACATCGAGTATTGTGTCAGGAATTCTGAGAGTATTTAAAAAGGTTGCAGAGAAGATAGTCTTGAGGGACTCCATTTGCTTTTATGACAGTTATGAGATCCTCGAACCTCTCCAGATGGTCCATAGGATGCTCATGGGACAACCCACAGAAGGGTATTTGTCCTACAAGTGTGTAGCGGCTTGAGCTCGAAATCTCCTCTTTGAATAGCAGGAGGGCGGATGGCTGATCGGTTGGTATAGAACTGATTCGGACGGTTGTAGTCAGCCAAAGTTCTAGCTATGTTAGCCTCCTTTACATGTTGAATGAGGTCTGTAGGTGCAGTTTCTTGCTCAGGAATGATTTCCATCTGAGCATTCAGCTTCTGACCTGCTGCATTACGCAGGTGACCTTCTTGATCACGCATGTCTCCATTCTCATCAGTAGTGAGAATAATAGTCTCTACCATGTCTCGCCGGATAGTATCGATCGATTTAAGATGAGGTATATCGATCGATGTCGGATGAAAGATTTGGTCGACGAACGGATGTTGATGTCGATCGATGGAAAGGTGCGAGTACTGGTCGACGAAAAAGGTGTCTCGGTCGACTGTGGTAAGTGAGTGTCGGTCGACGAACAGTTGTTGATGTCGATCGATGCGGAACAAAAGTCTCTGCGGATGCTACGTTCCAAACTGTGGGGATCTTCTGAGTACACAAATTGGGTGTTCTTGTTCATTCTAGTACTGCTGGGCATGTACCTGAAAAAAAAACAAGAAATTTTTTTTTGTGTCAGATGATAGTTAAGCAGTAACAAGTAACCTAGACCTAGTCAGATTAAATCTAATGGCGATCAAAGTTCCCCGGCAACGGTGCCAAATTTGATATCAATCAAATTACCCTAATTAGTGAATTACTCTCTCAAATAAGAGGTTCAGTTGTAGTACTTAGGGATCAAATCCACAATGAACTAAGGAACACAAAAGATATAATCCTTAGTGATTATGCTAGGTTGATTAAGTTTAAAAATAAATTGCTGTTGTGAGCAATGGTGAGTTGCTCAAGAGAATTGGTTTAGGTTTTAAACAATAAAAGAAAGTAGTTAGATTCAAGGTTGCTATTCAGATAATCATGATTATAATGCCACAGATGTCTTAAGGAGTTGCTTGCAAGATATTAAAGAACTTCAACTCTTAGATAAGTCTATTAGCAATCACTATCTAGACTCGTCTATTGATGTGACTGCCGGCAATATCGACCGATGTTTTGACAGCGATATCGGACGATATAGGTTTCCGTCGATCGCTTACTCTATAGGAGTATCGATCGATATAGCTTCCGATCGAATTGAATATGTGTTGACCAAGATCATAGACCAGCTCTCGCTCGTCCCTAGATGATCTCAGCTTATGCCAAATGATTTCAGGATGATGATTAATAAGTTAAAATTCCAGGATCATACTCTAGTTAGCTACTCGAGAGTAAGCATTAGGGTTCATCAGGATAATGAATATCACAACTCAACAATCCCTAGATGGGGCTAATCCCTCATAACTATTTGCGCCCCAAATCTAACAAGTGAATCTACTCATACATGGTTAAGTGATTCATAGCATCAAGGTAATAATAGAAATTCATAAGATTAGAAGATTGAACACTTGGTTCCTTTGAACAACAAATCTCTTTGTATATTCTTCTAAATCTAGAACTCTATAACCTTTGATGAAAATCAGAATAAGATGAAAAGAATACTTTTATAGATGAAAGAACTAAGAGTATTAAAAAGCATAAAAAGCATACATAGAATAAAAGCATACTCTGCCAAAACACATATGCATAACTATAAATATGAGTTCAATTAGGTTAAAAACTCGTTAGGGGAAATCTTGTAATGTTGAGAGAACTTGGGCTTCAAGTCGGCTGAGTCAAACTTATTCTTCACGCTCGATATCGATCGATGGTACAAGGCGTACATCGATTGATGGAGTATCGCGATTCGTCAACTTCTACGAAAGCGTCGTCGATCGATTACACATGATATGTATCGATCGATATGTATCTCTGGATATCGACCTTCTTTTCTGATCTTCATAGTTATCTCGGGAAAACTCTCCTTTAAGCTCCATAAGGGCGCCTAAATCATCACTTTACTCCAAAATGCTCATGAACCTGAAAACATACCTAATAGACTCCAAAACACACACACACATATATATATATATATATTGTAAAATCATCTCAATACCATGGTTAAAAGTGGGTCAAAACCATGGTAGATCAAGAGACAGGAGGATAACTTCGATACGGTTTAAGATGGACTGCTTGGACCAAATGGATATGACTACTAATACAGTGGATTGGCCGACTTTCGCGACAGAGATCGAGGTGTTCCAGATATTACAGGAGGATTTCGAGGATGTGAGTCTGTCTCATATTCCTCGGAGTATGAATAGTCGAGCGGATGCACTAGCAAAAGAAGCAAGAGCTAGAGGTTACATCTTTTCCCATACAGATCAGACCCGGTCAGACGGAGGTGCTCCTCAGAGAATCGGCTCGTCTGACCACCACTTGATCTAGCATAGATGGGCAGCCGACAAAAAAAAATCGCCATAATTACAGAATTATACCAACGCATATACTAAAAACTTGATGATAACCCACGCACATGTGCGGGGTGAACTTTTTATAGTAATGTTTCTTCATTAAATGGTTTTAACATTTTGCAACACTACAATATTTATCGAGTGTAAAATGATTAATATAAATGTTGGTATCTTAAATTATCATTGGCCTGTACGTTTGGGACTTTGTCTGTTTTGGTTTGGTTGAGATGTATTTTCAGATTTTGGAATTATCGGATTAGATTGGGTTTGGTTTCTTCTCAATTTAGTTTGGATTAAATTGCAACCAATATCTGAAATCATCCCAAAATATATTTTTAAATCTCAAAAGTTGACAAAAAAAATTCAAAATATTTAAATTATTCATAAATCTAATTGAAAATTTGTTAAAACTATCTAAACTAACTAAAAGAGATTACAAAACACAACAAAAAAAACAAATTAAAAAAATATTTTGAATACTATAATATATATAAATTATCTTAACATATATTCTACATATCATAGTTCAAATTTTGGTTCGGTTCAGATTATAACCAAAACCCAAAGTACTAAGTTCATAAGTCAAGTTCAGATATTTTTGTATAACGGCTCGAATCCAGATTTGTTATTTTTTTCGGTTCAGATTTAGGTATGTACTTCGGATTAAGGTAACATAAATTATTTTGAAGACTTCAGATGTACAAAAAGAAATTAATTTTTGCGATAAATTGACAAAATAAGATTAGGTTTTCTGCTCTCGATTTTTTTACTATTTACTCTTTATAAGTGATTTACCTTTTTACCTTGTATATTTATATCTTAACCTAGTCAAGTTAAAATATTAAGATTTTAAACATTTTTCACTGAAATTTTTAATTTAACATTTATTTTATATAGTATATAATTTGATTTAAGTGATATATATATAATATGAATATCTACTAATGAGATTTCATATATGTACGATTTATCCTAATTTGTATCTTGATTAGAAAAAACAAAGTATAGCTCATTTTAATTATTTTTAAGACTTCATATGCATAAAAATAAAATACGTTTTGCGATAAAATGACAAAAAGATATTAGGTTTTCTGCTCTCGATATGTTTACTATTAACTTTCCATAAGTGATTTAATTTTCTACCTTGTATATTGTGAGGGGTAAAACTCACTCTCTAGTTTATGTTAGGTTTAGATTGGGGAAAAGACAATCGTGGGCTGAATCCTGTTTAGAACTTAAAGAATGAATATAATTGTATTGATGAATAAGGGTTACAAAGATGATTCTGATGAATACAGAGAAAATAGCTGAACGATTTGTGAGTTACAATATATGTGAAAATTGATTGAAAAACGAATGGCCTCATCTTCTTCGTCCCCCCCTTCTTTAAATAGCCCTAGTTCACGTTTAACTTCTCCCGATGAACCTCCGAGATTGCCTCCGTAAGTTGTGGGATTTGCAACAGCCTCCTCTTGACCAGGTCTCGCGTGTCCAACTTGAGCTGTTTTTCGTTAGCTGTTTGTAAACGAGGTCCGGAGCTTTTTCTGTGACCTGTTCTGTTAATGATTTTCCTATTAACGTACAGGTTCCGACTTTATTCAGTTCTTCTTCGAGGATGAATTTTTAATGGGCTTATAATGTCCTGTGAACGACTTTTACCATTCGAGCCCATTATTTCAGCTAACAGGCTAGATTCGGGCCCAACAGTTGCCCCCAGATTTCGAGATGAGACCTCTTTTCTCGGAAGCTAAAGCTTAACCGCCCGATCTCTTATTTTTCCTCGAGATAATGATTACTTTACAATATATCCGAAGATACGCGTGACCTTAATTCAATGGTTCAGATTTCATTTGGTTAGATCAACGGTTGAGATTAATGCATGTTGAACAGCTTTAATCCCGATTTTCGAGGCAGGACGTGATATAAAGCTGCAATCATTAACTGCAATTTCTCACCACCACCCCCCGTCTCGATTCGGTTCCCCAAGTAACTGTTCACTTTCTTCTTAAATTTACTGCGATTTTTTTTTATTCTCGGTTATATTTGTTCCCGTTAAGGTCTCTAGGAACTTCTAGTTCGAAAATTTTTCGATTCGAATCTCTCTTCGATTTCTTCCCGTCTTTCTACTTCTTTCCTTGTTTATTATCATGACGAAAGATAAAGAAGGTACAGGAGAAACTGAAATCTTTGCCTCCGGTGTCCAACTTATGAAGGTCAAGCTAGAAGTCGGCGAGAAGATGAAAAAGGGCGAGCCGAGCAAGAAGGGTAGGGAATCAATAGCCCTGCGAGTCTCCAAGAGATCGAAGAAAAACGATGGCTCGAGTGGGAGTCTTCTTCGGATCTCACGTGCATTCCTCGCTGAAGAGCCAAGAAGTTGTCAATCTTATGGTTCAAGCCGTAGGTCGCAAGGATTTAGCCAAAGCCTGTAAACCCGATGAGACTCCGAAACTGCTCCGGAAGGGTGGTTTTGTGTTCATGAGAAGTATATCACTAAGTGTCACCTCAGATTCCCGCTTCCGGATCTCTTATTGGATCTCCTTGGCCACTACCAGTTAGCTCTTTCCCAGCTCTGTCCCTCGGTGATCCGAGTGATTAATGGTTTCATTACAAGAGCTAAGGAAGAGGGGGTTGCCGTTGGTCTTCGCGACCTAATGAGCCTTTATACAATCAAGGAGAGTGTTTCAAAAGAGGGTGGTAGCGATACCTACTATCTACCTTGTCGACCCAAGTTGGGTCTCTTTAAGTTCTCCGGCAGTGATGACGACTGGAGGAAGAAGTATTTTTACGTTAAGATGGACCCTTTGACGGTTCCTGAGGGTCGTACCCTAAGGGTTACTTGGTCTGATGCTTCTGGTTAGAATCTTTAGGGATGCATTCGTATGATTTGTTTTCTTTTGCGCATTTCATTGATCGTTGATTCTTTTTTGCAGACATAGGCGACCCCGAAAAGCTTACTAATAAGCTTAATAGAGCTCTGTACCGCAAGTTGAAGCAGAGTCCTTGCAAGTGGGGAGCTTTCACTACCTCGCGTATAGGATCGGCAAGGTTTCCGGATCGATACGGAGCCTCATTTCTGGAACCCACTCCTGCTGCGGGTTTAGAAAGTAAGCCGGTTTTATCTCCCTTTTGAGCATATTAACTACCCATTTGGAATCGTTTGATTTTTGAATGAGTTTTTGTTGATTCAGTTTCTGAAGGTAACTCGATCGTGTCTATCTCGACGGAAGCCAGTACCTCCAAGACCGAGAGAACTCAACAAACTAAGATGCCTCCCCAACTGTCTTACCGCTCTCGTGGCAAAGACGCTAAAGCAGCTAGTTCTTCTCGAGGGAGTGAGAAGAACCAGGGGGGCTCTTTTCTTAATCAGGTGCGAGATGTTCTTGACGATGGGGTTTCTTTCCCGATCAAAGATGTTGCTTCTGTCGATGTGCCAAGGGTCCAGGAGTCTGCTCCAAAATCTAATGTATAGGCCAAGGAAGCCGACCCTCAAGTGATCAAGGAGTCTTCTAAGATCGAGCCTCCAAGACCCAAGAGGTCTCGTGTTGACCAGGTGGATAGACCGTATAGGTCTTCTTCCTCGTCTTCCAGGGGAGGAACCGTGGGATGGAGTTTCACCCACTCGAAACCTGGTTCTGTCCTGGAAGATCCTTGGGGTTTGGCCACTTTGATGAGGCATATGAAGAGGACCGGTTGCTCTCTTCCTGCAATCAACAACATGACTAACCGAGAGGAATATGTGGAGGTCGCTCATTGCATGGGTCAGGTGAGGGATCTTGATTTTTCTAATTCGTTCCTTCTAATGAAGTCATCGATTGACGGTTAGTTTGGTCCGTTTTTCAGCTGGCTGGGGCTATCAACCGAGCTCAATTGAGCTTAGAGGACACGATTAACAACGTTCCTAGAGCTGGGGAATTAGCCCAGGTGACTGAAATGGTGAAGGCTACCAAAGAGGAGCTCGATCAATCCCGAGCTAGAATTGCCGAGCTCGAAGGTGTCGTGGAGAGGCTTGGCTCGAAGGCTGACATTCAGGCCGGGAAGATCGAGAGTCAAGTTATTGATATCCAAGTGAAGGGAAGGAAGATAGCTGAGCTGGAGGCTGCTCGGAAGGTCGCTGAGCAACATGTTCGAGAGCTGATTACCTCGTCACAGATCAGCCAGAAGAACAAGGTGGCTGAAGTCAAGCTAGCTATTCGTCAAGGGAAGAAGGAGGTAGCTGAAGCTTACAACAAGATCTTGGTTTCTTTCAAGGAGAAATTTGCCAAGAAGAAGGAAGAGGTTAGCCTTCAGATTTATGCTCAGGAACTTCAGGCTAATACCGTCCTTCTCGAGGAAATGTTGGCCAATGAGATCAAGAGTGTTGATGAGGAGTATCAGCGACTGATGTCGTTGATTCCTGAGGCTACCGCCGCGTATGAGAAGGCTCAGGTTTCAGATTTTTCAGTAAGCAAGTTGTCTCTGCCTCAGATCTCGGAGAGCTCAGGTACCTTTGAGATCAACGTATTCAATCCGTCCTTTTCTGGAGGATATGGTGCTAATTTGGGCTTGGTGAATCTGGCTTCAGGTCCAGTTGAAACAATCACATGTGATCGTGAGAAGGAGACGGGCGATGGATCCTTAGCTAAGGAGTTGGTTCCAAGCGAGGAAGAGAAGGATGAGGGGAAGGATGCTATTGAAATGGAAGTCTAGATGTCATCCTTTTCTTTTTCTTAAAATTTTGTCTTTGTGTTTTCCAGAATTTTCGCCTACTAGGCTTTCTTCTTTTGTTAAGACTTATGACCTGAGGAGGTCTTTAAACCTTTGCGTTGTTTAAGATCTTTGAAATTGAATAGCCTGTGGAGGCCTTTAAACCTTTATTTCATTCTGGTTTTGCTCTAAGTCGTTTGACTTGTGAATGTTTTCGTTTCTCTTTAACTAGAATCGAACTTTCTTGCTAAGGGTTTCGTCGACGTTTCGATGAATCCCTTGGTATAAATTCAATTGTCTAAGTATAAGTCTTTATTTCTTCGAACAAAGAATTCTAGACCTTGCTAGTAGCAGGTCCCGCTGGTAACAGGTTCCGTCATTTCTCAACGCGAGGTCTCGAGGTCAGGTTTTCGGGACCTGATTTTAGTCGGGGACCTCTTTCTAGATATCGATCGTAGCTAAGGATTTTGAGACATTTTAGGTTGGGTTCTTTAAGAACCTGAATTCGTTCCTGAAGGATTTCGAGACCTTGGATTTTGCTAAGGATTTTAAGACCTAGATTCTTGTTAAGGATTTTAAGACCTGGGATTGAAGTTCATGTTTGTCGACACCTGACTTAGATGGTAGGGTTTTAAGACCTTAGATCTGGGTCTGTCGAGACCTGATTTTGTTTGTAGGATTTTAAGACCTTAGGTCCGGGTCTGCCGGGTCCTGATTTATTTGTAGGGTTTTAAGACCTTAGGTCCGGGTTTGCTGGGACCTGATTTTATTTTAAGGATTTTAAGACCTTAGGTCCGGGTTTGCCGGGACCTGATTTTATTTGTAGGGTTTTAAGACCTTAGGTCCGGGTTTGCCGGGACCTGATTTTATTTGTAGGGTTTTAAGACCTTAGGTCCGGGTTTGCCGGGACCTGATATTATTTGAAGGATTTAAGACCTTAGGTCCAGGTTCGTCGTGACCTGAATTTATTTGGTAGAAACTTGAGATGCTTGAATGTAGATGTTTTTATTAATAACTTTTATGGAATACATAATAGTCATGGAGCTAATAGCTTGAGCTGTGTGTTCTGAACACATACCCCCTTTGGATGTAAAGATGAGTATGTAGAGATGAGGTTGGGGCTGCACTCATGACGGAGCTGCCTACGTACCCAGTCAAGGGATCAAGCCAGACGTAGTTCGATGGAATTTAGGTACCTAATGGTAGTATTTCTTGAGATTCATGGCATTCCATGATCGGATTTCGGGTACCCCGGTTCGTACCTTCATGAGCCTGTAAACGCCTGGTCGTATCACGTGGATGATTTGGTAGGGGCCTTCCCAATTGGTCCCTAGCTTTCCGGCGTTCGGCTCTTTGGTATGGTTAAAAACTTTTCTGAGCACCAGGTCACCTACAACGAATTGCCGGGACATGACCTTGGAATGGTAATGTCGAGCCATTCCTTGTTGGTAGTTTTTGATGCGGAGCAAGGCTTGATCCCATCGTTCCTCGATGAGGTCGAGGTGATCTGATAAGAGCTGATTGTTAGCTTCGAGATTTGTCGTACAGAGCTCTCAGCGGAGGCTCCCTGTGATGGTTTCGGCTGGGACGACAGCTTCCATCCCGTAGGCTAGGGAGAAAGGGTTTTCTTCCGTAGCTCTTCGTGGGGTGGTTTGGCATGCCCAAGGCACTTCGAGTAATCCCTGAGGGTACCGTGGTGTTGAAATGGTGAGGCGAATTTTCCACTTGTCGCAGAAGTCTTTGAAGTCGTTAGATATGAATTGCGATCCGTTATCGGTTACGATTTCGTATGGGACGCCGTGGGGGCAAATGATGTCTCTCCATACGAGTCATTCGGTTTCGACTTTAGTTACCTGTTGGAAGGCTTCAGCTTCTATCCATTTTGTGAAGTAGTCTGTTAGGACCAGTAGGAAGCGTAGCTTCTGCCTTCTTGTTCCTGATACGACTAGCGGTCCTACGATATCCATGGACCATCTCATGAAAGGGTATGGGCGGATATCGAGGATAATTTCTCAGATGGTTGGTGTATAAATGGTGCGTGCCTCTGACATCTGCCGCATGAGGATGAGTAGACCTCACAGTCAGTGATAATGGTGGGCCAGAAATAGCCTTGCCTTTTGATTCGGATAGCTAAGGCTCTACCACCGGAGTGGTTTCCACAGGAACCATCGTGCATTTCTTTCATGAGTTTAATAGCGTCGAGGCCGTGGACGCATCTCAGGTAAGGTCCCAATACGCTTCGTTTATAAAGTATAGATTCCATTATGCAGTATCTTGCGCTTATTGCTTTGAGTTTTCGAGCTTCCCATTTATGGGGGGGGGGGGGACCTTGCCCTCTGAAATATACTGCATGATTGGGATTGTCCAGTCCTCTCTTCCTATGATTTTGTCGTGAAGGGACGAAGGAGGTCCCTGTGGTGGATCAGGTTCCTGGGTGTTGTTACGGCCGGAGGTTGTGCCCCCGGGGGTATTCCTTCGGTTAGGTTCTCTGGAACCTGGATCTGGAGGAATATTTTCAGGTATGTCGTTAACTTCCGGGGTTGGGATCGTGTCTTCGGCTGAAGTTTCAGGTTCAGGGGAGTATCTTGTTCTGCGAGTGTTTACTCTGAAGACAAGTGGGTTTGGAGGCTGGGTTGTGCCCCCAGTGGTGTGCTTTTTGAATTTGCGAGTTTTGGTTTTTGGGAACCAGAATGTTGTTAGAACTTGGGTTGCTGCTGACTTGGAGCAGTTACCTTCTGTTTGCTCTTTTGGTTTGCTATCGATCTCGGCTTTGGTAGCTATGTCGATACTTGGTTTTTCGATTCCTTCTACAGGTATGATTCGTTTTACTAGGGGGTCTGATGTGGATGCTAATGCAGCTAACGCATCTGCTGAGGAGTTCTCTCCTCGTGGGATTCTTGTTAGATCGAATTTGCTGAAATGTTTAGTGAGGCTTTGTATGACTTCGAGGTATGCCCCCATTCTTTCGTCCCTTGTTTCGTACTCCCCATGGAACTGGCTAACTACCAGCTGTGAGTCACTGTAGGCATTTAGCTCTCGGATTCTGAGGCTTAGGGCGAGTCTTAATCCTGCGATTAGTGCTTCGTATTCGGCCTCTTTATTTGAAGCGTTAAATCCAAGCCTGTAGGATTGCTCGATGGTTTCTCCGGTCGAAGAGGTTAGCCTTAGACCGATTCCAGAACCTTGTTTTGATGAGGCTCCGTCGACATACAGGCTCCATTCTGGAGCTTCAGCTCTCGAATCTAGTTGTTCAGAGGATAGCTCGATGATGAAATCGGCGAGAACCTGAGCTTTTATGGCTGCTCGGAGTCTATACTCGATGTCGTATTCACTGAGCTCTATGGCCCACTTAGCCAGTCGTCCTGATTGGCTAGGGCTGTGCAGGATCGTGCGTATTGGCTGTGAGGTCATTACCACAATCGAGTGTGATTGGAAGTAGGGTCGTAGCTTTCTGGCAGCTGTTACGACTGCCAGAGCTAACTTTTCCATGGTAGGGTATCTGGTCTCGGCGTCTATTAGGCTTTTGCTTGTGTAATAGACAGGTCTTTGCTCGTTTTGCTCCTCTCGTACCAGCACGCCGCTAACTGCAGCAGTTGATACGGCAAGGTATAGGTACAAGGGTTCTCCTGTTACTGGTTTGGATAGGATTGGAGGCTCGGAGAGGTATGCTTTTAATTGTTTGAAGGCTTCCTCGCATTTCTCGTCCCATAGAATCTTTTTAGAAGTTTGTAGAACGTGAGGCATTTATCGGTGGACTTGGATATAAATCGGTTCAAAGCGGCGATTCGCCCAGTTAGTCTTTGTACCTCCCTGGTTGTCTTAGGTGACGGTATTTCCAGGAAGGTCGCTATCTGTTTCGGGTTGGCTTCGATACCTCTCTCGGTTACGAGGTAACCGAGAAATTCGCCCGATGGCACTCTGAAGGTGCATTTTGCGGGGTTTAGTTTCATATCGTATTTATTGAGGATATCAAAGCATTCTTTCAGGTGAGAGATGTGATTTTCTCCAGCTGAGGATTTAACCAGCATATCGTCGATGTATACCTCCATGGTTTTTCCGATCTGTCCGGCGAACATTTTGTTCACAAGCCTTTGGTAGGTAGCTCCCGCGTTTTTCAATCCGAATGGCATTACCCTGTAACAGTAGGTCCCGCGTTCTGTTATAAACGCAGTTTTTTCTTGATCTTCAGGGTTCATCATGATTTGATTATATCCTGAGAAGGCATCCATAAAGGACAAGAGCTGATGGCCAGCTGTCGCCTCAACGAGGCAATCAATGTGAGGTAACGGGAAGCTATCTTTAGGGCAAGTTTTGTTTAGGGCGGTGAAATCTACGCAGATTCTCCACTACCCGTTTTTCTTTTTCACTACTACAGGGTTAGCCAGCCAATCGGGGTAATGTACTTCTCTGATGGACCCTGCTTTCGTGAGTCGATCTACTTCGTCGTTGACGGCTTGGGTTTTTTTCGAGTCCTAGCTTACGGCGTTTTTGTTTGATTGGTTTGAAAGTAGGATCTACATTGAGCTTGTGAGTGGTGACGTTTGGGTCTATACCCTTCATGTCGCTGGTGGTCCATGCAAACGTTTTGACGTTGCTTTTCAGGATGTCGATTAACTCCTTTTTAGTTTCGAGAGGTAGCTCTGATCCGATGTTCACTTGTTTCTCGGGGTCAGAGTCGTCGATGCTAACTCGTTCGGTTAGGTTCCTAGGGGGACCTCGAATATTCTGTTGCATCTTTCGACCTTCCTGGATCTGTAATTGCTATTGGGGTGATTCCTTGAGGATTCCGAATCCTCCCAAATAACAGATCCTGGAGATCTTCTGGCTACCTCGTACGGTGGTTATTCCGTTAGGTGTTGGGAACTTCACGCATTGGTGATAAGTGGAGGCTACTGCCTTCATCTTATGAATCCAGGGTCTTCCTAGGATCGCGTGAAATGGAGAGGGTCTATCGATGACTACAAAGTTGGTCATTTTCATGATTCCTCCAGCTATGACTGGGAGCTTGATGGTTCCCAAGAAGGTGATTGTTTCCCCGGAGAAGCCTACAAGGTTAGCTTTTTGACCAATAATTTCCTAGTTATCTATTTCCATCCCTTTCAGGGCGTTATAGAAGATAAGATCGACCGAGCTTCCGGTGTCAACCATCAGCTTAGGCACCTCGTAACCTGCTATGTTCAGGGTGACAATTACGGCATCATGGTGAGGTCTGTCGAGGTCTGATGTCTCGCTCTCCCAGAAAGAAATCTTAGTGTTGGACTCGGGATTGGGAGGCTTAGCTTGAGCGTTATATACAACCTTCCGTACATGACTCTTGATTGAATTAACGGAGTCTTGACATATATCGGAACCTCTGAGGATATAATCCAACCTCGAACTGGGACTCGACTGAGGTGGTGGTTTGCTTAGGAGGGTCTCGATTTGTATACTTTTTCCTTGGGGAAATTTCCCAAGAATCATGTTAACTCTTTTCTTGGGAGCTGGCGGTGGCGAATCTGTTTCCTTCTCAGGTGATCTTTCACGTCTTGTGAAGTGAGCTTTCACTATAGCTAATCGGAAGGCTCTAAGATTTTACTAGGAAATTTTACTAGGAAAATAATTCCTCGTAAATTTACTACGAGCTTACTTCGGGTTTATGAGGAAAACAAGTTTCCTCGTAAAGTTCTCGTAAAGGTACGAGAAAACGTTTTCCTCATAAGACCGTAGTAAACTTACGAGGAAAATATGTGGCAAAAGACCATTTCCTCGTAACCTCGTAGTAAATTGATATCACTCAAATGTTTAACAATAAGGAGTGAATTACTCTCTCAAATAAGAGGTTCAATCGTAGTACTAAAAGACCGAATCCACAAGGACTCTAGAATTACACAACAGATTATTAAGTCTTCGAAATAAAGCTAGACAATAAGATTTTAAACAGCAACTTAAAAGATAGCAAGTAAATGCTTGATTGATTGATTGGTTTGTTAAGAAGAAAGAAGATAGTTAAACTTAGGTATTTTCTCAGGTATGACATACATGAAAATTGTAAAGCGTTTTTATTATTCATAGTTCTAGATTCAAACTCTTAAGGAATTTAAGGATTAACTCTACTGGATTTCGGGTTAGGAATATCGTCCGATAACCTGAAGGGAATATCGATCGATGTTTCTGTTGAAACTATCGATCGATGTTAATGTCGTTATATCGGTCGAAACGGCTATCGTCTCGTCAATCGATATCGCATCCAGCGAGTGGTAAAGGTGTGTTTGAATAGATTATCTAGTTTTCATTAAATTAACTTAGACTTAGGGTATTTGCCAAGCTATCGCTTGTACAAATTGATCCTAAAATCAGAGGTAAGGGTGATCAATCCTTGACCTTAGCATTCATTGATAACTAGATTGAGAACTATATTTTAAACACCCTAATAATGGTTCGATTCAATGCATGAGTCAACCTTAAAGAGAAACCAAAATCTAACAAGAGAGACTACTCCAACATATTCATGAGAGACAAAGTCATGATGGTCTGAATAACACTTTAAGATAATAATAAAAAGAAACAATAAGTGAAAAGGGAGTTAAAGATCTTCTCTGGAACTGTAGTTCAGATCTCTCTCTCCATCAAACTCTTCTCAAAGTGTAGCTAGATGCTTCTCCTAATTAGGTCTAAAACGTCTCCAAAGTTGTCTACCTAAACTAGTACAAAACCCTCTTAATATAGCCTAACAGGCGGCCAGGGAATTAGTGTCTAAATTATTAAAACTCTTGTGAAACAATTAGGGCTTCTAATCTTCATTTAATCGCTTGGATAACTTATGTATCGATCGATGTAAAATGTGCTCTGTCGATCGATAGGAGTAATCATCTATCGGTCGATTGCTCTCAATGTGCATCAGTCGATAGCTTAAACATCGTTTTGCTCATATCTTCATAAAGTCTCCATTTTAGCTCCAAAATGCATGTTTTACACCAGTGAGTACCTGAACCTGTAAAAGCTCTAAAAAGGTACTAAAAGTATCCTTTTGTTTCCAAAAACATATATAAATCATGGCTGAAAACGGGTAAAATCAATGATATATCAACTCGCCCAGACTTATCCTTTTGCTTGTCCTCAAGCAAATAATAGAACATTGGTCTAAAAAAGGTTTGAAAGGCGGAAGCTCTTACAATTCTAGACTTAGGACCATCACCTCTCTACTTATTGCAAGCCACATCAGATATCTATCAATTTCCAGAAATACATTATACAATATCCTAGCTTAGCAACCAAATTCAACTAGTCAACAACTTAATGATCATGTTTGTCTATCACCTCTGCCGATCTCATTTATGCATAAAATAAAGGTGTAGGCTTTACCTTGGGAGTATCGATCAAGGAACACATGGATTCAACTCAAACAAGTTTCAGGCATTCTCATCCTGGTTCCCTTTCTCTCTTTATCCCCCTTCTCTGAATCCCAACTCTTTCTTTCTTTCGTTTTTTTCTTCTTTTTTTTTTTTTTATATCAATCCCAATGAACAACTAATGTTCATCTTATTGATCTTTCTTGACAAAGTATAAGCGAATAGTGGGGTCATAGGTAATGTACCTCTCCCTCGCTTTGATCATTCCTTTGATTTAGAATAGTGGGGTCATAGGTAATGTACCTCTCCCTCTGCCTCTCAGGAAATCATATCATCTTTTATTTTCTGGGGATGCTGAAGGAAGGATAGAAGGAAACCAAATTTTTTTTGAGAATTTTACCTTCCAGACTTGCAGGAGGATTCTGATCCCTTGTATACCAAGCCCCAAGACAAGCAGTAGATGTCAGGTTAGGTTGGAAATCGGCTTTGGTTCTTCCATACATTGTCAACAAGTGTTATCATAGCTAACAGGTGATCCGCTTTAGTGTCTCTAGTACCTTCTGTAGCTGACAAATCTAAGAGTGGTACTAAGAAGTGGTTAGGTAACAAGTCTAAATATAATCATTACTTCCTTCTTAGTAAAACACATTTTGTCTCTCCTTTTTATTATTATTTTTTTTATAAAACGGAAGTAAAAATAAAAGTAAAAAAATAAAAGTAAAAATGTTAGTAAATACCCCCCCCTCCAGACTTAAACAACACTGTCCCCAGTGTTATTAGTCTAAGAGGAAATGAAAAAATAATGTAGCAAATATGTTCATGTTAGTAGGAACAATCGTACCTCAACCTTTACATATATATCGATACAAGGTGATATATATCGATCAATAAAGTGCCGTCACCTATTTGTGTTGTCAATCATCAAACTCAACATCCATGAGTTATGTAGTTTATGTTAGCTCTGTTAGACATTCTCAAACACACAAATAGTTAGATAATAAAATAGTAGCGGGCATAGTCAAAAAATAAATGGTACGAATAAAAATCCTACAAGTCTAAAAATAAAAGTGAAAAACATAGTAGGACGAGATAAAAGGATAGAAATACGGGAGAATGAATCAGCCCTCACTGCCCTCATCGTCGTTGTCGTCGTCGTCACTACCATCGTCGCCCTGATCAGGCTGCGGGGCAGAACCTGCTGCGGATGGGTCAAAAGCTGAAGTGCTAGCTCGGCTCGAGCAGCGGCATCGCGAGACGCGGGACCAGATGGCACGAAGAGAATCCAACACTCCTCTTCTGTAGACCTGCTCCTCTCCTGTCTCCATCCCTGAGAGAACTGGGAACGGGGGCAGGGAAGCTGATGATGAAGCGCGGGAGGTGCTGGCACTGCGGACTCCTGTGTCGCAACGCTGCGGGGCTGGAGCAAGCACTAAAGCCGGGTCTGGCTGGAAACTGAGCCTGTCGAGGTTACCCGCAAAGAGAGTCCTCTGTGGATGAGGCAGGCGGAACTGGTGTGCACCAGCTAGAGTCCTGAAAGCCCAGAGGAGATCCCTCTCCATCCACTGGCTGTAACGAGATGCTCTTCTTCCAGATAGTGCCGGGAAGTGTCCACGTCATCCTCGTCAAAACGGATCCCACAGTGCTGGAAGATCGGTGTCAGCAGACTCCCTACCGTCTCCTTCTTCCTCCCTTTGCCACCGGAGAAAGGCTTGGTCTTCAAGCTGGCTAGATGCTCAGCGAAGACAGCACCCAAGTTGTGTGTAGCCATGTGGCGCTCCGGGTCTATGAATGTCAGATCGACCAGTCCGTCAAGCGCATGGTACAGCAGTGTAAGCTCGTAGATCCGCACCTTTTTGGGCTCCATCTTGCAGAGCAGAGTGGCGGCAAGGATCCTCATGAAGTACCGGAGGGTCGGGTGGCGGATGTCGGTCTGAAGCACCGAGGCTGAACTCCAGGGACCTGTGCCAAAGATCTGCCAAAAATCCTTAACCCCTGGAAAGGCTGAGATGGTGCTGGAGGTGGAAGTCTCGTTCCCAAAGCCGTAGATCGTGCAGATCGCGGGGACAGTGACGTAGTACCGGACGCCCCTAGCGAAGAAAGACAGAACATCATCACTAGCAACACTCGATGGCTGGTTCTTATACTCAAGGCGAACCGTTGCCATGAACTGCCGGACTAGCTCAGGATGGAGGTCATAGGCTTGGGAGCCAATGGTCCCGAATCCAAGCTGGATGAGCATCTCGCCAAGATCCTTGTCGATCCCTAGGCGTCTGGTAGTGGCGGGGTCGATGAAACGTGTGGGAGCGACCTCCACATTAAGCCAGGCATTGTAGAGCAGACTGTCGTAGTTGTCCCAATCCTTACTCACAGGACGACGCAGGCACTCAGGACTCTTAGTGGCGCGTTGCAGGTTGGTGAAACGCTGGTAGATCGTAATCCGTTCCCCAGCCCTACGTGGCCAAGGGTCGCGCTCATCTTCCATTTCAGAAGAGGAAGAAGACGGTGGAGGATGACTGCTGGAGGCACCATGTTGATCAAGCCTCCTCTTGGTTGGCCTCTCCTTCTGTGCAGATCGAGTCGCCATCTGCAAAAAGGAGGAATGAAAACGAGAATCAGCCATCCGTTAAGTGCATTGATATCGACCGATGTAAATCGATTGATATCTATCGATAGTGGTCGATTCCATGTTCTTCTTGATCCGGCTAAGATGTACGTATCGATCGACAGAGCAAGCTCGATGTCGATCGATATCGAGTAGAGAAACCTGCAAGAATCTCAACAATCTAAATCGCAAGTTTATAGTGTAAATCCTAGCTCTAATGCTCAAAAACCTCTAATCTAACAATCCTAACAACTCAAAATGATTAAAAACAAACCTATCTACCGATTTCTAGCCAAAATTTTGGGTGAAACTTTGTTCTCTATAAAAATCTAAAAATCAAAGGGTTATACCTTAAATGATTTCGGACTGGAGAGTGAAATCGAGATAGAGGGAAGAGTTCGAATCGAATGAGGCACAAAACAGGAGAATTCCGTAAAGAATCAAGAGAGAAAGAGAGGTTTTGGTTGTGTTTTGCGATTGTGGAGGAGAAAACGGCCCGTATCGACTTAAGGCAGTTCGCCCTCGATATTTCTGTATCGATCGATATGGTAATGTCATATATCGATCGATATGTCCGAATTGTGCTAATATGTTTACTAGTTTTTCTGAATATAGAAAATCAATAACTAAAAATTTTGATTCAAAAAGCATGGTAAATGAAATTCTAACACTGGGTTGCCTCCCACTAAGCGTTATTTGAAAATTATTGAGTATTATTTACCGATCCGGTTTCTTTGGCGGGATTAGGTATACTTAACCGGAGGGGTTTAGAATTTGGGGGCTTGACCCAATAATGTTTGACTCGTTGACCGTTTACCGTGAGTTCTACTCCTTTTTCGTTCACAAGGGTAACGGTTCCATTTGAGTAGGCCGCTATGACAGTAAAAAGGCCTGACCAACGAGATCAGAGTTTCCAAGGAAATATATTCAAACGAGAGTTATATAAGAGGACTTGATCATTCGGGGTGAAATGCCGCGAAATAATGTGTTTGTCATGATAAGCTTTTGTTTTCTCTTTATATAACTTGGAGTTCTCATAGGCCAGATGCCTTATTTCTTCCAGTTCATTTCGCTGGATGAGTCTCCATTCTGCAGCTGTCTTTATGTCAAAATTTAGTAATTTTGTAGCCCAGGCTACTTTATGCTCTAATTCAACTGGTAAATGGCAAGATTTACCGTAGAGTAAGTGAAATGGAGTTGTTCCTAGCGGTGTTTCAAAAGCTGTTCGATAAGCCCAGAGTGCATTATCCAACTTCCTAGACCAATCCTTCCTGGTGGCTCCTACAGTCTTTTCTAAAATTACTTTGATCTGTCTGTTAGAAACCTCGACTTGCCCACTTATTTGCGGATGGTAGGGTGTTGCAACTCTATGTTTAACTCCGTTCTTTTTGAGTAGATTCTCAAAACATTTTGTTGATGAAATGAGTTCCACCATTGCTTATAACTACCCGAGTGACTCCAAATCTTTTGGAAATGATGCTCTTGAAAAGTTTGACAACATTAGAGGCATCGTTAGTGGGCGAAGCGATTGCCTCAACCCATTTTGAAACGTAGTCGACAGCGACTAGAATGTAACGGTTCCCGTAAGAAGTAGGGAAAGGACCCATGAAGTCTATACCCAAGCAATCAAAGACTTCTACTTCAAGGATAAACTTTCGTTCCATTTCATGTCTTTTGCTGATTTTTCCTCGACGTTGGCATCTGTCGCACTTGACAATAAAGGCGTGAACGTCGCGGAACATCGTAGGCCACCAGAATCCAGCTTGGAGAATTTTTGAAGCCATTTTAAAGGTTGCAAAATGTCCAGCATATTCGGATCCATGGCAGTGGTAGATGATGTCTGAAATCTCTGTTTCAGCTACGCATCGTCGAAATATTCCGACGGCGCATCGTTTGTAAAGGTAAGGTTCGTCCCAATGATACCTCCTTATTTCTCTGAAGAACTTTTTCCTGTCGTATTGTTTAAGTTCTTCAGGTTCGACGTCTGCGGCATGATATTTTACTATGTCAGCATACCAAGGTCTTTCGCCGAATCGTTTTTCGACAGCGTGCGTTTCGTGCATAATGTTTCCATTCGGAGGGATGTTATGTCTATCAGCGATCGTTTGGCATGCGACATTTACGGTCGTATCGATGTTGATCTTAAACGTGATGTTACGTAAGTCAATGTCATCGTCTCCATCGATCGACGTAGTATCACATGTATCGATCGATTCAACTGATTTTCCATTGATCGATGTCAGGTCTCCAGAATTGGTACTTCCAGTATCAACGGTCGATGCAAATTCGTGGGAGAGTTGTATCTGCCCATGAATGATGAATCTGTTAAGTTTTGGTCGGTATGAAATCATTAATAGGGACTTCTTCATCTATTCTTATTCGGGAAAGATGATCCGCGACACCATTGTCTACTCCCCTCTTATCTTTTATTTCCATAGCGAATTCTTGGAGAAGGAGTTTCCAGCGGATGAGTCGTGGTTTCGCGTCTTTCTTTTGCATAAGATAGTTAATAGCTGCATGATCAGTGTGAACGATGACTTTTGAGCCCACTAGATAGTTACGAGATTTTTTGAAAGCGTAAACTACTGCAACTAGTTCTTTCTCGGTCGTTCCATAGTTTCTCTGAGCGTCGTCCAGAGTTCGACTGGCGTAATAGATGGCATGTAGCTTCTTATCTTTTCGTTGCCCTAAAACCGCTCCTACAGCGAAATCGCTCGCATCACACATTATCTCGAATGGAAGATTCCAGTCGGGTGCTTGTACGACGGGGGCAGTTATCAGTGCTTTCTTGATCTTTTCAAATGCTTGCTGGCATTCTGGGGTGAAATCAAATTTAGTGTCCTTACAAAGGAGAATAGTAAGTGGTCTGGCTATCTTGCTAAAATCCTCAATCTCCTATAAAATCCAGCGTGTCCTAAGAAGCTTCTGAGATCCTTTACGTTATTCGGTGGCGGTAGACTCATCATTACTTCTATTTTTGCTATGTCTACTTCAATACCAGCTGTGGACAATTTGTGTCTGAGTACGATTCCATCATTAACCATGAAATGACATTTTTCCCAGTTTAGGACCAGATTCTTTTCCTCACATCTCTCTAAAACCTTGCAAAGTTTTTCGAGACAATTCTCGAAACTCGATCCATAAACTGAAAAATCATCCATGAATACTTCCATGAAATTTTCGATCATATCTGTGAAAATCGACATCATACAACGTTGGAAGGTAGCTGGTGTGTTGCACAGACCAAATGGCATCCTCTGATATGCAAAAGTTCCATAGGGACATGTGAACGTTGTCCTTTCTTGATCATCAGGATGTATCGGGATTTGGAAAAATCCAGAGTATCCATCAAGAAAACAATAATATTGGTGATTTGCTAATCTTTCCAACATTTGGTCGATGAAGGGTAAAGGAAAATGATCCTTCCGCGTTTCGGAGTTCAGTTTCCTATAATCAATACACATCCGGTGTCCGGTCACAGTCCTCGTCGGGATTAGTTCATCTTTTTCGTTTCTAACGACTGTAATACCTCCCTTCTTTGGTACTACGTGGACTGGACTTACCCAATTGCTATCGGAAATCGGATAAATTATCCCTGCATCCAGCAGTTTAATGATCTCCTTCTTTACGACTTCCTGGAGATTTGGGTTTAGTTGTCTCTGATGTTCTACCGATGACTTGGATTCGTCCTCTAGGTGAATCATGTGCATACAAAGGTCAGGGGATATGCCTGGAATGTCATCTAAATAATATCCAAGTGCTTTTCTATGATTGCGCAGTTTGTTCAATAATAGAGCAAGCTCCTTGTCAGTGAGGTTTGCGTTAACTATCACTGGGTAGGAATCGTGCATGAGGAAATCGTACTTAAGCCCAGTGGGTAATGGTTTAAGCTCCACTTTTGGTGCTTTTTCCTTAGTGAGATTTCCAAAAGACGGAGAGTGTCGATCGATATCGTTCTTTAGATATCGATCGATATCGATCTCTGATTCATCTTCGCCTTTGGTTTCGATACCTGAGGATCCATGACTTGTTTCTATGAGACGATGACACTCGGCTGCTCTGTTATCTACGCTGAAAACTTCATTATGAGCGGATGTTAGCACATCTTCCAAATGATCATCCGAGTACAGTTTCTCAAAAGATTCTTGGGTCAGTTCATCAATCTCATCGACGTAAGAGGATTGTTTATCTATTAAAGGCAATGTGACAGCCTTTTCCATATCAAATCTCATAGGAATGTTGCCTATGTTAAGATTTATTCGTCCTTCCTTAACATCTATAATAGCGTTTACAGTAGAAAGGAAAGGTCTGCCTAATACAATAGGATCTCTTGGTTCGTTCTTGTAATGCAGCACAACAAAATCTGTTGGAACAATGCATCCGTCGATTTGTACTAGCACATCCTCGAGTACACCTTCCGAGATTCTAACAGATCTATCCGCGAGAACTAGTTGGATGTTAGCTGGTGTAAATTCGGAATACCCAAGAAATGTGGCAACGGAATGCGGCATCAAATTTATGCTAGAGCCCAGATCACAGAGTGCTCTTGGAAATATCTTGTCTCGGATTGTACATCTGAGAACAAAACTACCAGGATCGGGTCTCTTTTCAGGGGTTTGGATTATAGCGCTAGCTTCTGCAGACACCATCATGACACTGCGTTTTTCTGTTGAAAAACTCTTGGTTGTCATTCCCTTGACATATTGTCTTATGGTTGGTGAAATTCAGAGAGCATCAATAAGTGGAATTTCTACCTTAACGCGTTCGAAAGTCTGTCTACAGATTTCTTTATCCCTGCTGCGCGTGGAATTAGATTTGGGAGGATAAGGAGGTAAAGTGTTATACACCCGTTCTATAGTTGGTCCGGTGGGTATTGGACTTTCTTTTGAGTTTGTGGATGTTTGTCGATCGATATTGGTATCATCTTATCGATCAACATCGTCAATTTCCTCCTCATCGAGAATGATCACTGGCTCCTCAGTTTCCTTAGAGTTCTTATTATTTTCCTTGTTCTGAGGGCCATTTGGCATCGAGTCACGGAATATAATGGGATTAGGAATGGGTTTCTCCGTCTTTGGAATCTTAGTGTTTTCTCCCGAAGGAGTGTTTTCCCTAATAATTGGAGCTAATTCTTTTCCGCTTCTCAAGACTACAGCACTCACGTGACGTCTCGGGTTTGTATCAGTCTTCTCGGGTAGACATCCTGCTTCTCTCTTGATACTTTCTGCGGTATGGGCAATATCGCTTTCAAGGTCTCTTATTTTCCCATGCAAAGTCAAGTTTTTCTGACATCTCGCAGCAGGCGCTGTCTAGCCTGACATCTGGGGTATACTCCAATTTCTGACTTTCTGTTAGAACGTGGTTCAGCTTAGCCTTGACCTTTCCTTTGTTTAATCCAATGGAAGTGTCGTAGCCTTCGGTAAAACTATCTATGTTAAATGTATATTCCTGAGGGCTTTCTGGTCTAAACAAGGTTTGCTCAATGGAATGGACATCCTTACCGTCGTGGATCACATCAGAATCCTTTTTCCTAATGAGAGAGTGAAGGGAATCTAGTGATTGCTTAATTTCATTTATTTGAGATTTGTTCTTGGATCTAGCTTCTCGTTCTCTATCTTTAATTTCATAAGACTTAACCATAGCTATGTTTTTAATCAAATAATTTGCTTCTGCAAAGGTCCTGGAGCTAAAATTTCCATTACTCGCATTGTCTAGCGTGATCTGGTAATCTAACTCGTGGCCTCCGTAAAAGAATTTAAGAAGCTCTGGTTCAGAATAACCATGGTGGGTACAATCTCGCTCGTGATCATTAAACCTAGTCCAAGCGTTTCTAAAAGATTCTCGTGGGCCTTGAAGGAATGTGGAGAGTTTATGTCTCACGTACCAATATCGGGTCTCGTTGAAAACTTAGACGTTGAAACGTTCTAAGGATCTGGATTGCTAGTTTAAACGCTAAGTCCTAGATTCCTAAGCTAACAGCCGCCTTTTTAGGTCTGATTTTCGTCCCATTGCTCTTGCCTGTGGGAACGGAAATCCACCTACTGTCAAATAATCGTAAATTCGAAAACTTCGGGAAAACCCTAAGTTTCCAGAGGAACCGGCTATCTGCAGAACTGCACAACGGAGATTAAGATAACAATAAACTTAGAACTTTTAAAAGAATAAACGAAAATCGAGAGCAAAGAGGTTCTTATTCCGAATCTGCGTAGAACTGGTACAAAAAGAGCAGCCGAAAAGCTTTAAGAACGAAAAACCCTAATTGAGACGCAGCTCGCTAACAGAAAACGGAAATATTCCTAAATGCTAATTTCTGGTTGTGAGAGCTCTGAATTTCGTGTCCCTTGCTTCTAACCTAGACCTCTTACTTATATGCTCCTCGCCTTGGCCATTCGGTCTTTCCATTTCGCCCAGATTTGAGTATATTGGGAATCTTCCATTTTTCTCGATCCTTCCTTTTCTTCCCCGGAAATCTTCTATTTTTCTTCAAACCTGCCTTTTATCTTCTAGCTTGACATTTATTCTCCTTCTGCGAGTAAACCATCAAAACATTATCGTATCTTCGGGTTAGATTCCGCGAGATGGGCTTTTATCGCGTTTTAGGACCTTCCGGGCCGTTCTGCGATAAATCCGTTTTCCGACTTTGTACGGGATCATTTCCTGATCTGATGCCGTTTTTAGTAAATTCCTCAAGCTAATCGTAAGGTTTTACGATTTACTCGACGTTTTTATTAAAAACGCGTTTTTACGACTTTAATGGGAAATCTCGAATAAATCGTATAGTTTAGGCAATGTTCGGTGTTTCGTTTAACCGTTTCCGTTTTATACGATTTCCTCGAGTTCTCTGTCGAGAAAACGAAGTTTTACGGTTTTTATCGTAAAACTCGAACGGTAGGTCGGATCGAGACGAAACGGGAGACATTTCGGCCGTGGTTCAGAACGCGACCGTGTCGAAGGACGTAAGTTTTGAATCATGAATGAGGGAGATCGAGGCTCGGGTTGTCCAGGAAGTCTCTAGTTCGCCGGTGGGCGAACTAGTCGGGACGGGACTAGTTCGCCCACCGGCGAACTAAGCCAGCTTGGCTTAGTTCACCGGTGGGCGAACTAGTGGAGATGGACTACTTCGCCCACCGGCAAACTAAGCCAAGCTGGCTTAGTTCGCAGGTGGGCAAACTAGTTGCGACTAGTTCGTGTTTTACGGCTGTTTCGGTTTTTTGCGGTTTCGTAAAACGATTCTCGAGTTTTATGAAACTGCTTCTCGAGTTTTAAAAAACGATCTTCGAGTTTTATAAAACGGCTTCTCGAGTTTTATAAAACGATCTTCGAGTTTTATAAAACGGCTTCTCGAGTTTTATAAAACGATCTTCGTGTTTAATAAAATGGCTTCTCGAGTTTTATAAAACGATCTTCGAGTTTTATAAAACGGCTTCTCGAGTTTTATAAAACGATCTTCGAGTTTTATAAAACGGCTTATCGAGTTTTATAAAACGATCTTCGAGTTTTATAAAACGGCTTCTCGAGTTTTATAAAACGATCTTCGAGTTTTATAAAACGGCTTCTCGAGTTTTATAAAACGATCTTCGAGTNTTCGAGTTTTATAAAACGGCTTCTCAAGTTTTATAAAACGATCTTCGAGTTTTATAAAACGGCTTCTCGAGTTTTATAAAATGATCTTCGAGTTTATAAAACGGCTTCTCGAGTTTTATAAAACGATCTTTGAGTTTTATAAAACGGCTTCTCGAGTTTTATAAAACGATCTTCGAGTTTTATAAAACGGCTTCTCGAGTTTTGTAAAACAATCTTCGAGTTTTATAGAACGACTTAGCGAGCTTTATAAAACGATCTTCGGGTTTTATAAAATGGCTTCGCGAGTTTTATAAAACGACCTTTGAGTTTCACAAAACGTCTTCTTGTTTTATAAAACGATCTTTGGGTTTTATAAAACTATTCCTTTTATGTTTTTGCGGGGAATTTTGGCTATTGATTCCGTCGTACCGATTTTGACCCCAACAGTTAGCCCCCCAGCTCGTAAGAATCGTGTGGTTCTTGCGAGTGGATTGAGCTCGTTTGGCGAGTTTGGTAGAATTAGGCGGAACTTTTATGGCCAAAAGTCCAAGGGTGAATAGTAAAATTTTCCTTATAAGTATATGGAGTAAAATTTTGAATTCTTTACTCCACCTTCTACAACTTATTCAAGAAATTTTTCTCTCCACTTTCTTTGAAGATCTTCAAACATGTTTTCAGGAAGAAAGACTCGTTCCTCAACTAGTTCCAATTCTCGCAATTCTGAGAGAACGAGCTCGCAGCCTCCAGTTTCAACTCCGAAAGAAGAGTATTCGTCCCCGTTAATCGATCCGGCGGACCGCGAGGCTTTTTGGGCGTTGGGAGATGAATCAGGGTCCGCTAGGCCTGGGACTTGGGTTCCAGCTTTGTCGGACGTCGATCAAACTTCCGGATATCCGAGCTCGGCTCTTTTTAACAGTATCGATTACATGTGCGAATTTTGCCGAGTTCCACAGGCTGTCGAGTTTCGACAAGGATGCGCCTGAGGGTTTTTTTACATGTTACAATATTTTCTTGCAACAATGCCACTTATGGTTTCCGATCCCGGAAATCATTGTTCTTTACCTTCACAGGCTGGGGCTATCGATCAGTCAGCTAACTCCCCCTGGTTTAAAGTAACTCGTTGGTCTCCTGACGCTGAGTTATGAGCAGGGAATTACCCTTAACGTTGATCATCTCGAGAGTCTGTTAAAGCCCACTGGGCAATCGCGGAGGATCACTCTATGCCCTCGTGACGAAATCGTTACGGGCTGCTCAACGCTTTCTACTTCTTGGAAGAAAAATTTCTTCTACGTTCGTATCGACAGTGCGTCGGTCGAGGAGGGTTGCATTCCGCTTTTTACGACCACGTGGGCCGGAAAGGTATGCGAATCGAGTTCATACGAATCCTTTTCCTCTTATTATAATTATTTTTTCTGCAGTGACCAACCCTTTGCCTCCGCATCCCGCGGATCTCCAGAACATCACCACTTCTCTCAAACGCGGTGAAGTTGGTTGGTGTAGTTTCTCTCCGCAACGCGTTCGCCAAGCGGTCGCCCTCTTCCGATCTCGGCTCTTTGCGGATTCTCCGATTTATGAAGAGGATCCGTTTATCGGGGAGTTTATTCCGTATCTTCCCTCGATGAGGAGTGGCAAGTCAAGCTTCTGAAAGGATAAAAATCCGGTTGTCGAAGATGATGACTCTGAACGCGCGACTTCTCCTGACAATATTCTCAAGGACTTCCTTGATAGTCAGACGGAAGATGGCGTCTGGACAAAGGCGGGCGGATCATCGTCCTCTCGTTTTCCGGACATCGACCATGATCAAGTCTCGGAGTTCATTAGGGGGTCTGAGAAAGCCAAGGAGGTATGCGTGTGTTTATTGTTTTCTTTTTGGAGCAGTTTTATGATATCGCTTAATTCTTTCCTTTGGTAGGGTTTCCTTGTCATGACCCGGGCCCTAGACAACCGTACTGCTGAAGCTTGCCTTGCCGAGTTTCGAGCGAATGTGGCTGAAAAAGAAGTTGCTCGTCTTCGGGCAGAGGTCGAGGCCGACCGAGCCGAAGAAGTCGTTGCGAGGGAGGTTGCTCGCGTTACAGATGAGTATGCGGCTAGATCTCGCCGTGCCAAGGAGCTTTCTGACCAAAGGATTCGTCGTGCTCGTCGTGCAGGCAAACGAGAGGTTGCCGAAGAGATGAAGGCTCGTCGTGGGCGATTTGCAACTGGTTGTTCGGATGCCAAAGTTGTTCAACGGGCGCATGGTGATTATCATGAATGTCGCGGGATCGTTCACGGGTTATCCCTAACTCAGAATGAAGGGTATTCGTTTGCTAAGGAATTCTCCGCGCGGGCGAGAAAGCCTGAGTCGGGAAAGAGATATGCAGCCCGAACTTTTCGACCTTAAGGCGCGCATGTGGGATCAATGGAATCCCATCGTGGTGTCGCCGGATTCGGTCGAAGTTGGTCATGGGATTTCGGACGTGGATGGTGAAGTCGACCAGTCTGCGTTTGATTACTTCAATGTGTGATGTTATTAGTTTTGCGATTTTGTTGTTGTTTTTCCGGGACTGGCCGTTGGTGGCTTTGAATCCCTACCGCTGGGCGGTGTGTACTTCGATCCTTTCAATAAGAAAATAATTTCTTAAGTATGAAATTCGTGTTTTGTGTTAGATGTAGAGGGAAGAATACGAGTTGTCATCTCGTATCTAAATCTTTTGGTGTAAATCGTCCGATTCGTTAACTCGGGAGATTTCGATTTTCGCGAGTGTTTAGATGTGGGCGAAGAGACATTCCTTTAGGATCTCGATTCATGCCTTGAGACGTTAGCGACCAGTGTGCTGGGTTTAGGGCAAGACCTAGGTTTACTTTCGGATTGGGGCTGTGCGATGACTAGTCGGCTTTCGTTTTGCCCGTTGCGATTTTAACCTGACTCCATACCGATTTAGAATCCGCGATAGGTTCTCAGCTTATACGATTCGTATGGTTGGAATAGAGCATCTCACCGGGAACAATTTCTAAGTTGCCCGGAAGTGCTGACCAAAAATTTGGATTTCTTTTATAGCGCGCTATTTTATCCTCCTCGGATGTATGCGGACCGATAGGTCGGTGCGTTTGTTTAGGACAGCTAGCGTGCTTGACGGGGCCATTCGCCGAGCGTTCGTGTTTTTATAGTCGCGGATGGACTTGGGGAAATATTTTTCTTTGAGAGTTTAGGCGACGTCTCGCCAGTTCTTTCCGAAAATATTTTGATATGCAAGTTTTTTAGAAAGACGATTAAATAGTTGTTATTGCGGAAGCGATTTTCCGGATTTGCGTTTTCTGATAGTAGCGGAGATATTCTAACTTTGTCTTTATTAAAAATTTCGAAAATTTTTCAATTACAAAGCTAAAAGAAATTTTGTAAAAATATTTGGGAGTATACGAATACTCGTATACTCACCCACTCCCCCCCCCCCCCGTTTTGGAAGGGGGGATAGCTGAACTCGTCTTTAGGCGAGCTGCCTACATATTCCTTTCGGAAATCAAGCCATCTCGTAGTTCAGATTGTTTGCGCGAGTGTGCTTACTCGGCTGTCGTAGACTTCTCTATCGCTTCAGTTGCGGGATCGATGTCTTTGTCCGGGATTATCTCCTCCGGTCGGGTGGAAGCGATGGGTGCGGAAACTTCTGATTTCTCGGCCGTTGCTTGCTTTGGGTCGTCTTCTGTGAGCGGTGGTGTGACCTTTGGCCGTTTTGGTTTTACGATTGCTACCGCCAATTACCTCAGCTTATGTACGGCCAGGAAGCAGGATCGTGACTGTGTTTGGCATCCCCAAATTACTGCGACTCTTGTAGGCGTCGGGAATTTGATGCCTAAGTGATACGTGGACAGGACCGCCTTCATGGAATTTATCCAAGGCGTGCCCATAATTACGTTATAGATAGCCGGGAAATCGACTACCACGAAGTTAACGATTTGTGTTACTTCTTTTGCGGCGACCGGTAGTCGGATGTATCCCAGGGTCATTGACGTCTCGCCGGAGAAACTAGTCGGCGGTTTTGGAATCGGCTCGACTTCCGAGAGATCGATTCCCATGCGTGCTAGTGTGTTGCAGAAGATCACGTTGACAGTACTTCCGGTATCGACCAAGATCCGAGCGACTTCTAAATCGCTTATTACCAAGTCAATGAGAAGAGGATCGGCATGAGGTTGGTCGATTCCGCCGGTTTCAGTGTCGTCGAATGAGATCACTCCTTTCGGAGAGTCATCCGTCGGCACCTTCCAACTCGAGCCGGGTTCGGCTTTGCGTTGGTAGGATTTTATAGACGAGACGGTGTCGTTGTAGTATTGCAATTCGCCGATAATCATGTTGATTTTTCGGCGGTTAGCGTCGTTGCCCTTCTCGTCTTGTCTTAGTCCGCGTTTTTCGCCTGACTGGTTTCCCTGAGGTGGAGTTTCTGCTCGCGCATTCCTGTCGTTCTTCGGAAAGCGATCCGAATCACGGATGAGATCCTTGACACTAGATATCTCGGAAAGTTCTCCCGCGACCAATTTTGCGGCCAGTCTTGCGCCGAGAACTTTGCAGTTCATGGTTGAATGCCCGCGGGTTTTGTGGAGGTCGCAGAAAGAATTCTCGTCGTAATTCGAATTTCTCGTCCACGTGTTACCCTAGTTCACCCTTGCTCCGAACCGGAGTTGATGGCGTAGTTATGCGCCCCTTGGAGATCCTGTCCCTCGTAATGGACGAATTTGTCGTTACGAGAGTTCCTCNGAATTTCGACTTATACCAGAGCGGTTTCCTTAACGCGTCGATGGCGGCTTTGTCGCTGATTCCGCTAACCCTAGCCATGACGAGTTTGAATCTGCTCATGAAATCGCGGAGAGATTCGTCCTCCTTCTGTACCAAGCTCCAGAGGTCGGCGTCGGAGGTTTCCGGGTTAATGAACATCGAGTACTACTTCAGGAATTCCAAAGCCAGTCGACGGAAGCTTCCGATCGAATTTCGCCTAAGTTTAGCGAACCATTCGAGCGCGGATCCTTCTAGGTTTTCGACGAAGAGGCGGCAGTAGCCTGCGTCTTTTTTGTGGTGCTTGAGCTTGGCTCGTCCCATGGTGATCTGGAATGCTTGTAGGTGCGCTTTGGGATGGGACGTCCCATCATAAGTTGACACCTTAAGTTTTCCGGGATCGCGTAGTTTGATCTCTGTGATGCGGGCCGTAAAAGGCGTTTTCCGAGACTCGTACAGTAGCCGATCAATCTCAGGTGCGGCGCCGGTAGCGTGGTGAATCTGGGATTTCACCGCTTTTACCGCTGCGGCCGTTTTAGTGATGTACTCGCGGAGATCACGAATCTCGGTCAGACCGCCAGCAGTTTTCCGACCTTGTCGGCGTTTGCTGCGAGTGACCGGAGATCGCTCCTCTGCGGTTTTTGCGTATCGCGCGAAGTCGAGTTCCCCCTTGTCTCCAGTAAAAGAACGTTCGGGAGAAGACTCCGGCAGAAGACTTCGAGTCTTTCTTCTCCTAAGATGGACGTCAGCGTCTTCGTCCGATAAATCGGCCTGGTAACTTGTCTCCATGTTAACCCTTTCGATGACGTCGCCCTCGGTCTCCTGTTCGTGAGTAGGAGGTTTTTCCGATTCTTTCAGCGTCGCGTTAGGATTGTCTTTTCCGGATTCCTTTTCCGGTAAGTTTTCCTGCTCGGTTCTAGGACGATCCGTAGGAGCGCCAAAGTCGAGCCTCCTTCCGCGGATCTTAGTAGTTCCGCGGAAGGAACTACAAAGATCGATTCTTGTAGGCGTCCGGAATTTGATGCCTAAGTGATACGTGGACAGAACCGCCTTCATGGAATTTATCCAAGGCGTGCCCATAATTACGTTATAGATAGCCGGGAAATCGACTACCACGAAGTTAACGATTTGTGTTACTTCTTTTGCGGCGACCGGTAGTCGGATGTATCTCAGGGTCATTGACGTCTCGCCGGAGAAACTAGTCAGCGGTTTTGGAATCGGCTCGACTTCCGAGAGATCGATTCCCATGCGTGCTAGTGTGTTGCAGAAGATCACGTTGACAGTACTTCCGGTATCGACCAAGATCCGAACGACTTCTAAATCGCTTATTACCAAGTCAATGACAAGAGGATCGGCGTGAGGTTGGTCGATTCCGCCGGTTTCAGTGTCGTCGAATGAGATCACTCCTTTCGGAGAGTCATCCGTCGGCACCTTCCAACTCGAGCCGGGTTCGGCTTTGCGTTGGTAGGATTTTATAGACGAGACGGTGTCGTTGTAGTATTGCGATTCGCCGATAATCATGTTGATTTTTCGGCGGTTAGCGTCGTTGCCCTTCTCGTCTTGTCTTAGTCCGCGTTTTTCGCCTGACTGGTTTCCCTGAGGTGGAGTTTCTGCTCGCGCATTCCTGTCGTTCTTCGGAAAGCGATCCGAATCACGGATGAGATCCTTGACACTAGATATCTCGGAAAGTTCTCCCGCGACCAATTTTGCGGCCAGTCTTGCGGCGAGAACTTTGCAGTTCATGGTTGAATGCCCGCGGGTTTTGTGGAGGTCGCAGAAAGAATTCTCGTCGTAATTCGAATTTCTCGTCCACGTGTTACCCTAGTTCACCCTTGCTCCGAACCGGAGTTGATGGCGTAGTTATGCGCCCCTTGGAGATCCTGTCCCTCGTAATGGACGAATTTGTCGTTACGAGAGTTCCTC
>CAKOAT010919597.1:211900-252690 GCA_932364175.1 Eruca vesicaria subsp. sativa
GAATTTCGACTTATACCAGAGCGGTTTCCTTAACGCGTCGATGGCGGCTTTGTCGCTGATTCCGCTAACCCTAGCCATGACGAGTTTGAATCTGCTCATGAAATCGCGGAGAGATTCGTCCTCCTTCTGTACCAAGCTCCAGAGGTCGGCGTCGGAGGTTTCCGGGTTAATGAACATCGAGTACTACTTCAGGAATTCCGAAGCTAGTCGACGGAAGCTTCCGATCGAATTTTGCCTATGTTTGGCGAACCATTCGAGCGCGGCTCCTTCTAGGTTTTCGACGAAGAGGCGGCAGTAGCCTGCGTCTTTTTTGTGGTGCTTGAGCTTGGCTCGTCCCATGGTGATCTGGAATGCTTGTAGGTGCGCTTTGGGATGGGACGTCCCATCATAAGTTGACACCTTAAGTTTTCCGGGATCGCGTAGTTTGATCTCGGTGATGCGGGCCGTAAAAGGCGTTTTCCGAGACTCGTACAGTAGCCGATCAATCTCGGGTGCGGCGCCGGTAGCGTGGTGAATCTGGGATTTCACCGCTTTTACCGCTGCGGCCGTTTTGGTGATGTACTTGCGGAGATCGCGAATCTCGGTCAGACCGCCAGCAGTTTTCCGACCTTGTCGGCGTTTGCTGCGAGTGACCGGAGATCGCTCCTCTGCGGTTTTTGCGTATCGCGCGAAGTCGAGTTCCCCCTTGTCTCTAGTAAAAGAACGTTCGGGAGAAGACTCCGGCAGAAGACTTCGAGTCTTTCTTCTCCTAGGATGGACGTCAGCGTCTTCGTCCGATGAATCGGCCTGGTAACTTGTCTCCATGTTAACCCTTTCGATGACGTCGCCCTCGGTCTCCTGTTCGTGAGTAGGAGGTTTTTCCGATTCTTTCGGCGTCGCATTAGGATTGTCTTTTCCGGATTCCTTTTCCGGTAAGTTTTCCTGCTCGGTTCTAGGACGATCCGTAGGAGCGCCAAAGTCGAGCCTCCTTCCGCGGATCTTAGTAGTTCCGCGGAAGGAACTACAAAGATCGACTCTTGTAGGCGTCGGGAATTTGATGCCTAAGTGATACGTGGACAGAACCGCCTTCATGGAATTTATCCAAGGCGTGCCCATAATTACGTTATAGATAGCCGGGAAATCGACTACCACGAAGTTAACGATTTGTGTTACTTCTTTTGCGGCGACCGGTAGTCGGATGTATCCCAGGGTCATTGACGTCTCACCGGAGAAACTAGTCAGCGGTTTTGGATTCGGCTCGACTTCCGAGAGATCGATTCCCATGCGTGCTAATGTGTTGCAGAAGATCACGTTGACAGTACTTCTGGTATCGACCAAGATCCGAACGACTTCTAAATAGCTTATTACCAAGTCAATGACAAGAGGATCGGCGTGAGGTTGGTCGATTCCGCCGGTTTCAGTGTCGTCGAATGAGATCACTCCTTTCGGAGAGTCATCCGTCGGCACCTTCCAACTCGAGCCGCGTTCGGCTTTGCGTTGGTAGGATTTTATAGACGAGACGGTGTCGTTGTAGTATTGCGATTCGCCGATAATCATGTTGATTTTTCGGCGGTTAGCGTCGTTGCCCTTCTCGTCTTGTCTTAGTCCGCGTTTTTCGCCTGACTGGTTTCCCTGAGGTGGAGTTTCTGCTCGCGCATTCCTGTCGTTCTTCGGAAGGCGATCCGAATCGCGGATGAGATCCTTGACACTATATATCTCGGAAAGTTCTCCCGCGACCAATTTTGCGCCGAGAACTTTGCAGTTCATGGTTGAATGCCCGCGGGTTTTGTGGAGGTCGCAGAAAGAATTCTCGTCATAATTCGAATTTCTCGTCCACGTGTTACCCTAGTTCGCCCTTGCTCCGAACCGAAGTTGATGGCGTAGTTATGCGCCCCTTGGAGATCCCGTCCCTCGTAATGGACGAATTTGTCGTTACGAGAGTTCCTCTTTTTCTGCTTCTGCTCGGACGCGTTATCCTTCGCGGATGTTTTTGTCGGCTTGTGCTTCTCGGACAGGATTTTAGTCTCCTCTTCGATGGTTATGAAGTCAGTGGCCTTATGGAGTGCATCCTGAATCGTCCGCGGTTTCTCGAGAGTTATCCACTGGAGGAATTTCGACTTATACCAGAGCGGTTTCCTTAACGCGTCGATGGCGGCTTTGTCACTGATTCCGCTAACCCTAGCCATGACGAGTTTGAATCTGCTCATGAAATCGCGGAGAGATTCGTCCTCCTTCTGTACCAAGCTCCAGAGGTCGGCGTCGGAGGTTTCCGGGTTAATGAACATCGAGTACTACTTCAGGTATTCCGAAGCCAGTCGACGGAAGCTTCCGATCGAATTTCGCCTAAGTTTGGCGAACCATTCGAGCGCGGCTCCTTCTAGGTTTTCGACGAAGAGGCGGCAGTAGCCTGCGTCTTTTTCGTGGTGCTTGAGCTTGGCTCGTCCCATGGTGATCTGGAATGCTTGTAGGTGCGCTTTGGGATGGGACGTCCCATCATAAGTCGACACCTTAAGTTTTCCGGGATCGCGTAGTTTGATCTCGGTGATGCGGGCCGTAAAAGGCGTTTTCCGAGACTCGTACAGTAGCCGATCAATCTCGGGTGCGGCGCCGGTAGCGTGGTGAATCTGCGATTTCACCGCTTTTACCGCTGCGGCCGTTTTAGTGATGTACTCGCGGAGATCGCGAATCTCGGTCAGACCGCCAGCAGTTTTCCGACCTTGTCGGCGTTTGCTGCGAGTGACCGGAGATCGCTCCTCTGCGGTTTTTGCGTATCGCGCGAAGTCGAGTTCCCCTTTGTCTCCAGTAAAAGAACGTTCGGGAGAAGACTCCGGCAGAAGACTTCGAGTCTTTCTTCTCCTAGGATGGACGTCAGCGTCTTCGTCCGATGAATCGGCCTGGTAACTTGTCTCCATGTTAACCCTTTTGATGACGTCGCCCTCGGTCTCCTGTTCGTGAGTAGGAGGTTTTTCCGATTCTTTCAGCGTCGCGTTAGGATTGTCTTTTCCGGATTCCTTTTCCGGTAAGTTTTCCTGCTCGGTTCTAGGACGATCCGTAGGAGCGCCAAAGTCGAGCCTCCTTCCGCGAATCTTAGTAGTTCCGCGGAAGGAACTACAAAGATCGACTCTTGTAGGCGTCGGGAATTTGATGCCTAAGTGATACGTGGACAGAACCGCCTTCATGGAATTTATCCAAGGCGTGCCCATAATTACGTTATAGATAGCCGGGAAATCGACTACCACGAAGTTAACGATTTGTGTTACTTCTTTTGCGGCGACCGGTAGTCGGATGTATCCCAGGGTCATTGATATCTCGCCGGAGAAACTAGTCAGCGGTTTTGGAATCGGCTCGACTTCCGAGAGATCGATTCCCATGCGTGCTAGTGTGTTGCAGAAGATCACGTTGACAGTACTTCCGGTATCGACCAAGATCCGAACGACTTCTAAATCGCTTATTACCAAGTCAATGACAAGAGGATCGGCGTGAGGTTGGTCGATTCCGCCGGTTTCAGTGTCGTCGAATGAGATCACTCCTTTCAGAGAGTCATCCGTCGGCACCTTCCAACTCGAGCCGCGTTCGGCTTTGCGTTGGTAGGATTTTATAGACGAGACGGTGTCGTTGTAGTATTGCGATTCGCCGATAATCATGTTGATTTTTCGGCGGTTAGCGTCGTTGCCCTTCTCGTCTTGTCTTAGTCCGCGTTTTTCGCCTGACTGGTTTCCCTGAGGTGGAGTTTCTGCTCGCGCATTCCTGTCGTTCTTCGGAAAGCGATCCGAATCACGGATGAGATCCTGGACACTAGATATCTCGGAAAGTTCTCCCGCGACCAATTTTGCGGCCAGTCTTGCGCCGAGAACTTTGCAGTTCATGGTTGAATGCCCGCGGGTTTTGTGGAGGTCGCAGAAAGAATTCTCGTCGTAATTCGAATTTCTCGTCCACGTGTTACCCTAGTTCGCCCTTGCTCCGAACCGGAGTTGATGGCGTAGTTATGCGCCCCTTGGAGATCCTGTCCCTCGTAATGGACGAATTTGTCGTTACGAGAGTTCCTCTTTTTCTGCTTCTGCTCGGACGCGTTATCCTTCGCGGATGTTTTTGTCGGCTTGTGCTTCTCGGACAGGATTTTAGTCTCTTCTTCGATGGTTATGAAGTCAGTGGCCTTATGGAGTGCATCCTGAATCGTCCGCGGTTTCTCGAGAGTTATCCACTGGAGGAATTTCGACTTATACCAGAGCGGTTTCCTTAACGCGTCGATGGCGGCTTTGTCGCTGATTCCGCTAACCCTAGCCATGACGAGTTTGAATCTGCTCATGAAATCGCGGAGAGATTCGTNTATCCACTGGAGGAATTTCGACTTATACCAGAGCGGTTTCCTTAACGCGTCGATGGCGGCTTTGTCGCTGATTCCGCTAACCCTAGCCATGACGAGTTTGAATCTGCTCATGAAATCGCGGAGAGATTCGTCCTCCTTCTGTACCAAGCTCCAGAGGTCGGCGTCGGAGGTTTCCGGGTTAATGAACATCGAGTACTACGTACGGAATTCCGAAGCCAGTCGACGGAAGCTTCCGATCGAATTTCGCCTAAGTTTGGCGAACCATTCGAGCGCGACTCCTTCTAGGTTTTCGACGAAGAGGCGGCAGTAGCCTGCGTCTTTTTCGTGGTGCTTGAGCTTGGCTCGTCCCATGGTGATCTGGAATGCTTGTAGGTGCGCTTTGGGATGGGACGTCCCATCATAAGTCGACACCTTAAGTTTTCCGGGATCGCGTAGTTTGATCTCGGTGATGCGGGCCGTAAAAGGCGTTTTCCGAGACTCGTACAGTAGCCGATCAATCTCGGGTGCGGCGCCGGTAGCGTGGTGAATCTGCGATTTCACCGCTTTTACCGCTGCGGCCGTTTTAGTGATGTACTCGCGGAGATCGCGAATCTCGGTCAGACCGCCAGCAGTTTTCCGACCTTGTCGGCGTTTGCTGCGAGTGACCGGAGATCGCTCCTCTGCGGTTTTTGCGTATTGCGCGAAGTCGAGTTCCCCCTTGTCTCCAGTAAAAGAACGTTCGGGAGAAGACTCCGGCAGAAGACTTCGAGTCTTTCTTCTCCTAGGATGGACGTCAGCGTCTTCGTCCGATGAATCGGCCTGGTAACTTGTCTCCATGTTAACCCTTTCGATGACGTCGCCCTCGGTCTCTTGTTCGTGAGTAGGAGGTTTTTCCGATTCTTTCAGCGTCGCGTTAGGATTGTCTTTTCCGGATTCCTTTTCCGGTAAGTTTTCCTGCTCGGTTCTGGGACGATCCGTAGGAGCGCCAAAGTCGAGCCTCCTTCCGCGGGGGCGAATTTCTCGGGTTTTCGCGGTTAGGGTTTCTTTCCGTTTCGCGAGCGAACCGATGAGCTTTTCCTGCTCTTCCGATTTTTTGTTAAACTCGGAAAGCATCTTCTCGAGGGTCTCGGCGTTAGCGTTTGTAGCGATGGCCGCAGACGTACCTTGTGGTGGTGTTATTTCAACGTTATCGTGTTCGTTGCGAGTTTGGTTGTCACCAGTCAACGTTTCTTCGTTGGACATGTTGCGGCTTCGGTGTAAGATAGATCCGACCCCCCCTCCTTCTAGCGCCAAACTGTGGGAACCGAAATCTACCTACTGTCAAATAATCGTAAATAAGGAAACTTCGGGAAATCCCTAAGTTTCCAGAGGAACCGGCTATCTGGAGAACCGCACAACGAAGATTAAGATATAAATAAACTTAGAACTTTTAAAAGAATAAACGAAAATCGAGAGCAAAGAGGTTCTTATTCCGAATCTGCGTAGAGCTGGTACAAAAAGAGCAGCCGAAAAGCTTTAAGAACGAAAAACCCTAATTGAGACGCAGCTCGCTAACAGAAAACATAAATATTCATAAATGCTAATTTCTGGTGGTGAGAGCTCTGAATTTCGTGTCCCTTACTTCTACCCTAGACCTCTTACTTATATACTCCTCGCCTTGGCCATTCGGTCTTTCCATTTCGCCCAGATTTGAGTATATTGGGAATCTTCCATTTTTCTCGATCCTTCCTTTTCTTCCGCGGAAATCTTCTATTTTTCTTCAAACCTGCCTTTTATCTTCTAGCTTAACACTTATTCTCCTTCTGCGAGTAAACCATCAAAATGTTATCGTATCTTCGGGTTAGATTCCGCGAGATGGGCTTTTATCGCATTTTAGGACCTTCCGGGCCGTTCTGCGATAAATCCGTTTTCCGACTTTGTACGGGATCGTTTCCTGATCTGATGCCGTTTTTAGTAAATCCGTTTTATTAAAAACGTGTTCTTTACGATTTACTCGACGTTTTTATTAAAAACGCGTTTTTACGACTTTAACGGGAAATCTCGAATAAATCGTATAGTTTAGGCAATGTTCGGTGTTTCGTTTAACCGTTTCTGTTTTATACGATTTCCTCGAGTTCTTTGACGAGAAAAAGAAGTTTTACGGTTTTATCGTAAAACTCGAACGGTAGGTAGGATCGAGACAAAACGGGAGACATTTCGGCCGTGGTTCGGAACGCGACCCTGTCGAAGGACGTAAGTTTCGAATCGGGAATGCGGGAGATCGAGGCTCGGGTCGTCCAGGAAGTCTCTAGTTCGCCGGTGGGCGAACTAGTCGGGACGGGACTAGTTCGCCCACCGGCGAACTAAGCCGAGCTGGCTTAGTTAGTTCGCCGGTGGGCGAACTAGTCAAGTGGGACTAGTTCGCCCTCCGGCGAACTAAGCCAAACTGGCTTAGTTTGCCGGTGGGACTAGTTCGCGTTTTACGGCTGTTTCGGTTTTTTGCGGTTTCGTAAAACGATTCTCGAGTGTTATAAAATGGCTTCTCGAGTTTTATAAAACGATCTTCGAGTTTTATAAAACGGCTTCTCGAGTTTTGTAAAACGATCTTCGAATTTTATACAACGGCTTCTCGAGTTTTATAAAATGATCTTCGAGTTTTATAAAACGATCTTCGAGTTTTATAAAACGGCTTCTCGAGTTTTATAAAACGATCTTCGAGTTTTATAAAACGATCTTCGAGTTTTATAAAACGATCTTCGAGTTTTATAAAACGGCTTCTCGAGTTTTATAAAACGATCTTCGAGTTTTCTAAAACGGCTTTTCGAGTTTTATAAAACGATCTTCGAGTTTTATAAAACGGTTTCTCGTGTTTTATAAAACGATCTTCGAGTTTTATAAAACGGTTTCTCGAGTTTTATAAAACTATCTTTCAGTTTTATAAAACGGCTTCTCGAGTTTTATGAAATGATCTTCGAGTTTTATAAAACGGCTTCTCGAGTTTTATAAAACGATCTTCGAGTTTTATAAAACGGCTTCGCGAGCTTTATAAAAAGATATTCGGGTTTTATAAAATGGCTTTGCGAGTTTTATAAAACGACCTTTGAGTTTCATAAAACTTCTTCTTGTTTTATAAAACGATATTTAGGATTTATAAAACTATTCCTTTTATGTTTTTGCGGGGAATTTTGGCTATTGATTCCGTCGTACCAATTTTGACCCCAACATTGCCCTATGCCTCTGGCTTATATACTCATCTCCCAGGCGGTTAAGTCTTTCCATTTTGCCCGGATTCGATTTTATCGGGAATCTTCCATTTTTCTTGATCCTTCCTTTTTCCCGCGGAAATCTTCTATTTATCTTCAAACTTGCCATTTATCTTCTTTCTGCGATTAAACCATCAAAACCTTATCGTATCTTAGGGTTAGATTTCGTTAAGATCGCGAGATGGGCTTTTATCGCGATTTAGGACCTTTCGGACCGTTTTACGATAACTCCGTTTTATGACTTTATACGAGAACGTTTCCTGATCCGATGCCATTTTTAGTAAATTCCCCGAGTTAATTGTTGGGGTCAAAATCGGTACGACGGTATCAATAACCAAAATTCCCTGCAAAAATATAAAAGGAATAGTTTTATAAAACCCAAGAATTCGTTTTATAAAACGAGAAGCCGTTTTATAAACTCGCAGATCGTTTTATAAAACTCAAGAAGCCGTTTTATAAAACTCGAAAATAGTTTTATAAAACTCGAAGATCGTTTTATAAAACTCGAGAAGCCGTTTTATAAAACTCAAAAACCGTTTTATAAAACTCAAAGATCGTTTTATAAAACTCGAAGATTGTTTTATAAAACTCAAAAATCGTTTTATAAAACTCGAGAAGCCGTTTTATAAAACTCCAAAATCTTTTTATAAAACTCGAGAAACCGTTTTATAAAACTCGAAGATCGTTTTATAAAACTCGAAGATCGTTTTATAAAACTCAAGAAGTTGTTTTATAGAACTCAAAGATCGTTTTATAAAACTCGAGAAGTCGTTTTATAAAACTCGAAGATCGTTTTATAAAACTCGAGAAGCCGTTTTATAAAACTCGAAGATCGTTTTATAAAACTCGAAGATCGTTTTATAAAACTCAAAGTTCGTTTTGTAAAACTCGAGAAGCCGTTTTATAAAACTGGAGATATCGTTTTACAAAACCGTGAAAAACCGAAAAAGTCGCAAAACGCGAACTAAGCCAGCTTGGCTTAGTTCACCAGCAGGCGAACTAGACACTCCTCGGCTAGTTCGCCTACTGGCGAACTAAGCCAGCCCGGCTTAGTTCGCCAGCAGGCGAACTAGAGATCTCCCGGATCTCTCGCAGCCCCGGTTCGAACCTTACGTCCTTCGACACGGTCACATTCTGAACCACGGCCGAAATGTCTCTCGTTTCGTCTAGATCCGACTTATCGTTTGAATTCTACGATAAAAACCGTAAAACTCCGTTTTCTCGAAAAGAACTCGAAGAAATCGTATAAAACGGTAACGGTTAAGCAAGACACCGAACATCGCCTAAACTATGCGATTTATCCGAGAATTTTCGTTAAGATCATAAAAACGCGTTTTTAATATAAAAACATCGAGAAAATCGTAAAAAACAGCATCGGATCAAGAAACGATCTCGTATAAAGTCGTAAAACGGTTTTTATCGTAAAACGGTTTTTATCGTAAAACGGCCCAAAAGGTCCTAAAACACGATAAAAACCCATCTCGCGACATTAGTGAGATTAAACCCAAAGATACGATAACGTTTTGAAGGTTTACTCGCAGATAGAAGACAAAAGGCAAGTTTGAAGATAACTAGAAGATTTCCGCGGAAGAAAAGGAAGGATCGACGGAAATGGAAAGTTCCCGATATACTCGATTTCGAGCGAAATGGAAAGACTAAAACCGCCTAAGGGGGAGTATATAAGGAGGAGGCATAGGGCAGAAGCTGGGACACGATTTTCAGAGCTCTCACCACCAAAATTAGCATTTAGGAATATTTCCGTTTTCTGGTTGCGAGCTGCGTCTCGATTAGGGTTTTTCGTTCTTTAGCTTTTCGGCTACTCTTTTTGTACCAGTTCTTACGCAGATTCGGAATAAGAACCTCTTTGCTCTCAATTTTGTTTATTCGCTTTTAAATTCTAAGTTTATCGTTTTCTTAATCTTCGTTGTGCGGTTCTGCAGATAGCTGGTTCCTCTGGAAACTTAGGGTTTTCCCGAAGTTTCCTTTTTTACGATTTATTGACAGTAGGTGGATTTTGGTTCCCACAGTTTGGCGCTAAAAGGAGGGGGGGTCGGATCTATCTTACACCGAAGCCGCAACATGTCCAACGAAGAAACGATGACTAGTGACAACCAAACTCGCAACGAACGCGACAACGTTGAAACAACACCACCACAAGGTGCGTCCGCGGCCCACGCTACAAACGCTAATGCCGTGACCATCGAAAAGATGCTTTCCAAAACGGGTAGAAACCCTAACCGCGAAAACCTGAGAAATTCGCCCCCTCGGAACTACTAAGATCCGCGGAAGGAGGCTCGACTTTGGCGCTCCTACGGATCATCCCAGAACCAAGCAGGGTAACTTACCGGAAAAGGATTCCGGAAAAGATAACCCTGACGCGACGCTAAACGAATCAGAAAAACCTCCTACTCACGAACAGGAGACCGAGGGCGACAGCATCGAAAGGGTTAACCTGGAGACAAGCGACCAGGCCGATTCATCGGACGAAGACGCTGACGTCCATCCTAGGAGAAGAAAAACTCAAAGTCCTCCGCCGGAGTCTTCTCCCGAATGATCTTTTACTGGAGACGAGGGGAAACTCGACTTCGCGCGATACGCAAAAACCGCCGAGGAGCGATCTCCGGTCACTCGAAGCAAACGCCGACAAGGTCGGAAAACTGCTGGCGGTCTGACCGGGATTCGCCATCTCCGCGAGTACATCACTAAAACGGCCGCAGCGGTAAAAGCGGTAAAATCTCAGATTCACCACGCTACCAGCGCCGCACCTGAAATCGATCGGCTACTATACGAGTCTCGGAAGACGCCCTTCACGGCTCGCATCACCGAGATCAAACTGCCCGATCCCGGAAAACTTAAGGTGCCGACTTACGACGGGACGTCCGATCCTAAAGCACACCTACAAGCATTCCAGATCACCATGGGACGAGCCAAGCTCAAGGACCACGAAAAAGACGCTGGCTAATGCCGCCTCTTCGTCGAAAACCTAGAAGGAGCAGCGCTCAAATGGTTCGCCAAACTTAGGCGAAATTCGATCGGAAGTTTCCGTCGACTGGCTTCAGAATTCCTGAAGCAGTACTCGATCTTCATTAACCCAGAAACCTCCGACGCCGACCTCTGGAGCTTGGTGCAGAAGGAGGACGAATCTCTCCGCGATTTCATGAGTAGGTTCAAACTCGTCATGGCTAGGGTTAGCAGGATTAGCGACAAAGCCGCCATCGACGCGTTAAGGAAATCGCTCTGGTATAAATCAAAATTCCGCAAGTGGATAACTCTCGAGAAACCGCGGACGATCCAGGATGCGCTCCATAAAGCCACTGACTTCATAACCATCGAAGAGGAGACAAAAATCCTGTCCGAGAAGCACAAGCCGACGAAAACGTCCGCGAAGGATAACGTGTCCGAGCAGAAGCAGAAAAAGAGGAACTCTCGTAACGACAAATTCGTCCATCACGAGGGACAGGATCTCCAAGGGGCGCATAACTACGCCATCAACTCCGGCTCGGAGCAAGGGCGAACTACGGGTAACACATGGACGAGAAATCCGAATTACGACGAGAATTCTTTCTGCGACCTCCACCAAACCCGCGGGCATTCCACCGTGAACTGCAAAGTTCTCGGCGCCAGACTCGCCGCAAAGTTGGTCGCGGGCAAACTTTCCGAGATATCCAGTGTCAAGGATCCCATCCGCGATTCGGATCGCCTTCCGAAGAACGACAGGAATGCGCGAGCAGAAACTTCGCCTCAATGAAACCAATCAGGCGAAAAACACGGATGAAGACAAGACGAGAAGGGTAACGATGCTAACCGCCGAAAAATCAACATCATTATCGATGAATTGCAATATTACAACGACACCGTCTCGTCTATCAAATCCTACCAACACAAAGCCAAAACCGGCTCGAGTTGGAAGGTGCCTACGGATGACTCTCCGAAAGGAGTGATCTCATTCGACGACGCTGAAACCGACGGAATTGACCAACCTCACTCCGATCCTCTTGTGATCGACTTAGTGATAAGCGATTTAGAAGTCGCTCGGATCCTGGTCGATACCGGGAGCACTGTCAACGTGATCTTCCGCAACACGCTAGCACGCATGGGAATCGACCTCTCGGAAATCGAGTCGATTCCAAAACCGTTGACGAGATTCTCCGGCGAGACATCGATGACCCTGGGATCAATCCGATTACCGGTTGCGGCAAAAGAAGTGATGAAAATCGTTAACTTCGCGGTAGTCGATTTCCCGGCTATCTACAATGTGATTATGGGCACGCCTTGGATAAATTCCATGAAGGCGGTTCTGTCAACATATCACTTAGGCATCAAATTCCCAACACCTACGGGAGTCGCAGTAATTTGGGGATTCCAAAGACAGTCGCGATCTTGCTTCATGTCCGAACATTAGCTAAGGCAATTGGCGATAGCAATCGTGAAACCAAAACGGGCAAAGGTCACGCCACCGCCCGCAGAAGACGACCCAAAGCAAGCAACAGCCGAGAAACCAGAAGTTTCCGCACCCATCGCTTCCACCCGACCGGAGGGGACAATCCCGGACAAAGACATCGATCCCGCAACTGAAGCGATCGAGAAGTCTGCGACAGCCGAGTAAGCACACTCGCGCAAACAATCAGAACTACGAGATGGCTTGATTTCCGAAAGGAATACGTAGGCAGCTCGCCTAAAGACGAGTTCACCTATCCCCCCTTCCAAAACGGGGGGGGGGGGGGGGAGTGGGTGAGTATACGAGTATTCGTATACTCCCAGATTTTTTTAAAATGTTTTTTTTTTCGCTTTGTAATCGGAAAATTTTCGAAATTTTTAACAAAGACAAAGTTAGAATATCTCCGCTACTATCAAAACGCAAAAGAAATTCCAAACATCTGGAAAATCGCTTCCGCAGTAACAACTATTTAATCGTTTTTATAAAACTTGCATATCAAAATATTTTCGGAAAGAACTGGCGAGACGTCGCCTGAACTCTCAAGAAAAATATTTCCCCAAGTCCGTCTGCGACTATAAAAACACGAATGCTCGGCGATTGGCCCCGTCGAGCACGCTAGCCATCCTAAACAAACGCATCGACCTATCGGTCCGCATACATCCGACTAGGATAAAATAGCGCTATAAAAGAAATCCAAATTTTTGGTCAGCACTTCCGGGAAACTTAGAAATTGTTCCCGGTGAGATGCTCGATTCCAACCATACGAATCTTATAAGCCGAGAACCTATCGCGGATTCTAAATCGGTATGGAGTCAGGTTAAAATCGCAACGGGCAAAACGAAAGCCGACTAGTCATCGCATAGCCCCAATCCGAAAGTAAACCTAGGTCTTGCCCTAAACCCAGCACACTGGTCGCTAACGTCTCAAGGCATGAATCGAGATCCTAAAGGCATGTCTCTTCGCCCATATCTAAACACTCGCGAAAATCGAAACCTTCCGAGTTAACGAATCGGACGATTTACACCAAAGAGTTAGATACGAGGCGATAACTCGTATTCTTCCCTCTACATCTAAACACAAAACATGAATTTCGTACTTAGAAAATATTTTCTTATTAGAAAATCTTCGAATACACACCGCCCAGCGGTAAAGATTCAAAGCCACCAACGGCCAGTCCCGGAAAAACAACAACAAAATCAAAAACTAATGACATCACACATTGAAGTCATCAAACGCAGACTGATCGACTTCACCATCCACATCCGATATCCCAGGTCCAACTTCGACTGAATCCGGCGACACCACAATGGGATTCCATTGATCCCACATGTGCGCCTTAAGGTCGAAAAGTTCGGGCTGCATATCTCTTTCCTGATCCAAGTGTCCCCGCCGAACGGATAATTCCTCAGAAAATGAATATCTTTCATTCTGAGTTAGGGATAACCCATAAACGATCCTGCGACATTCGCGATAATCACCATACGCCCGTTGAACAGCTTCGGCATCCGAACAACCGGTTGCAAATCGCTCACGACGAGCCTTCATCTCTTCGGAAACCTCTCGTTTGCCGGCACGACGAGCACGACGAATCCTTTGATCAGAAAGCTCCTTGGCGCGGCAAGATCTAGCCGCACACTCATCCCTCACGCGAGCAACCTCCCTCGCAACCTCCCTCGCAACCACTTCTTCGGCTCGGTTGGCCTCGACCTCTCCCTAAAGACGAGCAACTTCTTTTTCAGCCATGTTCGCTCGAAACTCGGCAAGGCGAGCTTCAGCAGTACGGCTGTCTAGGGCTTGGCTCATGACAAGGAATCCCTACCAAAGAAAAGAATTAAGCGATATCATCCAATGATAAAACTGCTCGAAAATAATAAACACACTTACCTCCTTAGCTTTCTCAGACCCCCTAATAAACTCCGGGACTTGATCATGGTCGATGTCCGGAAAATGGGAGGTCGATGATCCGCCCGCTTTCGTCCAGACGCCTTCTTCCGTTTGACAATCAAGGAAGTCCTTGAGAATATTGTAAGGAGAAGCCGCACGTTCAGAATCATCATCCTCAACCGGATTTTTTTCCCTTCGAAAGCTTGACTTGCCATTCCTCATCGAGGGAACATACATAATAAATTCCCCGATAAACGGATCCTCTTCATAAATCGGAGAATCCACAAAGAGTCGAGATCAAAAGAGGGCAACCGCTTGGCGGACGGGTTGCGGAGAAAAACTGCACCAGCCAACTTCACCACGTTTGAGAGAAGTGGTGATGTTTGGGAGATCCACAGGGTACGGAGGAAAAGGGTTGGTCACTGCAGAAAAACAGAGACGAATAAAAAAAAAACAAGAGGAAGAAGATTCGTATTAACTCGATTGACATCCCTTCCGACCCCACACGGTCGTAAAAAGCGGAATGCAACCCTCCTCCACCGACGCACTGTCGATACGAACGTAGAAGATATTTTTCTTCCAAGAAGTAGACATCGTTGAGCAGCCAGTAACAATTTCGTCACGAGGGCATAAAGTGATCCTCTGCGGCTGCCCCGTGGGCTTCAACAGACTCTCGAGATGATCGACGTTAAGGGTAATTCCCTGCTCATAACTCAGCGTCAGGAGACCAACGAGTTGCTTTAAACCAGGAGGAGTCAGCTGACTGATCGATAGCCCCAGCCTGTGAAGGTAATGAACAATGATTTCCGGGATCGGAAACCATAAGTGGCATTGTTACAAGAAAATGTTGTAACTTGTGAAAAAACCCTCGGGCGCATCCTTGTCGCCCTCCCCGGCAAGTGGGAGACGAAACTCGACAGCCTCTGGAACTCGGCAAAATTCGCGCATGTAATTGATACTGTTAAAAAGACCCGAGCTCGGATACCCGGAAGTTTGATCGACGTCCGACAAGGCTGGAACCCAAGTCCCGGGCCTAGCGGACCTCGACTCATCTCCCAACGTCCAAAAAGCCTCACGGTTCGTCGGATCGACTAACGGGGACGAATACTCTTCTTTCGGAGCTGAAACTGGAGGCCGCGAGCTCGTTCCCTCAGAATTGCGAGAATTGGAGCTAGTTGAGGAGCGAGTCCTTCTTCCTGAAAACATGTTTGAAGATCCTCAACGAAAGTAGAGAGAAAAGTTTCTTGGATAAGTTGTAGAAAATGGGGTAACGAATTCAAAATTTTACTCCATCTACTTATAAGGAAGAATTTTACTATTCACCCTTGGACTTTTGGCCATTAAAGTTCCGCCTAATTCTACCAAACTCGCCAAACAAGCTCAATCCACTCCCAAGAACCCCACGATTCTTACGAGCTGGGGGGCTAACTGTTGGGGTCAAAATCGGTACGACGGAATCAATAGCCAAAATTCCCCGATAAAATATAAAAGGAATAGTTTTATAAAACCCAAGAAGTCATTTTACAAAACTCGAAAATCGTTTTATAAAACTCAAAGATCGTTTTATAAAACTCGAGAAGCCGTTTTATAAAACTCGAAGACCGTTTTCTAAAACTCGAAGATCGTTTTATAAAACTCGAAGATCGTTTTATAAAACTCAAAAATCTTTTTATAAAACTCGAGAAGCCGTTTTATAAAACTCGAAGGTCGTTATATAAAACTCGAGAAACCGTTTTATAGAACTCGAAGATCCTTTTATAAAACTCGAAGATCGTTTTATAAAACTCGATGATCATTTTATAAAACTCGAGAAGTCGTTTTATAAAACTCAAAGATCGTTTTATAAAACTCGAGAAGCCGTTTTATAAAACTCGAAGATCGTTTTATAAAACTCGAGAAACCGTTTTATAAAACTCGAAGATCGTTTTATAAAACTCGAAGATCGTTTTATAAAACTCAAAGATCGTTTTATAAAACTCAAAGATCGTTTTGTAAAACTCGAGAAGCCGTTTTATAAAACTCGAGAAATCGTTTTACAAAACCGCGAAAACCCGAAAAAGCCGCAAAACGCGAACTAGTAACGACTAGTTCGCCTGCTGGCGAACTAAGCCAGGCTGGTTCGCCTGCTGGACTAGTTCGCCTGCTGGAGAACTAAGCCAGCTGGGCTTAGTTCGCCAGCAGGCAAACTAGAGGCTCCCAACTAGTTCACCTGCTGGCGAACTAAGCCAAGCTGGCTTAGTTCGCGAGCAGGCGAACTAGACACTCCCCGGCTAGTTCGCCTGCTGACGAACTAAGCCAGCCCGGCTTAGTTCGCCAGCAGGCGAACTAGAGATCTCCCGGATCTCCCGCAGCCCCGATTCGAACCTTACGTCCTTCGACATGGTCACATTCTGAACCATGGCCGAAATGTCTCTCGTTTCGTCTCTATCCGACTTATCGTTTGAATTCTACGATAAAAACCGTAAAATTCCATTTTCCCGAAAAGAACTCGCAGAAATCGTATAAAACGGTAACGGTTAAGCAAGACACCGAACAACGCCTAAACTATGCGATTTATCCGAGAATTTTCGTTAAGATCACAAAAAGCGTTTTAATAAAAACATCGAGAAAATCATAAAAACGGCATCGGATCAAGAAACGATCTCGTATAAAGTTGTAAAATGGTTTTTTATCGTAAAACGGCCCAAAAGGTCCTAAAACACGATAAAAACCCATCTCGCGACATTAACGAGATTAAACCCAAAGATACGATAACGTTTTGACGGTTTACTCGCAGATAGAAGACAAAAGGCAAGTTTGAAGATAAATAGAAGATTTCTGCGGAAGAAAAGGAAGGATCGACGGAAATGGAAAGTTCCCGATATATTCGATTTCGAGCGAAATGGAAAGACTAAAACCGCCGAAGGAGGAGTATATAAGGAGGAGGCATAGGGCAGAAGCTGGGACACGATTTTCAGAGCTCTCACCACCAAAATTAGCATTTGGGAATATTTCCGTTTTCTGTTAGTGAGCTGCGTCTCGATTAGGGTTTTTCGTTCTTAAGCTTTTCGGCTACTCTTTTTGTACCAGTTCTTACGCAGATTCGGAATAAGAACCTCTTTGCTCTCAATTTCGTTTATTCACTTTTAAATTCTAAGTTTATCGTTTTCTTAATCTTCGTTGTGCGGTTCTGCAGATAGCCAGTTCCTCTGGAAACTTAGGGTTTTCCCGAAGTTTCCTTTTTTACGATTTATTGACAGTAGGTGGATTTCGGTTCCCACATTAATCGTCAAGTTTAGCTGCGTTCATTTCTTGGTTAATCATTGCCATTCTTCTTCGATTTTCTCGAGGTTTTATTAAAAACTCGTTTTTTAATGATTTTAACAAAAAATCTCGAATACATAGTTTAGTTTAAGCAATGTTCGGTGTCTCGTCTAACCGTTGCCGTTTTATACGATTTTCTCGAGTTCTTTTCGAGAAAACAAACTTTTACGGTTTTTATCGTAAAACTCAAACGATAAGTCGGATCGAGATGAAACGGGAGACATTTTGACCGTGGTTCAGAACACGACCGTATCGAAGGACGTAAGCACTGAATTGGGGATACGGGAGATCGAGGCTTGGGATGGTCGGTTCGATGTACGGCGAACCGAGCCGGAACGATCCAGCTCGCCGGTCGGCGAACTATCCGGGACGCTCCTAGTTCGCCCAACGGCGAACTAAGCCACGCCCAACGGCGAACTAAGCCATGTTCGCCCAACGGCGAACTAAGCCGGTCATGGCTTAGTTCGCCGTTGGGCGAACTAGCCGGGACGAGGCTAGTTCGCGTTTTACGGCGGTTTCGGTTTTTCGCGGTTTTGTAAAGCGATTCTTCAAGTTTTATAAAACTATTCTTCGAGTTTTATAAAACGATTCTCGAGTTTAATAAAACGATTCTCGATTTTTACAAAATGATTCTCGAGTTTTATAAAACGATTCTTCTAGTTTTATAAAACGATTCTCGAGTTCTATAAAACGATTCTTGAGTTTTATAAAACGATTCTTTGAGTTTTATAAAACCATTCTTCGAGTTTTATAAAACGATTCTTTGAGTTTTATAAATGATTCTCAAGTTTTATAAAACGATTCTCAAGTTTTATGAAACGATTCTCGAGTTTTATAAAACGATTCTTCGAGTTTTATAAATTGATTCTCGAGTTTTATAAAACGATTCTTGAGTTTTTTAAAACGATTCTTTGAGTTTTATAAAACGATTTCTTGAGTTTAATAAAATAACTCTTGCGGAAAGCAATGATTCCATCTTTTACAGAAGTTATCTTAGACGTTGATTTCGAGATTACGGTTTTTTACACCAACAGTTAGCCCCCCAGCTCGCAAATTCCGGAGAAAGTTTTTGCGGGCAAATGGAGTTGCTTTAATCGGAATCTACGGCTGGGATTTGTCTTATTACGAGGGACAGGCTCTTCTTTTCTATAAGTATTGGATCATTACTTCTCATATCTTCCATCTCTCAAGTTTTTGTCCAACTTCTCTCTAGAAAAATTTCAAGATGTCTTCTTCCGAAGGTGATCAGCAACACTGTGAGGTCCCATCTGGTGACAACCCTATGGCACATCCGGAGGATGCTCGGATGTCCAAGTTTCTCTTGTTTCAAGACAAGATGGACCGCAGTGATGCTGAGGAGGATGCCGTGTCGAGTGGCGTACCCCCGGTGGATCCATCTGTTCTTTCGAGAGAGGTCAAGGCTGTTTTGGACGAAACGACGGATACAATAGTGAAATCCTCGACGGACGTTGTCATTGGACCGTCGGGTGTGTCTGCTGTTCTGCCCCTTGTTGCAGCCGAAAATGTTGTTGTTTCTGCTGAGGTCGGAACGGTTGCGGCTCCCACCATGGTCGAATCGGTCGCGGCTCCTACCGCGGTCGAACCGGTTGCGGCTCCTACCACGATCAAACCGGTTGCGGCTCTCAACGTGGTTGAATCGGTTACGACTCTGAGGCCTCCTCCTCTGGCCAAGAGGGTGATTGTTCTGGCACTTCCGGCGCTTAGCGCGACGCTGCCTGCTTCAGCCAAAGGCCGTAAGAGAACTTGTCCGAACCCCAATGCTCCCAAGAGAAAGAGAGGCGTAAAGGGTCCCGAGACAGGAGCTTCGTCTAGCAAGGCGCCAAACTCGGTTTTGATGTCGCAACAGCGTACCAAGGTACAAGTTCGCAATCATACGTTTAGAAGAATATATTCGTATCTAACCGTCTATCTTGGTTTTTCTAGTTTGTTTCGTTGATCGATGGGATTATCAAAGAGTGTGGGTCCGAAGTTGAGCGTTTAGCCAAGGAATTGGCTGAGTCGCGGGAGAGGTCTGCTCAGCTCGAGGGGAAACTGAAGGTGATAGAATACGTGCATTCCACGGAGGTGTCTCGGTTCGAGGCTAGGATTAGCGATTTGGAGCGTGATCTCGGAAAGACTGCGATCTCTTTGATCAAGGCGAAGGATGCAAAGAAGTCCAAGGCTTCGGAGCTGCGCAGACTTCAGCGCAAGATGAAGAGTTTCGAGGAATCGGCTTTCCGTGTGACTGAAGGATTTATTCTTGTGGAGGGAAGTGATTCCGATCCAGCTCTTGCTGCTGAAAACGTGCCTCAGCCTGATGCGGACGAGAATAACGACCCGGAGGTTTCTGTCGAAGGTGAAGGTAATGCGATGGATGAGGATGAGGCTCTGGGTGCGGAGAATGTTTGAACATGTAGTCTCGTACAGGACTTTTAAAAACTAGATCTTTATGCGTTTGGCCGACTATGGCTTTTGTACTTGTTCGGGACTGGCCTTTTATGGCTTTGAATCCCTTGTTGCTTCGGCAACTTTTATTTTTTTTTAAAGAACAATCAGTTTTTCGTTTAAACTTGTTGCTTCAAGTTGATATTGAGGGAGGTCCACGAGTTGTCGTCTCGCATTACTTTCCCTTAGGGTATCGCCTTATTCGTTTGCTCGTTTTAGGATGTTTTAGCAAATCGAGTGAACGTTTAGATATAGACGAAGAGATATGCCTTTAGGATCTCGATTCATGCCTTGAGATATTAGCGACCAGTGTGCTGGGTTTAGGGCAAGACCTAGGTTTACTTTCGGATTGAGTCTGTGCGATGACTAGTTGGCTTTCATTTTTCCTGTTGCGATTTTAACCTGATTCCATACCGATTTAGAATCCTCGATATGTTCTCGGCTTATACGATTCGTCTGGTTGGTACCGAGCATCTCACCGGGAATAATTTCCAAGTTGCCCGGTAGTGCTGACCAAAAGTTTGGATTTCTTTTATAGCACTATTAACCTTGTGTCGGGTGTTCGAGAGCTATCTCTGCGAGATAACTTAAGTTTGTTTAGGACTGTTGCGAGTTTGTTGTGATCAGCAACAAACTATTTTTAAGTAATAGATGTTTACGTAGTTTGGACATTCGCGAAGGGATTATATATTAATAAGTTGTGTGTGTTTTATAGTCGCGGGTGGACTGTTTGTTATTTTTGGAAAGGAACGGTTTTCCGAACATTGGCGACGTCTCGCTTTATTCAGAATGTCGTTTTTTTTGTTGGTTGAAAAAAGTTCGAGAAATTTCGTGTTTGAAATTTCGGCAGTATACGAGAATACGTATACTCACCTACTCCCCCCCTTTTTAACAAGGGGGGATGGCTGGTCTTGCTTTGCGATAAGATGGCTACGTACCCTTTAAGGGGATCAAGCCGTCTCGTAGTTCAGTGTTTTGCGGGCGTGCCACCTAGTGATAGTATTTTTTGAGATGCATCGCGTTCCAGGATCTAGAAATTTTAATGCCCTGCATGTTTGCGATTTCGTATGCTCCAGGCCGGACTACTTTTATGACCTTTTACGGTCCTTCCCAGTTTGCTCCCAATTTGCCGGCATTTCGTTCTGCGGTGTTTTGGAAGACTTTTCGTAAGACTAGTTCACCTTCGTGAAATCTGCGGCTGCATACGTTTGCGTTATAGTACTTTTCGGCCGCTTGCTGATAGTTTTGAAATCGAAAGAGTGCCTGATCCCGCCGTTCGTTAATCAGATCGAGTTCATCGAGAAGCATTAAGCTGTTTGCCTCTTCTCTTTCTGGGAGCAGCCTTCTGCGTACTCCGGGAAATTTGACTATCGAGGGAATCATGCACTCTGTTCTGTATACGAGGGCAAAAGGAGTTTTGCCCATCGCTCGCCTCGGGGTTGTGCGGTGCTACCATTAAACTCCTTCGAGCTCTTTGGCCCACTTTCCCTTTTTGGTGTCGAGGCGTTTCTTGATACCGTCGAGGATAGTTTTATTAATGGTCTCGGCTTGTCCGTTGCCTCGAGGATATCTTGGAGTCGATTTTGTCAATCATATCTTCCATTTTTCGCAAAGGGCTTCGAACCTAGTCGAGATAAATTGAGATCCATTATCCGTTACAATTTCGTATGGTACTCCATGTCTACAGACTATGTTTCTCCATACGAAACTTTCTACTTGGGCATCTTTGATGCTTGCGTAAGAGTCGGCTTCGACCCATTTAGAGAAGAAGTCGGTCAGAACCAGAAGGAAGCGTTTTTGTTTTGACGCGTGCATTGGCCCGACTATATCCATCGACCACCGCATGAACGGATACGGCGCCGAGATAGATGAAAGAACTTCGGCAGGTTGGTGAATAGTCGGAGCGTGCCGCTGGCACTTCTCGCATTTTCGCGAAAAATCTTCGCAATCTTTTACCATCGTTGGCCAGAAATATCTGTGGCGCTTGATCATTATTGCGAGAGATCTCCCGCCGGAATGGTTTCCGCAAGATCCGAAGTGCACTTCCTGCATTACCCGCTGCGCTTTCTCCCCTTGCGCGCAAGTCATTAGCGGTCCGGAGAATCTCCATTTGTAAAGTTCTCCGTCAACTACAACATACCGTGCGGCCTGAGTTTTTATCTTTCGGGCCGCCCATTTTTGCGGTGGAAGTTCTCCCTTAGTTATGTATGCGAGAATCGTTTCCATCCACGGACGATCGAATCCGTAATCGGACTGATCTTTGGCTGGATGGTTTTCGTCCATATCGCCCTCTGGTTCATTGATCAGGTTTATGACTATGGGCGGTCCGATGCTAGGGTGTTCGATGAATTCAACGGGAATTAGCCTGCTCATACCAGGATCTGAGCTGGATGCCAACGCGGCCAAGGCGTCTGCCTGGGCGTTTTCCGCACGAGGAATCCTAGTCAGGGCGAATTGATCGAATTTCTAGGTCAGATCTTTTACCAAGATCAGATATGCTTCCATTCTCTCGTCCCTTGCTTCTTATTCTCCACTGAACTGACTAGCCACTAGCTGGGAGTCGCAGTACGCGTGAAGATTACGAATCTTCTGTCTGTGAGCTAATCGTAGTCCTGCGATCAAGGCTTCATACTCGGCTTCGTTGTTCAAAGCTTGGAAAATTAATCAGAATGATTGTTCCAATACTTCTCCCGTTGGGGATGCGAGTCAGATGTCGATCCCAGAGCCTTGCTTGGATGAGGATCCGTCAACGTATTAGATCTAAGTCGATTTCGGCTCTTGGTTGGACGTGCTTCCCGTTGGGAGTTCCACTATGAAGTCCGCGAGTACTTGCAATTTCGCGCAAGTCTTTGTGCGATATTCAATATCGTACTCGCTCAGCTCGATCGCCCATTTTGCTAATCTTCCCGATTGGCTGGGACTATGCAAAATGGTGCGGAGAGGGAACGAGGTGGGCACGACGATGGTGTGAAATTGGAAATATGGTCTCAATTTTCTTGCTGACATGACTACAACCAGAGCCAATTTCTCCATCATCGGATATCGCGTCTCTGCTTCCAGTAGCGTCTTACTTACGTAGAAGAACGGTTTTTGTTCGCCGCGTTCCTCCCGAATAAGGACGCCACTCACGGCGGTCGTCGATACTGCGATATAGAGGAATAATGGCTCTCCTTCTACAGGTTTCGCGTGTACTGGCGGGGTAGCTAGGTTATGTTTTAGTTGTTGAAAAGCTTTCTCGCATTCTTCGGACTATTCGAAATTTTTGTTTCCTTTTAAAGTTTCGTAGAAAGGTAGACATTTATCCGTTGATCGCGAGATAAAACGGTTAAGTGCTGCGACCCTGCCGGTCAGTCTATGTACCTCGCGTTTTATTCTGGGAGAAACCATTTCTATTAACGCCGTGATTTATTTCGGATTGGCCTCGATCCCGCGGTAAGTGAAGAGATACCCTAGAAATTCTCCGGATGCGACGGCAAATCGACATTTCGCAGGGTTCAACTTCATGTTATGAAGGTTGAGCCTTTCGAAACATTCTTGGAGGTGCACGACATGATCTCGCTCTACGAGTGATTTTACAAGCATATCGTCGATGTAGACTTCTATTATTATTCCGAACTGTTCGGCGAACATGCGATTGACGAGTCGTTGGTAAGTCGCACCAGTGTTCCGATGGTAGGCCGAAAGGCATCACTTTATAGCAGTAAGTTTCGCGATCAGCTATGAATGCGGTTTTTTCCCGATCATCATGGTTCATCATGATCTGATTGTACCCCGAGAAGGCGTCCATGAAAGATAAGAGTTTATTTCCCGCGGTTGCCTCGCCATTTTCCGTTCTTTTTCTTTACGACGACAGGATTGGCGAGCCAGTCAGGATATCGAACTTCCGTGATCGATCCTACTTTGAGGAGTCTATCGACTTCGCTGTTGACCGTTTCGGCGCTTTCTGGCCCCAGTTTTTGTCTTTTTTGTTTGACGGGTTTGGATGTTTGGTCAATGTTGGGGTCAAAATCGGTACGACGGAATCAACGGCCGAAACACCCCGCAGAAATATAAAAGGAATCGTTTTATAAAACCCGAAGAATCGTTTTATAAAACTCGAGGATCGTTTTATAAACCCAGGGATCGTTTTATAAAACTCGAGAATCGTTTTATAAAACCCGAGGATCGTATTATAAAACTCGAAGAATCGTTTTATAAGACTCGAGAATAGTATTATAAAACTTAAAGAATCGTTTTATAAAACTCGAGAATCGTTTTATAAAACTCGAGGATCATTTTATAAAACTCGAGAAGCCGTTTTATAAAACTCGAAGATCGTTTTATAAAACTGGAGGATCGTTTTATAAAACTCGAGAAGCCGTTTTATAAAACTCGAAGATCGTTTTATAAAACTCGAAGATAATTTTATAAAACTCGAGAACCTGTTTTATAAAACTCGAAGATCGTTTTATAAAACTCGAGAAGCCGTTTTATAAAACTCATAGATCGTTTTATAGAACTCGAGAAGCCGTTTTATAAAACTCGAAGATCGTTTTATAAAACTTAAAGATCGTTTTATAAAACTCGAGGATTGTTATATAAAACTCGAGAAGCCGTTTTATAAAACTCGAAGATCGTTTTATAAAACTCGAAGATCGTTTTATAAAACTCGATGATCGTTTTAAAAAACTCGAGAAGCCGTTTTATAAAACTCGAATATCGTTTTATAACACTCGAGAAGCCGTTTTATGAAACTCGAAGATCGTTTTATAAAACTCGAGAAGGCGTTTTATAAAACTCGAAGATCGTTTTACAAAACTCGAGAAGCCGTTTTATAAAACTCGAAGATCGTTTTATAAAAATCAAAGATCGTTTTATAAAACTCGAGAAGCCGTTTTATAAAACTCGAGAAGCCGTTTTATAAAACTCGAAGATAGTTTTATAAAACTCGAGGATCGTTTTATAAAGCTCGAGAAGCCGTTTTATAAAACTCGAAGATCGTTTTATAAAACTCAAGAATCGTTTTACAAAACCGCGAAAAACCGAAATCGCCGCAAAACGCGAACTAGTCACGAGTAGTTCACCTGCTGGCGAACTAAGCCGAGCTGGCTTAGTTCGCCAGCAGGCGAACTAGGAACTTCTCCACTAGTTCGCCAGCAGACAAACTAGGAGTTCCTCGACTAGTTCGCCTGCTGGCGAACTAAGCCAAGCCGGCTTAGCTCGCCAGCAGACGGCGAACTACTGACTTTGCCCCACAGGTTCTTATCGCCTAGTTCGCCATATGGCGACCTGGCCAAGCTGAACTAGCTCGTCGTACGTCGAGCCGACCAACCCGAGCCTCGATCTCCCACATCCTTGATTCAAGGCATACGTCCTTCGACACGATCGTATTCCGAATCACGGTCGAAATGTCTCCCGTTTCGTCTCGATCCGTCCTATCGTTCGAGTTTTACGATAAAAACCGTAAAACTTTGTTTTCTCGAAAAGAACTCAAGGAAATCATATAAAACGCAACGGTTAAACGAAACACTGAATATTGCCTAAACCATACGATTTATTCGATATTTTTATGATTTCAACGAGAAATCTTGAATAAATCGTATAGTTTAGGCAATGTTCGGTGTTTCGTTTAACCGTTGCCTTTTTATACGATTTCCTCGAGTTCTTTCCGAGAAAACGAAGTTTTACGGTTTTTATCGTAAAACTCGAACGGTAAGTCGGATCGAGATGGAACGGGAGATATTTCGGCCGTGGTTTAGAACGCGACCTTATGGAAAGACGTAAGTTTCGAATCGGGAATGCGGGAAATCGAGACGCGGAGTGTCCGGGAAGTCTCTAGTTCGCCATCGGCGAACTAAGCCGGGCCGGCCTAGTTCGCCGATGGGCCAACTAGTCGGGCATGTCCTTGTTCGCCCATCGGCGAACTAAGCCGGGCCGGCTTAGTTCGCCGATGGGCGAACTAGTTGATCACTTCCTAGTTCGCCCATAAGCGACTAGTTCGCGTTTTACGGCTTTTTCGGTTTTTTGCGGTTTCGTAAAACGATTCTCGAGTTTTATAAAACGATCTTCCGATTTCATAAAACGACCTTGGAGTTTTATAAAATGATCTTCGAGTTTTATGAAACGATCTTCGGGTTTTATAAAACGATTCTCGAGTTGTATAAAACGATTTTCTCGAGTTTTATAAAAGATCTTCGAGTTCTATAAAACGATCTTCGAGTTTTATAAAATGATTCTTGAGTTTTATAAAACGATTTCTCGAGTTTTATAAAATGATTTTCTCGAGTTTTATAAAACGATCTTCGAGTTTTATAAAACGATCTTCGAGTTTTATAAAACGAAAAAGATTTCTCGAGTTTTCTAAAACGATCTTCGAGTTTTATAAAACCATTCTCGAGTTTTATAAAACGATTCTCGAGTTTTATAAAACAATCTTCGAGTTTTATAAAACGATCTTTGAGTTTTATAACACGATTCTCGAGTTTTATAAAACGATTTCTCGAGTTTTATAAAACGATCTTCGAGTTTTATAAAACGATTCTCGAGTTTTATAAAACGATTCTCGAGTTTTATAAAACAATTTCTCGAGTTTTATAAAACGATTCTCGAGTTTTATAAAACGATTTCTCGAGTTTTATAAAACGATCTTCGAGTTTTATAAAACAATTCTCGGGTTTTATAAAACGACCTTTCGAGTTTTATAAAACGGTCTGCGAGTTTTATAAATGACTTTGAGTCTTATAAAACTATTCCTCGGGTTTTATAAAATTGTTCTTTTTGTATTTTCGCAAGGAGTTTTGGCTATTAATTCCGTCGTACCGATTTTGAACCCAACAGTTAGCCCCCCAGCTCGTAAGAATCGTGAGATTCTTGCGAGTGAATTGAGCTCGTTTGGCGGAATTAGGCGGAATTAGGCAGAACTTTAATGGCCAAAAGTCCAAAGGTGAATAGTAAAATACTTCCCTATAAGTATATGGAGTAAAATTTTGAATTCTTTACTCCATCTTTTACAACTCATTCAAGAAATTTTTCTCTCCACTTTCTCGGAAGATCTTCAAACATGTTTTCAGGAATAAAAACTCGTTCCTCAACCAGTTCCAATTTTCACAATTCTGAGGGAACGAGTTCGCAGCCTCCAGCCTTGGCTCCGAAAGAAGAGTACTCGTCCCTGTTAGTCGATCCGGCGGACCTCGAGGCTTTTTGGGCGATCGGAGACAAGTTGGGGTCCGCTAGGCCTGGAACTTGGGTTCCAGCTTTGTCGGATGTCGATCAAATTTCCGGACGTCCGAGCTTGACGCTTTTTAACAGCATTGATTACATGCGTGAATTCTGCCGAGTCCCAGAGGCCGTTGAGTTTCATTCCCCACTTGCCGGGAGAGCGACGAGGATGCGCCCGACGGCTTCTTCACGTGTTACAACATTTTCTTGCAACAATGCCACCTATGGTTTCCGATTCCGGAAGTCATTGTGCATTTCCTTCACAGACTGGGATTGTCGATTAGTCAATTGACTCCTCCAAGTTTAAAGCAACTCGTCGGTCTTTTGACGCTAAGTTACGAGCAGGGAATCACCCTTACCGTCGATCATCTCGAGGGTCTGTTAAAGCCTACAGGGCAATCGCGGAGGATCACTCTAAGCCCTCGTGATGAAGTTGTTACGGGCTGCTCAACGCCTTCTACTTCTTGGAAGAANCAAGTTTAAAGCAACTCGTCGGTCTTTTGACGCTAAGTTACGAGCAGGGAATCACCCTTACCGTCGATCATCTCGAGGGTCTGTTAAAGCCTACAGGGCAATCGCGGAGGATCACTCTAAGCCCTCGTGATGAAGTTGTTACGGGCTGCTCAACGCCTTCTACTTCTTGGAAGAAGAATTTCTTCTATGTTCGTATCGATGGTGTGTCAGTCGAGGAGGGTGGCATTCCGCTCTTTACGACCATGTGGGGTCGGAGAGGTATACGACTCGAATTCACACGAACCCTTATTATTATTATTATTAATTTTTTTTTTTTTAAGATGACTTCCTGTTTTTCCGCAGTGACCAACCCTTTGCCTCCGTATCCCGCGGATCTTCCGGACATCACCACTTCTCTCAAACGTGGTGAAGTTGGTTGGTGCAGTTTTTCTCCGCAACGTGTCCGTCAAGCGGTTGCCCTCTTCCGATCTCGACATTTTGCGGATTCTCCGATTTACGAGGAGGATCCGTTTATCGGAGAGTTCATTCCGCATGTTCCCTCGATGGGGAGTGGCAAATCTCGCTTCCGAAGGGATAAAAATCAGGTAATTGAAGACGATGATTCTGAGCGCGCGACTTCTCCTGATAATATCCTCAAGGATTTTCTTGATAGTCAGGCGGAAGATGGCTTCTGGACGAGGGCGGGCGGATCATCGACCTCCCATTTTCCGGACATTGACCATGATCAAGTTCCAGAGCTTACTAGGGGGTCTGAGATAGCAAAGGAGGTACGTGCGTTTGTTGTTTTCTTTTTCGAGCAGTTTTTATGACATGGCTTAACTCTTCTCTTTGGTAGGGTTTCCTTATCATGAGCCGAGCCCTGGACAACCGTACTGCTGAGGCTCGCCTTGCCGAGTTTCGAGCGGACATGGCCGAAAAGGAAGTTGCTCGTCTTCGGGCAGAGGTCGAGGCCAACCAAGCCGAAGAAATGGTCGCGAGGGAGGTTACTCGCGTGAGGGATGAATGCGCGACCAGGTCTCGTCGTGCTAAGGAGCTTTCTGACCAAAGGATTCGTCGTGCTCGTCGTGCGGTCAAACGAGAGGTTGCCGAGGAGATGAAGGTTCGTCGCGAGCGATTTGCAACCGGTTATTCGGATGCGGAAGCTGTTCAACGGGCGCATGGTGATTATCGCGAATGTCAAGGGATCGTTCATGGGTTATCCCTGACTCAGAGTGAAGGGTATTTGTTTGCTAAGGAATCCCTCGTGCGATGGCAAGATTTGAATCGGGAAAAAGATATGCAGTCCGAATTTTTTGACCTTAAGGCGAGCATGTGGGATCAATGGAATCCCGTTGTGGTGTCGCCGGATTCGGTTGAAGTCGGTCCTGGGATTTCGGATGTAGATGGTGAAGTTGATCAACCTGCGTTTGATGACTTCGATGTGTGATGTTCTTAGTTTTTTCGATTTTGTCGTTGTTTTTCCGAGACTGGCCGTTGGTGGCTTTGAATCCCTACCGCTGGGCGGTGTGTATTCGGATGCTTTTAATAAGGAAATATTTTCTAAGTATGAAACTCGTTTTTTATGTTAGATGTAGAGGAAAGAATACTAGTTGTCATCTCGTACCTAACTCTTCGGTGTAAATCGTCTGATTCGTTAACTCGGGAGATTTCGATTTTCGCGAGTGTTTAGACGTGGGCGAAGAGACATGCCTTTCGGATCTCGATTCATTCCTTGAGACGTTAGCGACCAGTGTGCTGGGTTTAGGGCAAGACCTAGGTTTACTTTCGGATTGGGGTTGTGCGATGACTAATCGGCTTTCGTTTTGCCCGTTGCGATTTTAACCTGATTCCATACCGATTTAGAATCCGCGATAGGTTCTCGGCTTATAGGATTCGTCTGGTTGGAACCGAGCATCTCACCGGGAACAATTTCTAAGTTGCCCGGAAGTGCTGACCAGAAATTTGGATTTCTTTTATAGCGCGCTATTTTATCCTCGTCGGATGTATGCAGACCGATAGGTCGGTGCGTTTGTTTAGGACGGCTAGCGTGCTCGACGGGGCCAATCGCCGAGCGTTCGTGTTTTTATAGTCGCGGACGAACTTTTGGGGAAATATTTTTCTTCGAGAATTTAGGCGACGTCTCGCCCGTTCTTTCCGAAAATATTTTGATATACGAATTTTATAAAAAATGATTGAGTAGTTGTTACTGCGGAAGCGATTTTCCGGATTTGCGTTTTTCGATGGTAGCAGAGATATTCTAACTTTGTCTTTATTAAAAATTTCAAAAAAAATTCGATTACAAAGCTAAAAGAAATTTTGTAAAAAATTTCGGGAGTATACGAATACTCGTATACTCACCCACTCCCCCCCCCCCCTCATAGGAAGGGGGGATAGCTGAACTCGTCTTTAGGCGAGCTGCCTACGTATTCCTTTCGGAAATCAAGCCATCTCGTAGTTCTGATTGTTTGCGCGAGTGTGCTTACTCGGCTGTCGTAGACTTCTCGATCGCTTCAGTCGCGGGATCGATGTCTTTGTCCGGGATTNTTCCTTTCGGAAATCAAGCCATCTCGTAGTTCTGATTGTTTGCGCGAGTGTGCTTACTCGGCTGTCGTAGACTTCTCGATCGCTTCAGTCGCGGGATCGATGTCTTTGTCCGGGATTGTCTCCTCCGGTTGGGTGGAAGCGATGGGTGCGGAAACTTCTGGTTTCTCGGCCGTTGCTTGCTTCGGGTCGTCGTCTGCGGACGGTGGCGTGACCTTTGCCCGTTTTGGTTTCACGATCGCGACCGCCAATTGCCTCAGCTTATGTTCGGCCAGAAAGCAAGATCGCGATTGTCTTTGGCATCCCCAAATTACTGCGACTCCCGTAGGCGTCGGGAATTTGATGCCTAAGTGATACGTGGACAGAACCGCCTTCATGGAATTTATCCAAGGCGTGCCCATAATCACGTTGTAGATAGCCGGGAAATCGACTACCGCGAAGTTAACGATTTTCGTCACTTCTTTCGCAACGATCGGTAGTCGGATTGATCCCAGGGTCATTGAAGTTTCGCCGGAGAAACTAGTCAGCGGTTTTGGAATCGGCTCGACTTCCGAGAGGTCGATTCCCATTCGTGCTAGCGTGTTGTGGAAGATGACGTTGACCATGCTTCCGGTATCAACCAGGATTCGAGCAACCTCTAGATCGCTTATCAACAAATCGATGACAAGGGGATCAGCATGCGGTTGGTCGATTCGCCGGTTTCAGCATCGTTGAAAGAGATTACTCCTGTTGGAGAATCGTCCATCGGCACCTTCCAACTCGAGCCGGTTTCGGCCTTACGTTGGTAGGATTTTATTGACGAGACGGTGTCGTTAAAGTATGGCGATTCACCGTTGATCATGTTGATTTTTCGGCGGTTAGCATCGTTACCCTTCTCGTCTGCTCTTCGTCCGTGTTTTTCGCCCGACTGATTTCCCTGTGGCGGAGTTTGCGTGTTATTGTCATTCTTCGGGACGCGGTCCGAATCGCGGATAAGATCCTTGACACTAGATATCTCGGAAAGTTCTCCCGCGACTAACTTTGCGGCCAGTCTGGCGCCGAGAACTTTGCAGTTCACAGTGGAATGACCATGGGTTTGGTGGAGGTCGCAGAAAGAATTCTCGTCGTAATTCGAATTTCTCGTCCACGTGTTACCCGTAGTTCGCCCTTGCTCCGAACCGGAGTTGATAGCGTAGTTATGCGCCCCTCGGAGATCCTGTCCCTCGTGATGGACGAACTTGTCGTTACAAGAGCTTTTCTTTTTCTGCTTCTGCTCGGACGCGTTATCCTTCGTGGATGTTTTCTTCGGCTTATGCTTCTCGGATAGGATTTTAGTTTCCTCTTCGATGGTTATGAAGTCGGTGGGCTTATGGAGCGCATCCTGGATCGTCCGCGGTTTCTCGAGAGTTATCCACTTGCGGAACTTCGATTTATACCAGAGCGATTTTCTTAACGCGTCGATGGCGGCTTTGTCGCTAATCCCGCTAACCCTAGCCATGACGAGTTTGAATCTACTCATGAAATCGCGGAGAGATTCGTCTTCCTCGTGCACCAAGCTCCAGAGATCGGCGTCGGAGGTTTTTGGGTTAATGAACATCGAATACTGCTTCAGGAACTCCAAAGCCAGTCGACGGAAACTTCCGATCGAATTTCGCCTAAGTTTGGCGAACCATTCGAGCGCGGCTCCTTCTAGGCTTTCGACGAAGAGGCGGCAGTAGCCTGCGTCTTTTTCGTGGTCCTTGAGCTTGGCTCGTCCCATGGTGATCTGGACCGCTTGCAGGTGCGCTTTGGGATCGGACGCCCCTTCGTAAGTTGGCACCTTAAGTTTTCCGGGATCGGGCAGTTTGATCTCGGTGATACGGGCCGTGAAAGGCATTTTCCGAGACTCGTACAGTAGCCGATCGATCTCGGGTGCGGCACTGGTAGCGTGGTGAATCTGAGATTTCACCGCTTTTACCGCTGCGGCCGTTTTGGTGATGTATTCGCAGAGATCGCGAATCTCGGTCTGATCGCCAGCAGTTTTCCGACCTTGTCGGCGTTTGCTGCGAGTGACCGGAGATCACTCCTCGGCGGTATTTGCGTATCGCGCGAAGTCGAGTTCCCCTTCGTCTCCAGTAAAGGAACGTTCGGGAGAAGACTCCGGTTGAGGACTGCGAGTTTTTCTTCTCCTAGGATGGACGTCGGCGTCTTCGTCTGTCGAGTCGGCCTGGTCGCTCGTTTCCAAGTTGACCCTTTCGATGCCGTCGCCTTCGGTCTCCTGTTCGTGAATAGGAGATTTTTCCGATTCGTTCCGTGTCGTGTCAGGGTTTTCTTTCCCGGAATCCTTTTCTGGTACGTTTCCCTGATCGATTCTGGGACGATTTGTAGGAGCGCCGAAATCGAGTCTCCTTCCGCGGATTTTGGTAGTTCCGCGGGGGCGAATCGCTTTGGTTCTCGCAGTTAGGGTTTCGAGCAATTTTGCGAGCGAACCAATAAGCTTTTCCTGCTCTTCCGATTTTTTGTTAAACTCGGGAAGCATCTTTTCGACGGTCTCGGCGTTAGCGTTCGTAGCGTTGGCCGCAGGCGCATCTTTTGTTAGTGGTGTTTCAACGTTTTCGCATTCGTTGCGAGTTTGGTTGTCACCAGTCATCGTTTCTTTGTTGGACATGTTGCGGCTACGGTGTAAGATAGATCCGACCCCCCCCCTCCTTCTAGCGCCAAACTGTGGGTGCCGAAATCCACTGTCAAATAAATCGTAAAAAAGGAAACTTCGGGAAAACCCTAAGTTTCCAGAGGAACCGGCTATCTGCGAGAACCGCACAACAAAGATTAAGATAACGAGAAAACTTAAAATTAAAACGAAAAATAAACGAGATTGAAAGCAAGAAGGTTCTTATTCCAAATCTGCGTAGAACTGGTACAAAAGAGAGGCCTTAAGCTGCGTAAGCCGTCGGCAAAATCCTTAGAAATCTAAGAACGAAAACCCTAATTGGACGCAGCTCGCTAACAGAAAACGGAAATATTCCTAATTGCTAAATTTGGTGGTGAGAGCTCTGAATTTCTTGTCTTGTTGCTTCTGCCCTAGACCTCCTATTTATATACTCCTCGCCTTGGCTATCTGATCTTTCCATTTCGCCCAGATTTGACGAAATCGGGAATTTTCCATTCTTCTCGATCCTTCCTTTTCTTCCGCGGAAATCTTCTATTTCTCTTCAAACCTTCCTTTTATCTTTAAACTTGACTTTTATTTTCCTTCTGCGAGTAAACCGTCAAAAACGTTATCAAATCTGCGGGTTAGATTCCGTTGAAATCGCGAGATGGGCTTTTATCGCGTTTTAGGTCCTTCCGGGCCGTTTTGCGATAAAAACCGGTTTCCGATTTTTTACCGGATCGTTTCCTGATCTGACGTAGTTTTTTATAAATTTCTCGAGTTAATCGCAAGGTTTTACGATTTACTCGACTTTTTATTAAAAACACGTTTTTTTACGACTTACTCGGCGTTTTTTATTAAAAGCGCGTTTTTTATGATTTCAACGAGAAATCTCGAACAAATCGTATAGTTTAGGCAATGTTCGGTGTTTCGTTTAACCGTTGCCGTTTTATACGATTTCCTCGCGTTCTTTCCGAGAAAACGAAGTTTTACGGTTTTTATCGTAAAACTCGAACGGTAAGTCGGATCGAGATGGAAAGGGAGATATTTCGGCCGTGGTTTAGAACGCGACCTTGTCGAAAGACGTAAGTTTCAAATCGGGAATGCGGGAAATCGAGACGCGGAGTGTCTGGGAAGTCTCTAGTTCGCCCATCGGCGAACTAAGCCGGGCCGGCTTAGTTCGCCGATGGGCGAACTAGTCGGGCATGTCCTAGTTCGCCCATCGGCGAACTAAGCGGGCTGGCTTAGTTCGCCGATGGGCGAACTAGTTGATCACTTCCTAGTTTGCCCATCGGCGAACTAATCCGGGCCGGCTCAGTTCGCCGATGGGCGAACTAGAAGAGTACTTCTTAGTTCGCCGATGGGCGAACTAGTTGCGACTACTTCGCGTTTTACGGCTTTTTCGGTTTTTTGCGGTTTCGTAAAACGATTCTCGAGTTTTAGAAAACGATCTTCCGATTTCATAAAACGACCTTGGAGTTTTATAAGACGATCTTCGAGTTTTATGAAACGATCTTCGGGTTTTATAAAACGATTCTCGAGTTTTATAAAACGATTTTCTCGAGTTTTATAAAACGATCTTCGAGTTTTATAAAACGATCTTCGAGTTTTATAAAATGATTCTTGAGTTTTATAAAACGATTTCTCGAGTTTTATAAAATGATTTTCTCGAGTTTTATAAAACGATCTTCGAGTTTTATAAAACGATCTTCGAGTTTTATAAAACGATTCTCGAGTTTTATAAAACGATTTCTCGAGTTTTATAAAACGATCTTTGAGTTTTATAAAACGATTCTCGAGTTTTATAAAACGATTCTCGAGTTTTATAAAACAATCTTCGAGTTTTATAAAACGATCTTTGAGTTTTATAAAACGATTCTCGAGTTTTCTAAAACGATTTCTCGAGTTTTATAAAACGATCTTCGAGTTTTATAAAACGATTCTCGAGTTTTATAAAACGATTCTCGAGTTTTATAAAATAATTTCTCTAGTTTTATAAAACGATTCTCTAGTTTTATAAAACGATTCTCGAGTTTTATAAAACGATTCTCGAGTTTTATAAAACAATTTCTCGAGTTTTATAAAACGATCCTCGAGTTTTATAAAACGATTTCTCGAGTTTTATAAAACGATCTTCGAGTTTTATAAGACGATCTTCGAGTTTTATAAAACGATTCTCGGGTTTTATAAAACGACCTTTCGAGTTTTATAAAACGGTCTGCGAGTTTTATAAATGACTTTGAGTCTTATAAAACTATTCCTCGGGTTTTATAAAACTGCCCTTTTTGTATTTTCGCGGGGAGTTTTGGCTATTAATTCCGTCGTACCGATTTTGACCCCAACATCAAGTTTGAGGATAAATAGAAGATTTCCGCGGGAAAAAAGGAAAGATCGAGATAAATGGAAGATTCCCATTAAACTCGAATCTGGGCGAAATGGAAAGACTAAACCGCCTAGGAAGGGAGTATATAAGCAAGAGGCATAGGGCAGAAGCTGGGGGACGAAATCCAGAGCTCTCATCTGAGACTTTCACAACTTTTCTAAACTTAGAATTTTCCGCACTTAGAAACTTAGGCTTTTTCTCGACAAGTTCGGTTTCTATGACTGGCGCTCAATCACTAGACGAACTCGCCCAAGCAGTTCAATCTCTTGTCCAGCTCAATCAACTGAACTACATTTGATTTGATCCCCGATGGGCGAACTAGAGAGTGCCTCTTAGTTCGCCCATCGGCGAACTAAGCCGGGCCGGCTTAGTTCGCCGATGGGCGAACTAGTTGCGACTAGTTCGCGTTTTACGGCTTTTTCGGTTTTTTGCGGTTTCGTAAAACGATTCTCGAGTTTTATAAAACGATCTTCCGATTTCATAAAACGACCTTGGAGTTTTATAAAACGATCTTCGAGTTTTATGAAACGATCTTCGGGTTTTATATAACGATTCTCGAGTTTTATAAAACGATTTTCTCGAGTTTTATAAAACGATCTTCGAGTTTTATAAAACGATCTTCGAGTTTTATAAAATGATTCTTGAGTTTTATAAAACGATTTCTCGAGTTTTATAAAATGATTTTCTCGAGTTTTATAAAACAATCTTCGAGTTTTATAAAACGATCTTCGAGTTTTAGAAAACGATTCTCGAGTTTTATAAATCGATTTCTCGAGTTTTATAAAACGATCTTTGAGTTTTATAAAACGATCTTCGAGTTTTATAAAACGATTCTCGAGTTTTATAAAACGATTCTCGAGTTTTATAAAACGATTCACGAGTTTTATAAAACAATCTTCGAGTTTTATAAAACGATCTTTGAGTTTTATAAAACGATTCTCGAGTTTTATAAAACGATTTCTCGAGTTTTATAAAACGATCTTCGAGTTTTATAAAACGATTCTCGAGTTTTATAAAACGATTCTCGAGTTTTATAAAACAATTTCTCGAGTTTTATAAAATGATTCTCGAGTTTTATAAAACGATTCTCGAGTTTTATAAAACGATTCTCGAGTTTTATAAATCAGTTTCTCGAGTTTTATAAAACGATTCTCGAGTTTTATAAAACGATTTCTCGAGTTTTATAAAACGATCTTCAAGTTTTATAAAACGATTCTCGGGTTTTATAAAACGACCTTTTGAGTTTTATAAAACGGTCTGCGAGTTTTATAAATGACTTTGAGTCTTATAAAACTATTCCTCGGGTTTTATAAAACTGTTCTTTTTGTATTTTCGCGGGGAGTTTTGGCTATTAATTCCATCGTACCGATTTTGACCCCAACATCAAGTTTGAGGATAAATAGAAGATTTCCGCGGAAAAAAAGGAAAGATCGAGATAAATGGAAGATTCCCATTAAACTCGAATCTGGGCGAAATGGAAAGACTAAACCGCCTAGGAAGGGAGTATATAAGCAAGAGGCATATGGCAGAAGCAGGGGGACGAAATCCAGAGCTCTCAACTGAGACTTTCACAACTTTTCTAGACTTAGAATTTTCCGCACTTAGAAACTTAGGCTTTTTCTCGACAAGTTCGGTTTCTATGACTGGCGCTCAATCACTAGACGAACTCGCCCAGGCAGTTCGATCTCTTGTCCAGCTCAATGAACTGAACTACATTCGACTTGATCCCCGAAAGGGGTACGTAGCCAGCCTTTCATAAGGTTCTGTCCGAAATCAATCAAACCTTTTTTCCTATCTTTTTTCGTCTTTCGTTATCGAGCTGCGACTCGACTAGATCTAGGGTTTTATGTTCGTAACTCGCTGATGGCCCCTGCGGCCAAATCCTTTGCAATTCCCTCTAATGATCGCAACGTTCTTACGCAAATCGGAAATAAGATCGACTTTCTTTATAAATTCGTTTTATTGTGTTTTTCATATTTTTCCGCATTTATTTGGTTACTTGTCGTTGGCTTTCGCAGAGATCCGGTTCCTCTGGGAAATTAGGGTTTTCCTAAGTTTCCTTATTTAACGGAAATCGACAAGTGTGAAACTCGGTTCCCACAGTTTGGCGCTAGAAGGAGGGGGGGTCGGATTACTCTTACTCAGAGCCGCAAAACGCTTGACCAAAACGATGTCTGGAGGTATGAAAGACAAAGTCGCAACTCGCAAAAAGATGCTGATAAAACAACTCCAGCAGTGACTGCTCCTACAGCCAACGCTCATGTAAACGCTGTAGTACTCAACAAAATCAAAAACCTAATCGCGACTCTTCGCCACGGGAAGACCGACAAAACAAGCTCACAATTTCTATCTCAGATCACTGAGGGCAACGATAAAATCTATCAAACCCCATAGTGTTTTTCTTATTTCCGAGTTGGATAAATCTCACGGGTTGAGCAAAAGACGTTTTCCGAGAACTTTTCGGAAAAATAAAACTTGCTCTCCCAGAAACCGCGGAAAAAACCATAAGTTACTCGCGAAATAAACCCTGGGTTACTCGCGGAAAAACTCTAGGTTATTCACGCCAAAACCCTAGGTTTTTCGCGGAAAATTTCTAGGTTATTCTCGGCAAAACCCTAGGTCGCCCGCTGAAAGTCCCTAGGTTACTCGCGGAAAAAAACCTAGGTTATTCGCGGAAAAACCCTAGGTTACTCGTGACAAAACCCTAGGTTGCTCGCGGAAGAACCTTAGGCTACTCGCAGAATCGGGCAATACTATCCAGCCGAAAAGACGGTGAGTCGGCCAAGCAACCTAGCTTGCCATCTTTGCGAGCTGACCGGCTTTCCACCTCATCCTAGAGGCACTGACTTTTCCCCGAGGGACCGCACAATTCAACTTATAGCTATGGTGAACCTGATCGTACTCTAAACAATAATCGCACTGCTTTTCGTTTCATCTCAATCAATGTTTCCGTTGAGATTTTACAACGAAAACAAGAGAGCTTGATGAATCGGGACTGTGCTCGCCGACTTACCATTAGGCAAGTTGTACAAGCTCGACGGATCGAAACATTTCTATCTCGAATCTTGATCGAGACGCTTTTCATTTCGTCTCAATCGGACTTTCCATCGAGACTCTACGACGAAAACAAGTCAACTCGACGAATCAAGATCACCCGCGCCAAGCGTCTTAGCTCGCCAAACGTAGAGCTAAACCGAGCGTCTTAGCTCGCCGAACGTAGAGCTAAACCAAGCTGGCTTAGCTCGCCGAACATAGAGCTAAACCAAGCGTCTTTGCTTTCCGAACGTAGAGCAAAACCAAGCTGGCTTAGCTCGCCTAACATAGAGCTAGCTAGCTCGCCCAAGAGACGCTGACTTTGCCCCAAGGGTTCTTACCATCCAGATCGCCACACGGCGAGCTGAAAGGGTTCACCCGACATGCCTTACGTCGAAGCTGAACCAATCCTTGAGTTTCTCTCTCGAGTCTTGACCGCGCTGATTCTCTTTTTGTCTCAACCGGAATTTCCATCGGGATTTTACGATAAAACCGCAAAGACTTGTTTCTTCGTATAAGTTCGAATCAATCGTCTAAAACGGGAAACGGTTGACTTAACACCAAAGTTTCCTAAACTATATGAGAAATCTGAACTCTCTAAACCCAATCCGGTTTTACGACACTCTGCCACACTAAGTCGAAAATATCCAATCATAAACATGTGATTGATTTTTTCGATATACAAAGCGCACCTAGTCGGTCAAATAAAACCAGCAGTACGAAGAAACAAGAACATGAGCTCCGAGGGTTAAGTCTTTTCCTCGCTCCGATACTCATGCTGATAATTCGTCGAAGACCGGTAAGTCAAAAGACGAAGAACGAAGAATAGACGATCCCAAATCATCGACGAAACTAAGGTATGTCCGATTTGAAAATTTTATTAGACTTCCAATTTCTCGTAGGTAAGAAACGAAAACGTCTTGTAAACTGCCGTGAAACCTAAAGAACTAAGAATTTAGAGGATAGTCTAGCATGCTAAGTCGTAGGCAATTTTTGTCTATCCCGATTTGTTGTTCTCTAACCACACAGGCATAACTCACAAACCGATCCAGTGTCTCGTACAACCGAGAAACGATCGCCACGCATTCGAACGTACTCATTTCCTAAAAGAAAGAAGGAGCTAGAGACGCTGACGTCGTCTTAAAACCGACTCGCTCCTAGAGATTTTCGTAAACCAGACATACTCCAACTCATCGCCAATCTACCACAGTGTTTAACCAAACCGGATTATCGATCATCCGAATCCTTCAAAGGAAACTCGTCTTTTTTCTTTTCGTCGAATATTTTCCCTCACGTCGTGAAAAGGCTTTCTATAAAGCAAACTCTCGCCAAAACAAGCGGAAAAATATTCGGACAATGCGACGCCTCATCAAAATCATCCCAAAAGCAAACTACTATCTAAGAACCGTCTAAACGCTAAAAAATGATCCAAAACGTCTGGGAAATAATCTCGAGGAATATACAGCATCTCTCGGCGCATTCATGCGGTTAGAAAATCTCTGCGAAACTTCAGAGCAAAACTCGATGATTTGCCGAAGTCATAAAGATCTTCTCGAACTTGATAAAACAAGTATAAGAATCAAAAAATTATACGAGAAATCTTTAGGCATCAAAGCATTGATCTCGTTTTCCGTCAAACCAAGCGAGTCACGGAATAATGTCAAGAACATTTGCGGCAAAAGAAAAATCGAGAACACAAAGCAGCAATAGAGAACACGTCCTCCCTTCTCGCTGACTGATCATATTGCTGATCATGTGATTCATTCCGTCCGAGAAACCCGCTAAAACATTTTGCGACTAGATCTCGGTGAAATAACTTTTGGTAAAACTCCGCGAGTGACTCCGAAAAAACCATCACCAAAAATCAAAAACTAAGTGGAAAGGTTTCTCGAAAAATCTGCGTAAACATTATTAACCCAATGCGTCGTGCCGATTTACTAAATTCATCTCCCGTTGCTTACGCAAGAAATCCTTCGTATAGTCAGGATCATGTCATAACGAAGTAACTTTCAAAGTAAGCGTAATAGGTTTTGCGAAAAGTACTTTCCTTATAGCGAAAACCAAGCTATACGATCCGGCACTAGGAGGCCAATCTAAACTTTGCCTCCTCGTGACACGATCTGAAAGATCTCACTCTTTAGCCCATCGGTTCACGAGCATCCGCTCTCAGTCCTCCCATTTACATCCGAGAATGAGACCGCCCGCAAACGACTCCGCACAGGCTCTACATCGAGCTTCTTAGGATATGTCTTCCTCGAGTAACAAAAAAACAACTTCCATACAAAGGAAAGTTTATACGAAACTTTCATCGTATAAATCAAACCTACAACGGAAAAACGTTTTCTATAACCACGGGCATACTTGGCATATCAAGCTCGACAAACGCTACTTGGCTATTGTCCGATCGCGCTTCACTTCAATACCAAGTTTACAAACCGACTCGACCTTTTCGATAGCACGAAAGTGTCGTGGTCTAATCCTCTACCAAATACAACCTTGGCTGTGCGGCTGAACACAACCTTCACGCTAAGCCAATACGTTCAACGGATGATGCAAACTTGTCGAAAATCGGCTAAGTTCTGTATTCTCGCGATTCACTCTATTCCCGAAGCAAGTTGCCTACAAAATCCGACGTATAAGAAAACACTCGTACCAGAGCTCCTAAAGCCGAACGAATCTCGGAAAGTCAACACTTCACAAAGCACCGTAACGAAAAACGCTTCGTTCGGGGAAACAACTTACACAAACTCTCGGTCCTAATTGCTCTAGCACAAATCATAAAACTACCTAACATCCAAACAGGAATGTAAGTTTTAATTGCGAATATCCGCAACCGAACCAAAGTGTTCCTGCAAAGTAGGGTTAAAACAAAACCCTCGCAACACCGCGCAACATCTTCGAGCCCGCAAACGTTCCGAACACGAACCGCGGCATATAAAATAAAAACCTACTTTCGGCACTACGAGACGTCGTAGACA